>JAFBJR010001838.1:476495-790943 GCA_016785285.1 Brachirus orientalis
ATTTGTGGATTGCACAGTGAACTGTGTTCACAGACAGTGATTTCTGGAAGTGTTCCTGAGCCCATGCAGTGATTTCCAGTAGAGAATCATGTCTGATTTTAATGCAGTGTTGCCTCAGGGCCTGAAGATCACCAGCATCCAGTTTTGACCTTCGACCTTGTCTCTTGTGCACAGAAATTCCTTCTGATTGTCTGAATCTTTTGATGATGTTATACACTGTAGATGGTCGGATCTTCGCAGTTTTGTTGCAGATTGGTGAACCTTTGCCCATGTTTACATATGAAATGCTCCTTTTATACCCAGTCATGTTACTGACCTGTTACCAATTAACCTAATTTTCCTCCACTTGACGTCGATTTGTGCCATTTACGTCTCCAGCCTTTTTTTGCCTCTGTTCCAACTTTTCTGAGATGTGTTGCTGCCTACAGCCAGATATGCATAATCATTATCTTTAACAAAAATCTACAAAAGTAAAAGGGTACCAAGGCATCCTGGAGAGACATGTAGTTCTGCAGATCAGGACGACTGCGACAGAAGAGTTGAAAGAGTTTCTTTCCGATTGGCTGCATCACACATAGACTGTAGTAATCTCGTTCTGTTGGAAAGAAAGAAACCTAGTGTGAACTCATGCATCAAAACAGATCATGTAATGATTCAATCTGCTGCCAGTGCCGTAATCCCTTTACCAATGTGTGGCTAACTTTTTGTTATTTGTTGCTAGAAATATTCCTTCCTTCTTCCTGTCACATCATGAACAAGTTTGGGGACAATAATTCACAGACAAACAGCCCGATATCTTTGTGGAGTTTCTGGCTCCTGATGGGATAAAATTCTGTAAAGTTCAATTGGGCAACAGAAGCTCAGTGGTAGAGGGAGTTGTCTTTTAACTGGAAGGTCGTGAGTTCAATTTCCGACTCCAGTAGGCTACATGCTGATGTGTCCTTGGGGAAGACGTCTAATCCCATGTTGCTCCCGATGGCTGTGCCGCGGGCGTGAGCGACAGAAAATACATTTTCTGAGTTCAGGGAGACGTTCCTGTGTAAATTTTCTCGTTCCAACTACAAACGGAGAGCAGAATAAATTCGCCAAATTTTCTAAACTTTGGTAAAAGAAAAAGCATGTTTCTTTGTTTTTCAATCCACTGCTGTTAAGCAAATGTTGGCTGTAAGTTCACTGAAATGAGCAGTAGGTAGTGCAAAGTGTGTCATTACAGAAGAGAACAAAGAATTCAAAACAAAGCCCAAAGACCATTTTACATCTGCTTCTATGCATTATTGGTTTAATATTTGCTTCTTGTACTATGCAGAGGAATGTTGTTGTTTCCTTATCAGTCCACACATAGGCTTCTCTGATCTGCTGTTTGTTTTTCTATCAATGTGGAAGCTTGAGTGTCATTTTGGCCACATGGTTTAAACTGCACTTATTTTGTCTGTCTTTTCCATGGGTGTGCTAAAACTGTTTTGCTGTATTTCAATATTATTCTGAAATTCAGTGTCTGCATTTAAAAAAAAATCTGTTTTTTCCTTATGCGAATTGAAAATCTGCAGAAAATCAGGATTTCACTGACAGCAGCTTACAATAAAGAAAGTAAATAAGTAAAATAAAAAAATGAAACCCAAAGCAAAACAAATGCACTCGTACAAACACACACACACACACCAATGTTCAGAGCCAGGTCCATACACTGACTGATGTGAGGGAAGCGAAGCATCTCCTTCCATTTCCAGCTTCTGCCTTTACCCCCTCCACCTGCAGACACACACACACAGACAGACAGACAGACAGACAATAAAATCAAAACTTCTTATGTTGTGACATTTTATGACAAAAGCCCATTCGATGATAGCGTTCTTCAGTCTGACACATCCGTCAGCAGCGTGTCATAAACATGCATGTGTGAATGCGTGCGCCCGGCCCTTCAGGTTTCAAACAATAGAATGCTCGTGCACAGTGCACTAACTATTAATAGCTGCAGGAACAGGAGCAGCTTGTGGGACCACATTACCCCACAGCCTAGCTTTCAAACTCATGTGTCTAACACTGCTGTCTCTTGAAGATAAGATCTAAATTTCATTACAACAGCACATTTTAGGTTATTTCAGTACAAGAAGTGAGGCGTGAGAGTCAGTTTTCTTCCATTTTTTTTATCTGACAAGAAATAATACATTATGCAGAGTTTACTGAAGACAAAATGAACTTAGAAATGCTAAAAGTAAGAGAGAAATGACACCAGAATTGATCTGGTTTCATTAAAGAGGCCTTAAGGTCTATTCCACTGGTCCTGGAAAGGGAGCCACGAGGGTCTATGGCTAACTGCGAGGGAGCTGTGAAGAATCTTCCAGATTTATCCATGAAAATAATATTTCTACAGTATATATTCAGGGAACACTGGCTTTAGAGAAAACTCTTAACACAGAGTAGGGCAGCAGATAAATTAATGAAGTGATATTTTAATTAACACTGTTCAAACGCCGTTTTTAGTTTTAATTAAAGGAAAATTTGGATTTGACAAAAATGCCAGAGGTAAGAGTTGCTCATTCAGAAAATCTGTGGCAAACAAAAAAGTTGTAAGACCTGATTTAAGATTCTAAGAATACTAGACCTCAGATTACAACTAACATGATGGTCTATAGATTATTTTTTACTTAATTTATAGTCAATTTATTCGACGTGGAATGCACAACACGTTCCCCAGTGTATTTCTTTTTATAGAATATAATTTGGGTGAATTATGTGGCAAATCCATGATCAGTTTCAGTTTCATTAGCCGCCATCCTTCGGCACCTCACAGATTTTTACAATTCTGTCCTCACATCACCCAGCCACACATAACAGCGCTGCACTGTGTTGTTATGACAGTGACCACCGGTCAACCTGTGACATCCCACCACATTTGTTGTCTTTTTGTCTCATCAACTCCCTAAAAGAAGTGAGAAGTTGAGTTTTTTTTTTAACGCACACATTTTGTTAAGGAGACAGTTAGAAAAACAATCCATCTCTTACCTTCCCTGGCTTTAATAAGAGCACTGTTTGCCACCATGTTTTCAATCTCCATGGAGAAGAGTGTGTTTGGCCTGAAAAGGCAGAACAGCAGCACCTGTAATGTGGGAGAAAAGCAGAGCTCATCAACAGCAGCCACGGCAAACAGCAGCAGCAGCAGCAGCAGCAGTAGTCCAGTGGGTTGAGTTGCAGAGTTACAAAGGTGTGTCTAACCTGCAGTCACTGTGACTCACTAATGAATGGAGATGCAGGTGTTTTTTTTTTTTTCCTTGACAGCATGCATACTTCTATGTCACCGAGGCGGCGCAAACACTGCAGAGCAACCATGTCTTTGTGAGATGAAGAGAGGGTAGAGGATGGTGATGGTTTCTACCATGGAGGTGGGACGGTGTGGGGGTTGTTTTGCTGGTGGCACAGTTAACCAGCATGGCTTTCACAGCTTTCTGCCATGACATGCTATCCCAACTGGTTTGCACTTAGTGGAATAATCCTTTGTTCTTCAACAGGACCATGGCTTCAAACGCACTTCCAGGCTGCATAAAGCTTGTTTAAACTAAGAAGGACAGTGATGGAATGCTGTATCTGATGACCTTGGTTGCCTTCACTCTTCGTGGTGGTCCCTACCATTTTTCTCATGCGTCTTGTCTTTCTAATGGCAAGAGTTTAAAACACCTAGTAGGAGGTGATTGAATATTTTCAAAAGAGAATAATACATTTCTTTGCAAAATATGATGGCAATAAAAAGCTCAGACATTTATTTACTGAATTAATAACTTCTTAAATTGAAAGTGAAGACATTTTTCCATGTACGTTTTTATTTTAGGTTGCCATTTTACTACTATATTTTTTACAGCAGCCCCTCAATGGACAAACTGAACACATTTTGAGATTTGATGCTAACTTTATAACTACGCAGGTTCTCCAACACACTCAAAACACAAGAGTAAGGTGAGGGATTATCTACTGCAACATGCAACTTCACCAATAGCTAATTAAGGGGTTTGAGAGACTGCTTTGGAACTACAGACTGGAATGCACTGCAGGGGTTGAACAGTGAGAACATCAAGAAGTTACTGTCTGCACTACTGATTATATTTACTTCTGTATGGATGTTGTTGTTCCAGTAAGACCTTCACACTACTATGCTAACAGCAAGCCCTGGATCACGAGTGATATCATGGTCCTTCTGAACCAGAAGAAGTGGACCTTAAAAGATGGTGATCTGCAGGAGCTCAAGCACTTGCAGAGGGAACTCAAAGTCCAGCTCAGGGACGCGAAGGAACAGTACAGGAGAAAGTTGGACCAGAAGTTGGAGATGAAAAGCATGAAGAAGGTGTGGGATGGGATGAAGACCATCACCGGCCACAGGTCAAAGTGGGGTGCCACCATCGAGGGGTACGCGTGAGGAGAGCGAATCAGTTTGACAACTTTTTCAACCTGTTTGACAACCCTCTCACCCTTGATCACAGCAGCTCTGGCGTGTGGAGATCTGAGGAGGCTTTGTCTCAGCAAAACAGCGAGCCCAGATGGAGTATCCACAAGTCTGCTGAAGGCCTGAGCACTGGAGCCGGGAGACCCTCAACAGCTCATCGTAAACCTGAGCTTGGATCGGGGGAGGGTCCCTCGGCTGTGGAAAAACATCCTACGTCATCCACTTCCCAAAGAACCCGCATCCTGGAGAGCTGAATGACTTCAGGCCAGTCACCCTGACGTCACATGTGATGAAGACCAGTCCACCAATCTCCCTACCCTCTACAGAAAGTGAGACACCATCGTCTACATGTTGCACTGACCCTTCTCTCACTCGGACAGGGGCAGCGGTGCAGTCAGAGTTACATTTATGGACCTCTCCAGCGCCTTCAACACCATCCAGCTTCTGCTGCTGAGAGATAAGATGGCCGAGATGGGAGTAGATTCAAATGTTGATATGAATTTTGATTTTTAGGCCCCAAGCACTCACACAGTGGTGCAAGGATCTATTGTTCTCCTTGTTTATTTTGTACTTTCTTTTATAAGAAAACTACATTTTATTTAGTTTCACAGGAAAAAGTGGGAAATCTTAATTTAAATAAATAGCAACCATTTAAAAGTAGTCATATTACAAAGTTTGACTGCTCTGGGATACTGTTGAAGCGTGGCAGTGTCTGTGTCACCGACACCTGTTCCCTATGTAAATAGAAAAGGTAACAAAAACACTGCAGCTTTTCCAAACAGTCTTTATGTACGTTGTACATCATAATAATTTCTACACGGTGACTACTCAAAGGGACTTCTTAAATGATACTTCACTAAGTTATTAAGGCCGTTGTTACCGTTGTTGTCATGTTACCTTGACATGAACTTAATAACTCATAATAATTTATATCTGTTAAACTCTAACAGCTCAAACTGTCTGTAAGAAAGAGGGTATATGCTGCCACCTTGTGTGCAGATGAGGTCGATACAATTTATCGAGTCATCTGCTATGATTTTATTTGCATCACCAGTTTAACCAGAAGTGAGACTGCAGTACTTAACAGGCCCATACAGCTGTTTAAGTTGCGTTCAAATCTTGAGGATGAGTTTTTTTTTTTTTTTTTTTTAGAACAACCATCTATGGAAACGTGGAGGAACTTATCTAGAGGCTCGTCCACTGCAAATCCTCCTACACCTGCAAATATGTATATATTTATAAATATAATATAAGGTATACTAGATTTCAAATGCTGTGCACACGTCAATACATGCTGTGCTTTATTGTCTATTTTTATCTGTTTCTATAGATACAAAATGGATGTCATGCTTTACTGGAGTAGCCCTGAGACCACAACCTCTTCAAGAAATGTTTACGGCTGTTATTACTGTACATCCAATGACCAATGAAGAGCACTTTTTTTCAGACTCACTCAAACTGGCTTCAGGCTCTGGACCCGGCGTCTTCATCTATTTTTATATACATCATGAGTCTTCCACTTGTTATTTATGTTTTTTTGGGGCCCCACAAGTGCTACTACACATAAAGGGGCCCCATTAAGGGGGTTTGGATGTAACGGTGGTGATCTGCATATAAGGGGGCTTTATGGTCATCACTGAAAATCTACGTGTGGGGCCCCATTTAGCATTTGAATGGTATGTCTGTCCTGTGTGTCTGCTTCTGCCTTGGAGGGCCAAAACTAAAACTTTGTATTATGACTGGGATTCTAGGTCCCTTAATTTAATATTAATTTAAGCCTTAACAGCTTTGCAAAGTATGTTTCTATCACAAAACCTTCTTTTTGGTAAAGTGCCTTTATTAAATTAATAAGGGGCCACATTCTAGTTTTAGTATCAAAATAGAATAAATAAATAAAACCAAAATTCTGAGAAAAAAGTCAGAATTCTAAGATTAATGTCAGAATGACATTTAAGTGACATTTTTTTGAAACAACATAATAAAAGTCAGAATTCTGAGATTTAAGTTATTTTCATCAGGTATCTCCATTACATTAATTAGGATTAGGGCCATAATAATTCACTGCAATTACAACTCAGTGATACCAAGTGTGACACATTTACTTAACTTTGCCTTTATGCCTTTGCTTCACAGATCAAACAAATTAATAGATAATCCATAATAATACATAATTTTAATAGATAATTTTTAGGAGCAGTGCTAGTTAGTGCTAGCGGCCATACCGGAAGTGAGGATGATGAAAACGAGAGAGATGAACAAAGCAGTGCCAGAGTAAAGGGGGAAAAAGTTTTTCATGACTAATTGTGTGGAGGAAGATGGGGTGTGTTGACGCCGCGAGTGGTATTTGCCTTTAACAATGTCTGCTTTATAAACAAGCTCGTCTTTTCCTTGTCTGTTTCACAGATGCTTGTAAATTCCATTGAAATGAATTAACATGGTATTAATTACAACTTCAAAAGGCTTTTTAAAGGTTGAGGCCTCTGCGCACCAAAAGTCACGCGAATGAACAGCACGGAACTGTGAATAATCATCAGGGGAAGGAACAGGTTAAATCAAACGCTGTCGCTCAGTAATTTTACTGGATAAAAAAGGAAAAAGAAAAGAAAGAAATATCTCTTTAAGGCAGAGGTCTCAAAAATATATGCAGCCCTCAATCAATGCCACGTGGCCTGCCATTTAAATGTCTGTTTTTGATATTTATAGCTTCTTTTTGCATCACAAGTTTTTTTTTTTTTCAGTTATGTGAAATATTATCACAAATGTTGTTATTGCTATGTCATGATGAAATGTCATATAATTTTGACATTAGATGTCCCCCCCCCCCCCACACACACACACACACAGTTTATGAATATAATAATTTTTCATTTTTTCTGTGTCTCAGGTTGGTTCTCTGCACTAGGGGTGCACACAGTCACATTCAGTGCTGACTATGTGTCACTAGCTCATAGAACCACATGACAGAAAAGTCTGTGCCTTTAAAGTACTCTTTATTTGGCAGCCCATGGACAAGTGTAAACTGAACTACACCTATGAATGCTGGGTAAAACACCCATTGATCCTCGGGTGCTGCTCAGTGGCTGCCCACTTAATTCCAGAAATGCATAGAGGAACTTCTGTATGGTACTTAACAAAGTACCAGTAATGAAATTATTAATAATAATTATAATAAAATACATACCAGTGATAAAGTACCTCAAACAATTGGATATATATATATATATATATATGTATATGCTCAGAAAACTTTAAAAACTAATTTCAGTGGAAGAACTTCTCCCTCAAAACAAAGGTATCACTTGTCATATATGGTTCTGTTCATAATGTGTGGCAGATCAGTGAGACATATGAGGAGCCTGTGTACCTCTTGGATGACCACTGAGAGTGAGACAAGTCGTCATTTTTACAGTGACACACATGTCACACTGGAAACACATGACAACACTGAGGGAAAGGCTGAAGAGAGTGAAGGGCCCTTATGGCTCATACTTCCTTTTTATTTAATGCTTCCATCAGCATTTGGGAAGGAAGACATGTGAGAAAAAAGTCCTTTGAGTGTTGGCGATGCGGTAACACAGGGTGTACAAGTCTTGCATTAAAGTCTGGCATTAAAAAGCCCAGAGTGCTTTGGGGACAGGAGATTTCAGAGCACAGTCAGATGAGGGGCTGCGGTCGCCCTTGAACGCTTTAATATGCATGAAGGCATCATGTGCATGCTCAGGAAGAGAGGACCTCTTCATCAGCCAAATCCACCAAATCCATGAATAAAGATGTGCGAGGTTACCAACATCATCAGTGGTTTAATGATTTCCCAGAGCTAAGTTGGTCCACATTCGTGAGCTTCATTTAATCAGCCGAATCATCCTACAAAGGCATCTTCACAGCGGGATGGTCACGACTGTGGACACTTTTTTAGTGTCTAATTACCAAATTATGTTCAACGTTAACCCTGCCTGAAGGCAAACATATACACAGATGCATACACTCTACATGAGGAGCCACATCTACAGCTGTCCAGAATGGCATACTGTATCTCTCCATCTATCCATGGGATGCGTCGCATGGTGTCCAGATAACACACAACCCCAACCGTGATGACCCCCTGGCTCTTGTCTCTGAGGCCGGTCAGAGAATTTAACATGTATGACATAGGGCAGCCCATGGCCAAGTGGAAAGGGAACTTGGCTTGTAAGAGAAGGGTTGCTGGTTCAAATATCTGCCAGGTACCCCTCAGCATTCCCCATTGCTCAATGTTAATTGGACACTCTAAACTGCCAGCCAGGGTGGGCCCCATCCAGTGTTCCAAGTGTTTGTGGATCATCCTTTGTGGAGACCCCTAGAGTGGGATTGTAAAAAAAAAAAAAAAAAATCAACTTGTTTGACATGATTAAATAATGATACTAAAACTATAGCATCTTTAAATAGAGCACAGACATCTGCCAAGCAATGATGGAGTCCTTCAAAAAATTCCTGGATCCCGATGGCAATCTGGACCAAAATCTAATCATCTTTTCCTTTCCTGAAAAAAAGTCATCAAAATCCATTCATAACTTTTTGACTTATTTTGCTTACAGACAGACAGACAGACAAAAACAAACTGCTGGCAAAAACATAACCTCTATGGCGGATGGCAGATGGCGGATGGCAGGACATGCACAAATGAATGTAGTGATGCATGTGTGTCACTGATCAGGCTTTGCAGGGGTGCTTCAGCATATAATGATAAAAAAAAACAATACCGTATCCAGTCGGTGTTTCGGATCAGCACCAAAATCGAATCATCTGTTCCTTGCCCCGTTACACACCTTTCATGAAAAGTTTCCTCAAAATCTGTCCATAACTTATTATCTGAGTTATTTTGCTCAGATAAACAGACAAACCAACACCGGCAAAAACATAACCTCTTTTGGTGGAGGTCAAAATCACTGCTTTACAGTGCCTAAAGCAGAATTTTGCAAGGTGCTTTTTCACCTTTTACAACGCTCGCCCTACAGTTTCGGAGTACATACTTTTACGACACCAGCATAAACATCCATGTCGGTCAGTGTCAATTTTGCATGCACCTGTGTTTTTACCTGTAGCCATTTGAAAAAGCCACTCCAATGTTTACTCGTGTATTGCCCCTCACTCTGTCAGACAGTAGTTTTCTCTTCCTCACTTCCCCCGAGAACAGTTTTCTCTGCTATCACTGCCTTGATCTTTTAGCCGGTACCTGGCTGGGAGGTGTGTGTGTGTCTGTGTGTAGTGCTGTGAGGCAATTCAAATTTCTCACAAGGCTCGAGACTTTGTGAGACCGCCTGGTCCTGAGGACTCCGGGCCGGCAGCCCTGATCTTGCAAGACTGGTTTCCCACTAACAGATGGTAGAGGGAGTGGAGACAGCCCCCAATCTCCCTGCAGCAACACACTGACTCTGAAGCGTTTATATTAGAGTAACAATCCTGCACAGTTCTGCTTTAAAGTGTGATTCCTTTGGCCTTAAAGTGATTGTTAAAGTGTGGCTTCACAAAGCATATGGACACCTATTCAAAACTACAATGCAGAATAACAAACAAATGCTGTGCTCCTATAAAGGTCCAGTATGTAATGAAGGCTTATTGGCAGTAATTGATGTTTTGTGTGTATGAAACTTCATTCTCCACGTCAACTAAGAGTGTCCAACAAACATAACTGGAGGAAACCCACGCACACACGGGGAGAACATGCATACTCAAAATGGGATTTGAACAGGCACCCTTCTTGCTGTGAGGTAACGGCACTAGCCACTCTGCTGCAAAGTAGTGGCTAGTGTGGTTGTTATAGCCTTAAGTTTGCCTTAGTTTGTGGGTTCAATTCCCAGCTCGCTTTGCCTACATGTGCCCTTGGTCAAGATACTTAACCCCATGTTGCATGTGGGATATGAAAGATGTTGATAACAGAAAATGCACTGCACATCGATGTGCTATGTGAATGGATGTCGTGTAAGAGAGCTTTTGAGACTAGAAGCAGTTAGCGTGCATCTTTCATGTTCTGAAGCAGAAGCTTTCAGACAAACAGGGGGTTAAAACATCCTGTCTAATCTGAGGAGGCCGTGAAAAAACGGAAAAGGAAAGGGTGATCAAAGGAGTCTTAGGTTAAATTCCTTAAGGCAAAAATTCAGGGCCCAAGGAGACAGGAAGCAATTCAAACTGTTGAATTGTTACTGAGATTTTAGAGGCTTGAGAAGGAAGAAAGTTACTCCAAGGGGGATTCTACACATGAAGGGGAGGAGAAAACAACAGGAAACAGACAACCAGGAAACAAATAAGACAAGTATTAGCAGAAGCCATGATAAAGGAGTTTGTTGCAAGATTCACTTTCAACATTAGATGCCACTAATTCTTACACACTGGAACTTTTAATAACAAACACCACAGGGGGAAATGTGGCCTGGGCACAAAGAAAGGAGCAAATCTTTTTTACCCTCAAAAAGAAAAAAAAATCTCAGAGAAACCTTTGTCTTACTGTTGCTTCCTCATTGTCGTCTATCTGGATGGTGAAGCATGGTGAGGAACAGAAGTGGATGACACTTGATAATGTAATTTAATATTCAAGCATTATACTGTGTGGAAACTCGTATATGAAACATGGTTCTAACGCAGTTATTTCCAAAGACTGTGTTAGAACCCCCCCCCCCCTTTTTTGTGTCACCAACTAAATATGGCCTTTTTTTGGCCTTTGTTTTAATACAAAAGATTTATTGAAAATGTCTTTGGGCATTTTATTAGGTACACCCATTCAGCTACTTGTTAAAGAGGACATTCACTGGAAAATCAAATGTCTGATGTTTTTTGGTGTGTCCCCGTGTCCTTCCCGTATCTAAACATCACGAAAGTGTCACAATAAACACTTCAGCCACTTCTGGGAAAGAAGGGCTTCTCTGTTTATCTGCGCTCAAGCAAGCGGTTCTGAAAAGTCAAGTTTAGTTACGTAACTAGCACATTTGAAGTGCAAAGAACCCCCAACAGCTACTCCCGGTCAACCTGAAGAAGAGGAGGAAGCAGCAGGTAGCTGGCCAATCATAAGCAAGTGGGAATGCACTTGGTAGCTGGTAGCCAATCACAAGAGACTCAGTGTTCTGGGGGGCGGGCATTAGCTCAGAGTGCCTGTTCAGAGGCTGGCAAAGAGCAGCAATAAACTGGCTTAATCTGAAGAGACTATGAGGTTTTTGACCATAAATATTGTTTAAAGTATCTAAGTAGACATCAGTAATCTGGATTTTTGGTTCAAAAAAATCCTTCTATATGACCTTTAATGCAAATATCTATCTATCAGACAGTCACATGCATGAATTTCCCCATTTAATTTACTACTAGCTCTCTGTATACCAGACTTCCATCATAATTATCTCTTCACATTCTTCTTCTTCTTCTGCACTTAATCGCGCACGCAAAATGTAAATTTCAAACAATAATCTTGATAATTTTGCTTCATCCTGTGTAAAGGCAGACAGGTGGCGCTGATACCATAACCTTCTTAGTGGAGTGAAGAGCAATGTTTTAAAGGCACTAACTACATAGTTTCCTTCCAGATAAACCCACATTTGATAGCTAATTGAGGACTCTGAGAATTAGTTCTAGAGTCATTTTATGAACATGGAGCATGGTGTCACCAAACATCTATAGGCTTAGACCCACGGACATTCCTTCTGACATGGTTGCTACATTAAGGGACAATGCTCCAGCTTTATCAACTGTGCAATAGTGGGCGGATGAATTCAAGAGGGGAACGGAGAGTCTTGGAGATGATGAGGACTGTCAGGATGATGGCTTCTATACCAAGGACATCCCAGTACTGCAACACCGAAGTAGTATGTAGACTCTAGTGGTGACTATGTTGAAAAAGAAATCACATGGTCAAATTCGACCAATGCATCATGCACCTGTCTGCTCTGACTGCTGAAGTCTCGAACTGTAGCCCTATTACTAGGATCTGTTATGGGAATTCACGGTTACTAACCACAGCTTTTAAATTCTTTTGGATAATTCACATCACTCTTCAAGCCTCTCGGCGCTGAAAGGTCAGACAGAGCTGCGAGACATGGAAAAACTGTCACACCACTCTCTCTTCTGACTGAAACATCCTGTAAGCGTAACAGTGAGAATGAATTAAGAGGAACTGAGAGGATACAGCAGGCACACAACAACCTGATCATTCATGTGGGGTGACATCAGCGGCCTCCAGGAGTAAACATTAAAAAAATCACTGTAAATGTATCATCCAGGTCATAGTCATCTTTAGGAGGTAGCTGTTGGCAACTGGACTTTTCTGCAAGCCACAGATACTTACAGTATTTGCATACTTATACTTATTTGACAGATGTGAAAATCAATTAGATGGCGTATTACCTGCTTATGAGACATAAAAAAATATCATTTCCTGGTTATGAATGTGGTTAGGTTTAGGCACAGAAAAGCTTCAAATGGTTAAGGGAAAGACAGGAAACGATTTATTTTTTTTATTATAAAAAGCAACATATGTGTATGTTTGAGCATTTGGTCTCAAACTGGTCTCAAACAAGTCTGGATATCTTGCTCGGTGTTGTGACACACTGTAGACCAAATATAGAAAATCTTGCAAGTGGGAGGAGACCTGGAGGAAAAAAATGACAAGATGAATCACACTACATATGATATGTGGTCTTGATATGAAAAGTCGGTAAACATTAGTTCATTTTTCAATTCAATTCAATTCAATTCAATTCAATTCAATTCAATTCAATTCAATTCAATTCAATTCAATTCAATTCAATTCAATTCAATTCATTGTATAGCACCAAATCACACCATACATTATCTCAAGGCACTGTACATAGTAAGGCCAAAACCTTTACAATATGACAGAGAGAAAAGAAACCCAACAGTTCACACAGTGAGCAAACACTCAATAATATTAATGGTCTCAATCATAAGTTCCAGCTCCTCTCCAATAGAATATGATGTTAATTGTAAAAATTATGCTCCTTTCTAGACAGAAATAGACAATAAAGCACGACAACAGTGGACAACAGTGCCATTGACAGCTGATATTGTCCAATAGGAACCTGGTTCTAGGTATCTACAAAACATCAACTCGAGAATCTTGTGGCTTCAAATACTTATAAACTACATCACTTTACAAATGTCGGTAAAAGGTTTTTTTAGTTAACAATCGTAATGAACGTTTAAACAAAGCTAAAGAAAAATTAAGTGTCATTTAATGGGGTTATTCTGTCACGTTATATCAGAGTGGATGGATTATGATGGAAAGTCTTTTACATGCAAAGACCTGAAAGTTCAAATGCTATTTTCTGTCTGTGAAATAAATAATATGAATGTCAATACAAGATTATATATGCTTGTGTACTACTTGGTGGAATTATTCAAAGGGCTGCAGCAGATTTTCAGAATTTAAATTGTGTAGCAGCATCCTTAAGGCTGGAAATGACTGCTGTATAGAATGAGCAGATGTAACAGTTGCTCATAGTTTGTGCAGAAAAGAAAAATAGCAACAGATTTTACTCATTGACTACTATCATCATAAAATTATAACATAATTTTGCATGCATTTCTAATTTGTTTTTCACTGTGGTAAAATTATTACATCAAATGAATGGGATGACACCAAAGGGACTATAAGTCTGAGTGAAAAATAATAAAATAAAACATAATCAGACATTACAGTTTTTATCTGGTTATGATTTAGTCAGGTGTTTCCCATAATTACTATATGTGTGACCCACTTTTAAATGATGGCAAATCCTTACAAGTTTGCCAACAAAACAAATTTGTTCATAATGTATCAACTAATTCACAGCTGCATCTGTATCTCTGGGTACAACTTGAATTAAAAACCTAATTTTATGCATATCATTTAAAACAAATGCCCATAAATCTCAAATAGAAGGTTGAGAAATGTCTCTAAATTAGTTTGAGGACCACAAAAAAATCTCCCATGACTCATCTGCAGGTCCTGACCATTGATTTAGCCAGCAGGTGCCAGCACTGTTCTATGTGAAGGGATGTGATAAAACTTTAAGTCCATATTGCAGCTCTCAAAAGAAAGTCTTGTGTCCATCACAGTGGAGACATACATCACACATCATCAGACAGGCAGTCATTTAAATGATGGTGGCTTCACTGCTGGAAATGATTACTTTCTTAATCGTAAAGTGACAATGAAGGTGTCATCTGACTGCAGCGAGACCTCACGTGGATTTGTGTGAATTTAGGACATACAGCATACAGTAGTGGGCAGGATGTACATACACACAAACGCACGCCTCAGTGGGAAGGTAGGTGGGGTCAGCACATTCTAAGTGCAACCAGCACGCAGGACTCCTCTCACTCCATCATCTGTAGGTCACAGTCAAACTCTCATTATCCTGCTAACTCTTTTTTTCTCGTTTCCATTGCTTCTGATCATTATCAGCAAACATGCACATCAATAAATCCAAAGTAGCTATTGGATTTATAGTGACAGGGATTCTGACAGTGATTTTTGGTGCAGTTCTTCTCTTTGTGGGACCAGCAGTCATGAAAGAGCAAATTATTAAAGTAAGCCACCGTTTTATTTCCATACTTTGCACTCGTGACAGTAACAATTTCTTTCTTTCTTTCTTTCTTTCTTTCTTTCTTTCTTTCTTTCTTTCTTTCTTTCTTTCTTTCTTTCTTTCATGAGTTGTGTTTCCATTACAGTTTTCAGCAAAACAAAAGTTTCAGCAAACTATAATTTGCAGGTGTTTCCATTAAACTGTGTTTTGTGAATGAGCCCTAACTCTCGTACAGTCTAGTTTCACAACATCCCATTTTCTCTTAAGATTTTATCCCACAAGACTCCACTTTGAGGAAGATGGCTGAAAGCATTTGGCATTTCCATGGTTTTGGAACAGTGATCTCAGTTACTATTATTGCTCTTGTCGTCTCAGATTAGATTCAGAAAAACGTCTGTCTCCTCCTCTGTCCACACATACTATCTTGTCTGAAGTGAACTGGACGTCACATCGGGGAGCGATGTGACGTCCTGTGACGCCGGTCACATGTAAATGTGAAGAAAATGTTTCCATCACTCGTTTGCTACAAACCTTCAAATTGACACGTCTGACAAACCACCTCATTTCAGCGTAAAAATGTTTTAGCAATATTTGAGAGGTTTTTCGAAATGTGTTTCCATTCCATTCCAAAGTTTTTTATTTTTTTGATATTTAGGTCTTGCACATTTCTAGGCATGGAAACCCAACTACTGTGAAAAAACAAAAGGATTGGAAAAACTTGAAAAATGACTTGAATAAACTGAATAAACAATAAATTGAATAAACTTGGTTAATTTGCGTGGAAGGAGACAGTGTTCGGTAGCCACAACACTGCTAGAAATCAAATGTTTATTCTGCGTAGTCTACATACATCAAGCAGTGCAGGGTGACAAACAAGGGCACAATGGCGGCAGGAGACATTTACCTACAGTGAATATCAACTGAACTTCTTTCGTACACAAAAGTCAGTTATTATATGACAATGAATCATTGTGTTTTTAAAACTTTGCTTTGAATTAAACTAATATGTGCGTGACTGAAAGTGTTAACAAAAACAATAATTGGTAACACACAGCTTATTTAAACTCTAACTAAAGATATTGAGTTGTTTGACAAGATATTATTGTGTTACAAAGTGCTCCACTAATGAAGTCTTCCTTTGGTCTTGCATACCTAACTGAATAAAAAAAACAGCAGCTTACAGCAGTGCCTTAGGCTCCGACCTTTATCATCCTCATCATCACTCATCATCAGATTTCTCACCACCTAACATTTTTGCTGTGAGCCGGGTCTCTTGTGCGTTTAGCAGAGTCAGACAGGGCGCCCTTATCAACAGACTCATCCACAAATATTCCTTTTCATTAAAATGAAACACTTGCCCCAGGGGCCCCTATCTCAGCTTGTGGCCGCGGGAACTTGCCTGCTCTCTCTGCTCTGCTGCAGTGGCCCTGCTCACTCTGCTGACAACTCTCTCAGACTTATCATCTGTCTGTCTGAGACCTTCTCACACTATAGCACAACCTTTACCACCAACTGTCTTTAAACAAATACAATATTTACTTAATTACAAAAAAAACCAAACATATTGTGTTGATTTACCACCTGGCCTCATAAAAGAAACATGTTTTTTTTTATGTTTTTCTCATAAAGTTTTACATAATTTGTTTCGATCATATTTGTTCTTCCTGTTAAAGGTTTCATATCATCCTTTTCACTGTTCCCTCCTGCCTTTGTGCTCTCGCTGTCACATCCATTATGCGTTATTTACTCCTTTAGTGGTTTACAGCAAGAATACAATAAACAAATTATTGTTTAACAATCTAATTGTTGATTTAACACATTTTGCCACCTGGTCTTCGGAAGCTGGAAAACAATTTCCACTTCAAACAGCCTCTCATTGTTATATTGACATTAAAAGGTCACACAGAAAGTCTTTATTTCCTCACAGCTAGAATTATTGTGGAGCGGTGCTCAACAGGCCGGAGCCGAAACAAGCTCTGCCAGATGTTTAATCAATCAAATCGTCTGTATGTGTATCTGTGTCCGACCAAGTTAAGCTTCCCTTTACTGTACTTTGAACTTTCTGTAATCAGTGGTCAGCAGCAGCAGCCTGTAGCCTCATAGACCAAAATAAAACCCTGTTATGCGGTGACAACCACTGGAATCTAGTTAGCAGAGTTTAGCATTTCATTGCCAGTTCTATTCCCATTTTTTATTTTGTATTTTTAAATTCTTTATTCTCATTATTGTGTCACTAATTTTTTTATTCTTGAATTTAGTTTTTCTTTGATTGATTTCTAATTTTTTGATTGCCTATTTTTATTTGTATGATTTAGTTATTTATCATTTATTCATCATTGTAATCCTTGTTTGTATTTACCACTTGTCTTCCTCTCACCCGTAGCGAATTTGTGCTATCAATGCTAATCTAATCTAATCTACTCTAATCTAATGTTATCTAACATTTGATTGTACCCTGTACATCCAGCAGTCACATGGGTTGTATTCCTTCGTCTTCCAATACACTTGTAGCCAATTTCGCGACAGAGACTGTGCGAATATAACACCTTTAACACGTGTTATATAAGAACTACATTTCCCAAGGTCCTCTGCGCAGCGGAGGCGGGACCGGCAGGGAGGCGTTATAAACAACAGAAGCAGGTCAGCAGCGGCGTGGATTAGGATGTGTGTGAGACGCCGCAGGCTCCGCAGAAGCGAAGTTAGAGAGTTGGAAGGAGACACTGTTGTGGTCCGTGACAGTGCGTGAACTCTCAGTTTGTATGAGTGCGAGTGACACTGACGGGCTGACGCTGTGCTTAAATGTGTGTGTGTGTGTGTGTGTGAGCGAGCGATAGTGAGGAGCGCACAAAGCCGAAAACATGGCCATCAATAAATCCCGGGTGGCTGTAGGGTTTATAGTGGTCGGCGTGTTGACCGTGGTGTTCGGGACCGTCCTCACGTTTGTGGGACCGTTAATCATCGACGACCAGATCGTAAAGGTGAGCAGCGGTATGTCCACAGTGTACAGTGTACAGCGCGCGCGCGCGACTGTGCGCGAGCAGCTTTTGGGGAGCTAAATCTGTCGACGCAGTCACGTGACTGGTTAGGACGAGATTGGGGTTAGACCAGTAGTAGTTATGGTTAAGGTTAGAGTAAGTCTCCAGAAAAATAATGTCAATGTGATATCCTCTGAAGTTGTGTTCTAGGAAGCAAGGACCCTTTATCCTGCACCTCATTTTATATCACAACTAAGTTGAAGGTATATTTAAAGCTGCACACTATGCTCATAATAACCGTTTTGCAATTATTTAGACACATATTGAGGAGTCAATATGATTAACAATTGGGTTGTGTCACTGCTTGAGTGCCAAAAAGTGATTTGGGTCTGCAAGAGCCTATTTTACCTGTTGAAATACTTGTACCTGGTCTCAGTGGGCTATATATATTAAAAAAAAAAAAAAATTCAACCCTCCTCAATGAAACCAAGTAAAATAACTCTTCAGCCACAAGGTGTAGGAGCTGCAAATCACTTTTTGGCAACTGGAGTAGTGCATGTTAGTGTTTGCACTAGCCCTTTACAGGTATTTCAACAGGTGTAAAATATAATGTGTGTATAATAAGGATGATCACAAAACGCATCATTTCTTTATTTAAAAACATGTGTACACAAGTCAAGGGTCTCAAAGTCAAATGACCTAGGGGCCTCTGAGCATCCAGTGTGGTCAGGAGGGAGGCCGGTCCAAGTCTTGCTTTTTGAGGAAAAAGCAACTGTTCACCATGAGGTGGATGATATCAGCTTAAAATGCTATCTCGGTATGCTATTACAGTAATGATATTGACAATATTTCACTGAATTTCAAAATAGGTATCTGTCGATATAGAATTACATATTGCAATAAAAGCTATTACTGAAAAAAATCAAACATTAAGAAGTGAGGTGATACTAAGTGGCAGGCCACATGGGGGGGGGGGGGGGGAATCGTTTTATGAACAGTATTTTCATGCAGTATAAATGAACAAGAACATCAGACAAACTTTGCTGTTTGCTGCTTTTTTTGCTTTGCTTTACCATACCATAGACTTACGCATCATCATACATAAATTGTGCGACACAGCTTCAACAGGTTCCTCCAGCTTTGTGGCAGGCGATCACTTTTTTCTACCTGGTTTGAGATCTAAAATCAGGATCGCCATCCCTGTGTAATGACCTTTTAACTTGAAATAATCTGGTCTCTATTATTATCAAATATTACGGTGTACACCAGGCTCTAGTTGGCTTTTTTCTCTTGAGGAACAACCTTGACACAATTTAAAGCAGTGTTTCCAAAAACGTTATACTGCGTCTGCGGACCCACTTTTTAAAGATGGAAACTATCGTGACCCAGTATGTCAGTATGAATGCCCTGCTGTGTTTCACTTGTGAAAATGTTACATTTCTCCCTCTGCCAATCTTTTTAAGGTCATCGGTCAGAAAGGACGCATGAAATTATCACCTTGGGCTCAGGGAAGTCTGTTGAAACTACAGAATATAGTCAGTGCATTCAGTGGGGAAAAATGTACAGAGAAATGAATGAAAATGAAAAGAAACTAAATGAGGATTATATTAGTCTTTATCCCAACAGAAGTGTTGTTAGCACAAGGGA
This sequence comes from Brachirus orientalis, assembly GCA_016785285.1. Classification (NCBI taxonomy): domain Eukaryota; kingdom Metazoa; phylum Chordata; class Actinopteri; order Pleuronectiformes; family Soleidae; genus Brachirus; species Brachirus orientalis. The sequence continues at coordinate 496,097 of JAFBJR010001838.1, forward strand.
CAATCAGATCAAAACAAAAAGCATATTCTGAACATGTAGAACATGAACATTTGATTAAGTAGTAATGTCAGTCTGCACTTAACCATTTTTCCTCTTATTTCAATTATTTTCTTGATTATTTGATTAGGTACTTGGTCAGTGATGTTTCAGAAAATCTGTTTCCCAAATCTAAAAATATGTATATGTAGTAAAAAAAAAAGAAGAACATGCTGAAAATAAGAGAATTATTTTCTGTCTTATAGAAACAGCCACTCAAACTGATAAATCAATTATCAAAACAGTTGCACTAGTCAATTACTAGCTGATGAACCAGCCCTAATGTAAGTACATGTTCACTACAGGACGTGTGTAACAATTTTTTTTAATGCTCCTGAATGAATGTAAAAATGTCTGTTGACTTACAGGAAAATAAACTACACATGAAATGTCATTAGCAATTTTTGTTTCCTCATTTTTCTTTAACTTTTTTCTTCCTGTTTCTGTGTTTTTCAGACATTTGGGTAGTTGAAAAGGGCTTTTTTTTTTTTAAATAAAGCTGTAAATTGTCAAAAGAGTTAACACAGTGCTCGTAAAGCCCATCAGCTGCACAAGACTGGCTCTGTGTTATATAGAGGAGTTAGATCTCCCATGCTGCACACAGGAAAGGATTTGTTTAACATCAACACACATGGAGGCAACTGTAACTTTGAGCTAGATGACTGCAATTACAATTATATAGAAGTGTCCACGCAAAAGTTTCCCAAGTGACTTTTACTGCTCCGAAAATCATTTGTTTAGTAGTCAGAAGGGATAAATGCTTCTTGTCCACGCCCGACCCTGTGCTGCAGCTGTATACACACAAAAGCTCCCTTGGTAAAGTCTGGTAGTATTGCTTGACAGAGCCTGTTTTCAGATGAAGGACACAGCTGAAGAAAAGCCAGAATAAGCTCTATGTATAAAACCAATTTTATGTGAAATTATTCACATATAATGTGAGGAAAGCTGTGGCAGATTAATTCTAATCTTCTAATCCCTCTTATTTCAGAACACAGTGATTGATCCAAAGAATGACCTGTCCTACACCATGTGGAGGGACATCCCCGTGCCCTTCTACATGTCTGTCTACTTCTTCAATGTCCTCAACCCTCAGGAGATGCTGAAAGGCGAGAAACCAATGGTGGAGCAGCGGGGACCTTATGTGTACAGGTACACGAGTAACGCACACATCCTGTTCGAAAACACGCCGAGCTGTCAGCCGTGCACGCTGGTTTCGCTGAGTTGTACTTTACTATTAGTTAACTTGTTCACTGTACTTGTAAACTTTGTCCCGCAGCCATGTGTTGCAAGATGGGTTGACAGTTCATCTTCCTTGCTTTATCAAAGGACCTGAAGATATTTTCTATATATGTATATAATTTATATGATAGGGGTAGAGATTAGAGCTATTGCCAGTTTCCAACTCCTGTCCCTTGTTTTATTTTAGCCGTTAAAAGTACAGAATCTAGTTTCTGCTACTAGGTGTCTCTCAGTCAAACAAGAACAAAAGTAGAGGTGGTGGACTAATAATGTTTTGGGCCATCTTTTGAGCCTATTTTCTTTTTTCCCCTCATCTGATTGAAATATAACCATTTAACGATAACAATTAATTCAAAAAACAAGTTTAACACAACGCTAATAATCTGTCTCCCCAAACTATATTTTATGTCTGCATGCTGTGCCATTATATACAGTATTTTTTCATTTAAATATAATGGTTAAGCTTAATATGAAATATTTGAAATTGATTATTAAAAACAGGAGAAAAATGTGTAATTTATAATAATTGACTACTTGACAAATAATAATCAGGTATTGAATAATGGCGTATATCGACTCAAATAATGGCTGGGAAGCCATTATTTGAGTCGCTGCTTCCCTGATGCTGGGAAGCAGCATGGAATTATGGGATTTGGCTGGTTGGCATTTGTACTTTTCGGGGCAGAGCTTTAGCAGCAGAACATGCAGCAAATGGCAATGTGTATTATTGGAAAATACACACAGTGAAATGGAAAAAACAGCAGACAACTCGCTAGTTAACCAGTAGAACAGAATATTTCCTTCCTCACTGGTTTGCCCAAAAGTTATAGCAGAGACGGTAAAGCAGATGACGTTAAATGGCGACCAAATTATTACGCTTAAAAGAAAATAGATGCCTATTGATTTTAAAGAGGTTTTGAAATGTTTTGGCTAATGTTAGTATGGCTCATTACAGTCTCTTTCCTGGATATTTTAATGCAGAAATATTATTTAATATAGCTTAAATATATCATCCAGTTATTGACTAGTTAGACAGAGCTGTGTTTTCTTTGTGTCTTATTAGTGTGACACAATAATTGTAATGATATGATCGTCGGTTAAGCATGGACCCAAAAAAGAGCGGAAGCCCGGTCGTTTAAAAAAAGAAGAATGAGTCTTTATTAACAAACAAAAACCAAAAGATACTTAAGCCACTGGGAGGTAACAAAAGTGAGGAGACAGGCTGGCTGGCTGACCTCCGAAGGAGCACTGAAAAAGGAGAAACGAAGAGTTTAAAAAACACCTGAAAAACCTGAAAAACAAAGCAAAGAACAGCTCCACAGGAAATAACAGTCATTACCAAAATAAAAGGCAGGAAGCCCGATTCCTGACGATAATAACCAACATTTTCTTTTTCTTATATTATTTTTCTTAAGTAAAAAAAATCCTCGCTCAAGTTCATTAATGGAACAGCACTGTTACACTTTGTAGAAACATTAAAATGACAACATGAGGGATAATGTAGAGGGTGATTCATGTCGACCCCTGCATCACTCGGCAGGGTTTCTTAATTTCTCACAATATTAATTATCATCTGTTAGTTACGTGGCCACATACAAACATCACAGAGGCACCGGTGATAACAGGCTCAACCTGTAACAGATTTTCATAAATGTCAACTTTTATCTAAGGGGGGACATAATTGACATAATTTTCTATTTGAGAAATCCTAAAACTAAATGATAGTTAGACCATTAATGCGTCAGGAAAATGTGGACACTCAGCTACTTTATAAGCGTCACTTTTCTTATATTTAATGTTGCAGCGGTAATGGTTTCATGATGGATACTTGCTTAAGCATTACATTTTCTTATTTGTTTGGCACTTTACAGTGCAATAACAACATGCCATCATTCTTCTAGCTCAATTTTCATGTGTGGTTAAAAAAACAATGGTAAAAATATTGCAAGAAAGAGGTAATATCACAGTAATGCAGGATTTTTTCCACAATAATATCCAGGTAATTGTAATAACAAATACTATATTATCATCAGTGTAATACCTTCACATGAAAGTGTTTACATTATTACCAATAAATTTGAAATTCATCCTCCTTTATGTCCTACACGTTTTTCCATAGTTATTACCAATATATTGTATTACTTTGTATTACAATATAAATAAGATGGTATTACAAAATACTACCTACCTATTACAAAATTATTACTACACTATAAACCTTATTGTTACTGTACTTCAATGTAAAGACAACCTTCTGATACAAAATCAGTCTGATACAATCATATTAGCATCTTTTTTTCCCACATTTTAAAAATTTGTGCTGATGCATTTACGTACTACATCAAACTCGTAACGATTCAGCTCCAAAACAGTCTTCATGTCAAACTGTTTTGTTGTTTTCTAATCTACTGTCCATCATGTGCCGTCGTCTTCTTTATCACTTTTATTACCTTATTAACGTCTTTTGTACCTTGAACCCCGGCGTTTGCCTTCATGTCCTGCTGGTCTAGTAGAGGCTGTGGTGTGGATCAAATCAACTATGTTTCTCTTTCACTTTTTTCAGAAAACGCTGTCAGAAAGACAACATCACGTTTCATCCCAATGACACTGTGTCGTACCGAGAGTACAGAACGTACTTCTTCGAGCCTTCCATGTCTGTAGGGAACGAGTCCGACATCGTAACGATACCTAATATGTTGGTGCTGGTAAGGACATGGTTCCGCCTCACTCCACGTATCTTCCATTTTTATTGAGCCTCAAACTATGCAGCTGGTCTTCTTTTTCACAGTCTGTCTGTCTGTGTTCTATAGGGCGCAGCGATAATGATGGAAAACCTGCCGTATGCTGTGCGTTTAATGATTAGTGCCACATTCAAGACTTTCAAGGAGGGGCCCTTTCTTACCAAGACCGTTGGGGAGCTGATGTGGGGTTATGACAGTGGACTGGTGGATTTCCTGAATAAATACCTTCCCGGCATGCTGCCCTCTACGGGGAAGTTTGGCCTTTTTGCTGAAGTGAGTGTTTAAACTGATTTAATTTGTTTGTATGAGTTGAGCTGTATTACCTCCATGTCTGAGTAAATGACATGTAGACTTGCATAACGGATGAATTGGAAGTGACCTTTTATCTTTATATTTTTATACTAGTTAGTGTTGGAGATTCACGTCCCCCTCGGACGCCGGGGTCTAACGACCCGATGAGCGTGTCCAGGAAAACACAACCAGGTGCCAATGATTAGTGAAATGATTCCAAGGACAAGAGCTTAAAGTGAATCAAGTCAAGCAATTTAATGGTCAGAAGTAGACAAAACTTACAGAGCTCTGTGGTCCAAAGACAGAGTGGATCGTGTCTCCCTCTCTTGGCATGCCGCCAGGGCAAATGGACCCCGGACAATGGGAAAAAAAGTTTATTTTATAAAGTTTTGAAGGATTACGCCCTTTGTCTGCGTGTCAATGTGTGATACATCACTATGGTGTGATGTAGACTAGGCCAATCAGAATTGTGTCCTTGAGTCATCACCTTTTAGGGCAAGTGCATGGGAGAATCAGAACAGGATGTGCTTTATGTCTTATCAGGTCCGTGAGAGTGAGTGTATGCCTGTTCAGTCGCTTCTTGGTAAATTTCCACTCGGTGGAGCCGAGAGAGAGAGTCACATATGCATCATTTTAACATTTGTAGAGCTTACGAGTTCATAAAGTTTATATGGCCACCTTTTGGAAATTTATATTAGGCCATAGGTAGACTCATCATAGGCACACATACCATCGTAATAAAAAGATTGTCAGAATTGCTCTGGCTGCACAATCCAGTTTCCAGGATCGTATGTGGTCACCTTACTTTTCCACTAAATATGTATTGGCTCACGTTGACATTACTTATTAAATGTACTCAGACTTGAATATCAACGAGGGATGCATGATATCTGTATCAGCCGATATTGGATTTTAAATTCATTGTCGTATATCAGAAAACCCGCCAAGATCCTCCCAGTATGACAAGTGACTAAAACAGTAGGCTGAACAGGCTCCTACCTCCTTGGCTTCTATGCTTGTGCCCTCTACAAAAATGTATTTTTAGTTTTTAAACTAACTTTTTTTTAGTTATTAGGTTATTTAAAAATTACAAATGTTTACATCTACTCTGACATAAGTATGAAAAATATTATGTTAGTTTCACTACAGAAGAGACAAAATATTTACTGCATATCCGTTGTCATCTCTAATACTCGTGTTATTAGATACTGGCAAAAAAAGCCCTCATTTCAACAGGATTGTAGTATTACACTCATGGTGCTTTTTGCTAAAATGTTGATAATACCCATATCCTGGCTTTGAGTGTGGTTTGCTTCGGGCACAAAAAGTACTTGATTAGGTCTGTGAAAAGTCCATAGGTTTTTTCCTCAGAGCATCAACACCCTCTGCAAAAAGCAATGCGTTTCCGGGTTGAAACACAGTGTTACAGTGTTAAAACACACAAGACTGTATGTGTGACCTGGTATGTAACTGTGGTCTGCTTATAGACGTTGCTCATGCCATCAATAACCCAATGACAAATTTTTGGGTGACAATTTTTGCCTTGAATCTTTCTCACATGGTTTGTAGAAAAGTAAAATGGCAACATTTTTCTGGGTGACCAGGTTAGGCTTTAGTATTACCATTCTGCTATAGAATGTACCAGTGTTTTTAATAAAAATCTCATAAATATTCTGTTTAGAGATTATAAGTATAAACCATGTTAAACATCAAAAGGTCAACTACATACACACTACAAGACCTAAATTGTGTTCTATTCTCCTGTAGAAGCCATAAGCCTCTGTAATATTAACTGTGTTTTAAGCAAATAAAAAAAGCTCTGTTCACAAAATACCTTGGTGTAATAGCAACAGCTGTGATTGGGGGGGCTTGCTGTTGTTTTTACCAAAAGCGTGGAAATTATGCCAACTATAATGGTATTGTTCAGTGTAATATTGCACTGACCACAGAGCAGCAATGATCTAGTCTAACATTCTAATACTGTATATACATATGGTACATATAAACTAAAATCTACACTATACTGCAACAATATTTAAGATTAAAGCCAAGACAAAGTACTGGAAGGGATCATTTGCAGTAGTTCAGTTTGTTTCAATTCAATTCAATTCAATTCAATTTTATTTGTATAGCGCCAAATCACTTTATAGAACTACTATATATACTATATACTATAACCACTTTATAGAAGAGATTATTCACTGGTCATCTTTGTTCCAGGACTCACTTCTGCACTCTGGAGGTTAAAATTTGCTCTCGCATAAAAAAAACAACAACAAAAAAACTTTAAAGTAGTCACACTATAATCTTGGCCAGGTGATAGGAAGAGGATGTCTTAACAATCTGCGGGCTTTTAATGATTACATGTTGAAAATGAAAACTGACTTTACATCTTGTGTATTTATTGATGTACAGCAGTTCACACACACACACACACACACACACACAAAAATAAGTATATCACAATACTCCAGTTCAAAATCAACAATGCATGTCATGTTATTTTACACAATGCTCTTTCAGGTGATAGGAAGAGGATGTCTTAACAATCTGTGGGCTTTTAATGATTACATGTTGAAAATGAAAACTGACTTTACATCTTGTGTATTTATTGATGTACAGCAGTTCACACACACACACACACACACACACACAAAAATAAGTATATCACAATACTCCAGTTCAAAATCAACAATGCATGTCATGTTATTTTACACAATGCTCTTTTGGGCAATGTTCTATTCAACACCCTAAGCCCAGAATGAAGCCCAGGGAACTAGGGTGGATGACTTCAGACAGGGTGGGACAGTGGACTGTACCAGGGACCGGTTGCAAATCTTTGTGAAGACTCCAGCCAGCTGGTCTGCACAGTCCCTCAGCACGCGTCACCTCATGCTTCTCTAGTGTGAGGTTTACACTGCTGTGGGCCATGTGGTGTAGTGGTACTTCTACTCCTCCGCCAGCGTGTTGTCACCCTTAGCAGCTCCTAGGTTAGTCCTGTAGTTGGTGGGATGCTGGACTCCCTACCACACCTGCTGCTGTGGTTGCTGCTCTCTAGGTGGTTCTTGATCACCCTCCTGTTCTCTGCTTTGGCCTCTCTAAAGCATCTCTTCAGGTTAGCTCAGACTGTGCTCTTGAGAGATTTGTCACCAGACCTGAGGGCGGTGTTCTTCATCTTGAGCAGTTGCTGGACCTCCTGGCTCATCCAAGGGTCCCGAGGTTCAAAGCCCCCCCCCCCAGTGGAAGCAGTCCTGCGGCTGCTGGTAGCCACCCTCAGGACAAGTGGCAACAGTTTTTGTGATGGTTGGAGCAGTTTTCTTGAGGAGGGCATATGCAGGGATTAAAAACAAGAACAAGTGGTTAGACTGGCCCTGGTGTGGTAGTGGTCTGGCCTGTAGTCCATTTTAATGTTGGAATAGACCTTATCCAGAGTATTATCTCCCCTTGTGGCACACTTAATATTCTGGTGGAATTGCGGGAGTGCTGCCTTTAGGACCACCTGATTAAAGTCCCCTGCTATGATCCGCCCAGCATCAGGATGTGTTCTCTGCTGATTGCCAATGCTCACTAGAGCCCCCTTCCTCTGCTCTTACCAGACTGTACTTTTCTGTCACGACGCTCTGCGGTGTAGCCTGCACAGTTAATCGGTCATTTGAAGATGTCAGGATACTGCAGGTCTGGAATTAATGTCCTTTTCAATAATGTCCAACCAATATATTGAATAAATTTTGAAATTTTGATCTCCATGGATTTGAGGTGCTCAGTGAATTCTGACAGGTCGAATCCAGCACCGGTACCATTCTTTTTTTTGCTGCATCTTAAGTTATCAACACAGTGTTTCATAGAAACCGACTAATGCGACATCCGGAGTTCTGGAGACCCACAATGCAGTTCTAGAGCACTCAATGCCTCTCCATTCAAAGTAAATAAGAACTGCTTCATTTGACACCTACAACCGGGTACATGAGTAAGCCATGATAGATAACTAATATTCATCTGGTGAGTCAGACTACAGTTCATATTTATGCAGAAAAAATGTTGTGTTCATTTTTATCATCTAGTTCAACAACTCCAACACTGGTTTGTTCACCATCTTCACCGGGCAGAACGACATCAGGAAGGTTCATAAAGTTGATTCGTGGAACGGCCTGACAGAGGTGAGAAGTGATCACCAGCCCCACACCTGTGGGTTTTCCCTTGTATCACTCCTGCCCCTCTCTTATTCAGTTTCCGTTAACAGCTGAGCTACTGGAATACTCCCCAGTGTAACATGATCAATGGCACAGCTGGGCAGATGTGGCCTCCTTTTATGACAAAAGAATCAACTCTGCCTTTTTACAGCCCTGACGCCTGCAGGTGAGTGATATTGTCTTACTTCAGCAGTCTATTCCGTTTCATATTTTATTTTGTGCTTTCCTCGTATATATTTGGTGTCCTGATTCTTGCAGGTAGGGGGTAGCGAGAAGTGTAAGGGCCAACTGGCCTACCAAAAAGTAGTACCAACATTTCCTCAAGGTCATTGAAGCTGAAGCTTATGCAATTTTTCTCAGAAAAACTGAATCCATGAAAATTAATTCCACCGCCATGAAACAAATTTTGGTTAGAATGTTGAGTAGCTTTGGTAACTACAACAAAACTCAATATATACCATGAACAAGTCCTGGTCCAGTATGCGGTATCCAGTACTTTTCCACAGCAAAACTATCTAACATGATAGTGATAAAACTACAGCTGCAGTTTTTGTTTGTTCTTTTGATGACAATGCGTTAAATCTCCGGCAATACATGCCTCTTCTGCTTACATGATGATGTATCACATTCTTGAAGGGGTCTCCTTATTTCCAAAGGACAAAGGCCAAGGGGTAGGAGTAAAAATAATAAATAGGATTGGGCCTTAGCCCTACCCCTCCATTCATTTTAATTTTCAAGGAACAAGGATAGCGGCAAAAATAAGATATGTTCATATTGGTCCTCTATGTTTGTTTGCAGATCCATGGAGCTTGTTTACCAGCGTCCTGGAGTGATGAAGGGCATTCCTCTATATCGTTATGTTGCACCTAAGACCTTGTTTGCCAGTGGGACAGATTATGCCCCCAATGAAGGTTTCTGCCCCTGCAGACAGTCTGGTCTTCTGAATGTCAGTAGCTGTCGCCACAGTGAGTTTATATTACAAATACCTGCTCTGATTCATGTGCATTGCACAGTGCACATCATCATTTAGATTTTTGCTTTTCAGCTTATCACTTAAATCTGCGGTGACATCCTTGAGTATAAATCTGTGATAAATAGCGCTGTATGCTGCTCAATACTATATCTAATCACAGAATAATTTGGTCTCGTTATTCTGTGTCCATTTCTCAGACTCTCCAGTTTTCATCTCTCATCCTCACTTCTATAATGCTGATCCTGTGCTGCTGGATTATGTGCAGGGCCTCAGTCCAAATGAAGATGAACATGGCCTCTTTATAGACATTCACCCAGTGAGTATACAAACACATGCACACACACGACGCGTCTGACTGATGATGTTTGGGGTCACACACACAAGATATTTTTGACCTTTTTGAGTTTGCATGTTCTCCCTTTTGTTGCATGGGTTTCCTCTGGGCTGTCTGGTTTACTCCCACCATCAAAGTATGTATAAGAATCAGTCCATTGTGTAGTGGTGCGGTCAGTCACAGTAGCTCTGACCAAACCTCCATCTGACCTTGATGTATTTTTGGTTTCTAAACATACACGCAAGAATTTAGACCACAAGCCACCGCGTGTTTGTAGAAGTGATTAAAATTTACAAGCTTCCTTGAGTGCATCTTGAAACTGCTCCTCTAATCTCAACATGCTGTCAGTGAGCCAGCACATAGGCTGACTCTATGCAATAATGGAGACACGGGTGGACAAGGGCATTTCCGTCATATTGACCATAGTGGAGTTGTGGTTTACGGCCATACCATTCTGAACTCGCCTAAAATTGTCTGATCTTGGTAGCTTAGCATGTCAGGCATGATTAGTACTTGGATGGGAGATCGCCTGGGATTACCAGGTACTGCAGTGTTCACTCAGTCAGGTTAGGTCCATTATTCAGTCAGGTTAGGTCCATCATTCGGTCAGGCTAGGTCCATTGTGTGGTGGCGCGCTTAGTCGCAGCAGCTCTGATCAACCGTCAATCTGACCTCATAATTTCGCTGTGCAATTCTGGTTGTATAATGACAATAAAGATCTGATCGTTTCCTTCCTGTGCAGACTGGTGATTACTGATACTATGATGCAGACCTCAAGTGACCAGACCCTGACTGAGGGTGCTTTCACACCTAGATTGTTGTTCAAAATCGGGCAGCATTTCTCCCCTATATCGGTTCAAATTTGGTCTCAGTTCGGTTGCAATCGTTCCATGAAACGGTGTGTTTGCAGTGTGTACACAACTGTCCCACAAACCGGCACGGTTACCTTGTTTCAAACATTACCATAAAGCAGAAGAATATATATTTAAATATATAATATATAGCTAAATCGGGTATATAAACAAGCAGCTTAACTGCTGTTTCTTCCTAATACAAACTGTCCGATGAATTGGATTGGATTTCCTCCTTTGTTAGGTGTCTGGATGCACCAGATAAATAGCTTTTTTTTGGCCCTCACCTTCCTTACTCTTCTCATCCACCACTCTTCTGGAGCTAAAAAAAAAGAAAAAAAAAAGAAACAAGAAATACTTGTAAATGCCAAAAGAACCATTAAAATATTCAGAAATATTTATTATGAAACCATGTCATAGTTTGTGTCTCACTCTCTCAAGTGTGTTTTAAAGCAATGAAAATGATATTTTCTCATTGAGAAATGCCATTTTCACCATTTTGGTGTCTCTTTCTTCTTCTTTCCCTGTCGGTGCTCCTGCAGCATCACAGCAGGAGTCTGCTGTTCTCTCTTCGTCTTGGCTTTCTTCTTCATTTCTTCATCTTTACAAATTTTAAATAAAGCGGCAGAGCATATCTACATGTTTTGCACCGAGATAGGACACGTTTTCAGGAAAAAGATATCTCGGCTAGCCAGCAAACCAAAGGCAGTAGTGAATGAGCAGGTGCAGTTACTCACAAGTGAATGGATAAACCGGCCATTATCCTGTCACATATTTAGACACTCGTCCACCTTTTTTTTCTAAAATCTACATGCTAGATACAACTTAGTTGAATTCAACTAAGTTGTGTAGAGTTTTGTGGAGCTGCACTGCACTGTTTGAACACATACAGTCATCAGATTGTAGCGTTTGTTCAAAAATTACACACATTTGCTATTTAGTTTATTTTTTTTTTAACAGTCATGGAGTTTTGGACCATTATTTCTACTAGCAAAATATTTTTTGTAAAAGTCAATATGCATGTTATTCTCATTCAATTCCATGGACATATGGAGTGATATATCCTGGAAGGAACAGGGAGCTTTATCATTTGTTTTTTATTTCATCACATCATCACTCAGTTATATTAAATGTAGTTAATTTATTTAATTGCTGTGATTATCAATGAAATCAACTTGAAGAGACATTATCAAGAACTGAACACTGGTTTTATTTTGCATATATCTCAATGATTTACAGGAAGATGAAAAGTTGTATTTTGACTTTGATCAGATAAAACTCTGACATAATGGACATGTGTAGTGGCATGGTTCATGATATCTTATGAAAGAAAAAGCAGATTGCTTTAGTGGGGTCATTAAGTTCATCTTCACCACAGTGATTACACATCATGGCTTGTAAACTTTATGGTGTGGTGTAATGTTTTAAAATTTTGTAAGCCCTGGCTTATACAACAATATCAGATCAAGTGTGAGTGAAAGGCTGGATCCCACAGTTACAGGTGTATTGATGTTAATTTATTCTTGAAGTCAGAGTCCATTTTTTTTTTTATTTGCAGAAGAACACCACATTGAAAAGCAGTTTCAAGATCTAACCATAGGAAACATAAGACAAAGAGACAATTTGAACAAAACAGATTTCAAATAAAGAGAAACAAATAAATAACAACACAGGATAAAAGTACAATAAATAATATGTACAAATGCCCTCATATGGTTATACCAACAATCACCTGATAGAAAAAAGAAATGCAGGAATATAGTTCATGATTAATAGTTACTCAGGCTGATAATTGCCTACAGTACAAAAATATTTTCCTTTTCAAAATAGAGACTTGTTTGTCCAATCAGGAAATGAACCAGATTCAGGACCAAACCCCATGAGTATGATTTATCATTTGACAGTGGGTTTGTTGTTTGAAACAATCACTGCAGTGTTTTTGGTATATTTAATCACGTGCCTGTCCAGTTTAACCCACAAATTGGAAGAATTATAACAATTTCAAAAATACTGAGCAGCTGTGAGTGATGAAGGCGGCTTACTAATTGTATGATATTTTTCCTGCTGTTGGGTTCTGGTGCTAACTACTGAAGCCTGGGCCTGGCGATAACCTGGTGTAGTTTGTAAATACAGCATAATCCAATCCTTGACATTTAGTCAAGAGAAACCTTTCCTCTTAGACCGATGACACAAGCCTGAAATTTATTTGATTGAATTTCAATCTATCAATTTACCATCTACTGAAAGATTTTTGAAAGCTTTGTCCTTAATGTCACAAGTTGTGAATTCAGAGCTTTTATCAGCATTTCAGTTTTTAAGTTGAGAAAATGATGAAATAAAGGTCATTTGAAAGCCTCAAAAATCCATCAGATCTGTGTGTCTCGTGATCCATACACACATAATTAGCTATCTGCAATTTAAACTTGCAGTTGGTAAAATGACTAGAATAGTTGATCTTAATGTTTCATCATGATACACTCTTTTTTTTTTTTATGCAACAAATGACTCAGAAATGATTCACCGATATCGATGCATGTTCAAATGTATTTATTCTCTCACTTTCTTTTTTTTTTTTTTACGTTTTTTTGCAGCAAAGGTAGTTGTTGCTGGTGCTGGAGTAGTGGATTTTTTTTTCCACCGAAGGGACTTGTAAGTAGTAAAGAATGGGGGGGAGATTAAAGCACTTTTTCTCTCTGAACCAGAACTTTATAAATAAATAGTTCCCAAAGAAATCTTTCCTACTGTACCTTTTTAAAGTTGTTTAAAAATGATGTTTGCATTTGTAAAACAGTTTTACTCATGTAGAAATCCCTTAGTAGATGTGAACACACATTTGTGAATACAACATTTAGGCTCAAACCATACCATCACATGTAAATCTTATTTTCCAGTGAAGATCACATGATGATAATAATATTATAATAGGTAGTATGAGTCTAATTTCTTTATCTTTAATGAATGTAGGGGATTGCGGGATAGCTGAGTTGTTCCCCATTTTTATCTTCTTTATACTTTAAGCGGTGCATGTACCAGAGGTCAGAGGTCATCAAAAAGCAGAACTTATAATTACTAGCATGCTGTTGGTTGGTTGGTATTGACCTGCTGCTGATAATGAAGTAAACATAGAGGTGCTGGACTGAACCATCATGCCTGTTTCCTTCATGTTAAGTCACAGCTTTCAGTGATAACAGATTATATTGCCACGATAAAAGTGGACTGATGATCATTCTATTTGCTTGTCAGTAAATTACAAACACTAAAGACCAGTGAGGTTGATGTGATGAGCCATGATTCAGCACTTTGACCTTCAGTGTGTGATAAGGTAATTGGAAAATGGGCAGTTTATCTATAATTACAGTTGTTTGTGAGACGAAGGTTGTTAGAAAATCCAATAAAAATCAGCCTTGGCTGTGCAGATTCCAATCCACATAAAACCATATTTAATCGCTGGATTTAATGATGATTAACATTTAGACAAGAAAAACTAGCACATTGATATCAAGTTAATAATTAAGCCAAATCACTTGCCATTGGATTAAATGAGGTTATCAAAGCTAGTCTTACTTGCCAGTATTAGGTACACCTGGTTAACCGCTAAACACATAGTGTCAATCTATTCTGCCAATCACATGGCAACAACCTCTTAAGGCATTTAGACATGGTCAAGATGATTGGGTAAAGTTGAAACTGACAATCAGAATGAGGCAGAAAAGTTTATTAAGTGTAGTAACTGACTTCCCAGCCAGCATGTCCATGTGGACAACATGAGGGTCATATTCAGACTTACAGTATGAGTCCTAAGTGGGTTTGTCCATGGCACCACTCATGTTTCCCACATCGGCAGGGCTACGTTACTTAAACATATAGGACCTGCATAATTTGCCAACTCCAAGCCCATGTCCAATTAGTGCCCGGGTTGCCTGGAAAGGGTACGAAGTGGGCATGGAGTTGAAGTGGGGAAACACGGTTGGAGCCACCATGGATACCACGGACAATCCTGCTGGCCTAACGATGCATATCCTCCACATGAGGGTTGTGGAGCCACTGGAGCCAATCCCAGCTGACATAGGGCAAAAGGCAGGTTACACCATGAGCAGGTCAATAGACCAATCGCAGGACCAATATAAAGAGATGAACAAACCAGAATACCCAGAGGGAAACCCTTTCACAAGGAGAACATGCAGAAATCGTCTAAACTGGGATGCAAACTTATCAAATACAGTACAGTACTCTCTCCTGTACTTCCTGAACCCTCACAGTCATATCTGGAATACCAGTACATGAAGATCTTTCTATAGCAGTGCAGAAAACTTCATCTTTCCTTTATTGTTGAGCAGCTGTACTATTTGTCTCAAACAGTGAACCTGCTTCAGGAGGGGTCTGATGTTGTTATGACTGGATCACCCATAATATGTCTTAAAGGGTTCCGAAGGGCCCTTTGGCTTCCTTCCTCTTTTCTACCATCAAAAGATGGTATCAAAAAGAATCACGCATCACAAGGATTTCCTCCTTTTGTTTACTCCCTCTTGTCACACGACAGAAGTTGGCTGGTGATGTAAACAAAACAATTCCCCAGATGAGGCAAAACTGTCAACTGCTAATTTTTTTTATTCCCCCCATGTTAAAGAATAGTATTTTTCTGTATTTTCTTGCCAGCAAACAGGTGTCCCTCTCAACGTGTCCATCCGCCTGCAGCTCAACCTCTACATGAAGAGAGTGTCAGGAATTACGTAAGGAGCCTATTTCCTGAGCTGTCATCATGCCATTAATATTTTTCACATATTGCGTGTTGATCTCTTTGTTGTTCTGTAAAGAGGGCTTTGTAGACATTTCCTGTTTTTCTTGTCACTCGCTGTGTATATGCTTGGAGTTTGAAGTTGGGTGTTCTTGTCCTTATAGAGAAACGGGCAAGATTTCTGAGGTGGTGATGCCCATGATCTGGTTTGAGGAGGTAAGTTGCTACATGTTATACGTACATGTCAGATTTAGTGGTAGTTTGGGCTTTTCTGTGTTGTGTCCTGGACCCTAGACATGACAAAATAGTAATGTCCTTGATGCAAGAGAACTTTTCATGCTTCTTCCATGCATCCTCAGTGATATCACTATGGCATTATTGTTTTTTAAAGAAAATTAAAGCATTAGTGTTCATCTGGATAAGAGACCACTCACATGCAGTATCTAAAAGTGTCTAAATATCTAAAAAGATGTGCATGAAATGAGCCAGGTTTTATATATATATATAAGCATGGTTATTGTACGGTTATGCTTCTGTCAAATCTGCCGTTACTAAGTGACTAATCTCTGCGAGCAGCTGAGATGACTGAAACAGCTGCATCCTCACTGAATTAAAGTAGAATTAAAATAGACTAACAAAAAAACACAAAGACAATAGATTACATATAGATTACTATTTAATGCTCACACCAGCTTGGCTGTTTGATATGTGAGTGGAGAAAATCACTGGGCTCTAATTTCGTGGCGCAGCGGAAATTTCATCCAGCACAACACTGTGTGCAGAGAATTTGGCAGTTTGGTACACTGAGGTGCACTGAGATGGGTGTGATGGGGCAACAGGGGAAAGTGTCAAAAGTTTGTGCCAAAAGTTTGTGCCAAAAGGCTGCGCTGAAGGTGCGCTGAAAGCTTGCCAGCTCTAACCTGGTCTACTCTCTGTGGTCTAGTGGTAATTTGGCTGACTGGCGCACAGTGCGCACACGCCACCGAAACCTCACAGGCAGGTTTACAGAATGTCAGACACATTTCAGTGCAATTAATAATCACAAAAACCAACAACTATTTTATGTAACTATCTGAATCAGCACATTCATTTATATCTATATCAACTGTCCCATCACATCTGATGTCAGATCTAGGGCGGTTGGCACGTGTAATGGAATGGAATGGAACTCGGCTGAAACTGTGATGCAAACTAACGACTAAACATCTCAACATAAACAACATATCAGATGTTGAACCTGAGACATTTTACAATTTCATGAAAAATATTAGCTATTTTGAATTTTATACACAAAACATCTCAAAAAAGTGGGAACAGAGGCAATAAAGGCTTGAAAAGTAAATGACACAAATCTAAAACAACTAGAGAAGTATTTGACAACTAATTAGGTTAATTAGCACCACGTTAGTGACATGACTGGGTATAAATAATTTCATAGACACCGTCTCTTAGATGTAAAGATGGACAGAGGTTCACCACTCTGCGACAAACTGTCTAAAAAATTTTGGAACAATTTAAAAAAATGTTCATCAAAATTAATATAGCAAAAACTTAGAAGATCCCACCATCTACAGTGTATAATGTCATCAAAAGATTCAGAGAATCAGGAAGGAAAAAGGTCAAAGGTCAATGATTGTGACCTTTGGCCCTGAGGCAGCACTGCATGATTCTCTACTGGAAATCACTGCATGGGCTCAGGAACACTTCCAGAAATCACTGTCTGTGAACACAGTTCACTGTACAATCCACAAATGCAAATTAAAGCTGTATCATGTTAAGAAGAAGCCATTATGTGAGCATGATCCAGAAACTGTGGATGCCATGTCCTGTGGACTAAAGAGGAGAGGGACCATTCAGCTTGTTATCAGTGGAGAGTTCAAAAGCCTGCATCTCTGATGGTATGGAGTTGCATTAGTGCCTATGGTGTGGGCAGCTTACACATCTGGAAAGACACCATCAATGCTGAAAAGTACAAGTCAGTTTGTGTCTTTGCATTAATAGTTTTGTACATTGACCTTTTGTTGTGAAAAATGCGAAACAAACCAGGACTTTTTAATGTAATTTTTTTCCCCTTCCTCTCAGAGCGGGTATATAGATGGACCCATCCTCACTACGTTCCACACAAACCTGGTAGTTCTGCCTGCTGTGATGGAGTACATGCAATACGGCTTCATAGCACTCGGCCTGGTGATGATCGTAATTGCCGCCCTCGTGCACCATCGAGCCAGGGTAAAGCTACCACACAGCATGATGTGACATTATTTTTGTTGTTGTTTTAATTGCATGTGGCATGTTGTCACACACACTTCTGCATGGTCTTTGACTAAGCACAAGAAAAGAGGAGCACGAGACTGCTGTTACTAATCAGTTATTTAAAAAGAAAATACATCCACTATACGATAAGAATTGAATCTGAAACTCAAAATAATTTGTGATATGATGGAATATACACCAATAAAGTGTGTTGTGCTGTGATTTTTCACATTATTTTATTACATTTAAATTCCAAGTACAAATAAAATTATAATAACTTTAAAAGGCAACTTTCAAAACAGCCAAAAATACTTATTTATCTTAGATCACATTTCCTACTCTTAGGCAAAAAACAGCTAAAACTGTTTTTAAATAAAGAGAATAGTTTTAAGACTATTAAAATATTCTATTGTCAACACACACTGCAAAAATAGATTTTTAAGAAAGTAAAATCAGTCCCCTTTTTGGGTGTCTGAAGATTCTCAGTCATCCAGGTCATGGTATCCAAAAGTGTAGTAAACAAAGGCAACTGGACTTAGTTGAATTTCTTGAAGACGTTTGGCCTCTCATCCAAGAGGCTTCTTCTGTTCTGTTTGACTGGTGGATGGTCTGGGACTTATAAACTCTGTCAGGTTCTTGGTCCATGAGGGTGTGGTTTGGACAAGAAAGGGGCGTGAGTTGTTAACTACTTGATTGCATGAGTCGTTAAGTCGTCAAGGAGTCTTTTGTTATTGGCTATTGTCCAGGGAGGGAGTCCAGAACAGCACTGTAGGTGGCTGATAGCTGGTGTCTTAGACCACCTCCCCTGTTCAAGGTTGGTTTCTCCAGTTTGGCAAAGATGGCTCCTCTTTCAAACCATCTGTCCTCCCTGGCCAAAATCTGAACATTGCTGTCCTGGAAAGAATGTCCTGTCTGGTGTAAGTGCAGATAGACTGCTGAGTCTTGTCCTGAGTGAGTCTGTCTTCTGTGTTGGCCCATGCGTTTGTGGAGGGGTTGTTTTGTCTCCCCAATGTACAAGTCGTTGCAGTCCTCGCTGCACTGAACAGCATACACCAAGTTGGTTTTCTTGTAGTGGGGTGTTTTGTCCTTGGGGTGAACCAGTTTCTGTCTGAGAGTGTTGTCCGGTTTGAAATCTATCGGAATGTCGTGTTTGTTGAAAATCCTCTTAAGTTTTTCCGGACACGCCGGCAACATATGGGATAACAATCTTGAGGGAGAGCTCCTTCTTCTCTTTTGCTGTGTTTGTGGTTTTTGTGAAGGCCCAGTTGGGGTAGCCACACTTCCTGAGTGCATCCCTGATGTGTTCCTGTTCCTACAGTAAATTTTAAACTTAGTCTTAAGATATTACACTTTACTTTTAGCTTCAATTACTAATAACAAGCTAAAACAATCCCATCTTTTAGTCATGTGTTTACTACTGGTGAATGTATTAAGGTTGTGTTAAATACAGAAGTAAAATTCACTTACACCGATTGGTGTTTGTGTGCAAATAAGAAATTCCTTTTTGGCCTGTTTTTCCAAGTTTTAAGAAACAATAAAGTCATGAAGTTGCTGCAAATTTGTCATATTTTGGCTAGTTTATTCTAGCCAAGAAAAATTTGCAAAATTTGCATTGGCAAGGAGGTAATATTTTAAAAAAAATATTTCTCTTTTCTTTTCCAGTAGGACTGTATTTGCAGTGTATATAAATGATGTTCCTGCTCAACTAAATTGTATTCTCAGTTACATAAATATTTGTGTTAATATGTGCAAGATGTGCAAGATGTGCAGTACCATCAACGTGATAGTACTTTTGGGTGACATGAAGAAGTAAGATTGATGATGACAGTTCTTGGTTATGTGCGGGTAGATTCAAGCACAGAAACCACCAGGTTAGGTCAAGGAAAAGCAACAGGCCACAACAAAGCAACAAATTTGGCAATATTTCAAAAACCAATGTAATCTGGGCGAAAATAATGAATACAAAATGTGTCCGAGAAAGCAGATTAGCCGAGCGAAATAAATTAATATGTTGATGAGAGAACCATAATTTTTTCTGCAAGACCTATTCCGTAAAAGTAAGATTTGAGAAATTAAATAAAAGTCAAGGGTGTAGCATGGCAGAAATTCAATTTATAACCAATAAGCTTGTTTGTTTGTATAATTAATTTAAATTAAAAATGTGTTTTTTTTGTAGTGTAAAATAAGATTTCTCTCAGTAATATGGGCTCAGAGGGTAATGCATTAACAAAGTCTGCCATCTTGCGCTGCTATATTTCTACAGTAGCCTGTTTTTTATGTTGTTCTTTGTTTGGTTTACATGGACTTTTTCCTGACTTGGACTTGATGGGATAAAATGTTGCCAGTTGTCACAAAAATGTCAGTGTGCAGACAGACTCTCCTTTTCCAAGTCAGACAAGAGAAAGATTAGCTCTATTGTTATATAGTTATACAACACACCATGTTTTGCAAAAGCATCATAAACCAATCACCTGAGGTTAATAAGTGTTTCCAGTCAGTGTTTTTATGATGTGTGATCAAATTTGATTTTGAGGTGGTTTTAATTCTGACCTCTTTCAAATCTGTAGGTCTCAATGTAAAGCATCTGGTGTTGTGTGTATTTTCATAGAGGTCTAGGAACACCATGGTGTCCTCCACAGTGTCTGAGATCCCTGGGGTTTGTAAAACTAAAACACTCTATTTGAATCAATGTCATCCAAATTGAATTGATCCCTCTATCAACTTTAAAAATCTTTCTTTCAATCAATTGATTGAATAGAAATTACTTTGAATTTTTTAATTTAATTGTTAAATACAGTAAAGCACCAGCATCTCACGTTTGATTATTGAAGTAAATATACTGTTTTGTGGGCAATACAAAAAAAGTCAGCTAAGACATATAAATATACTATAAACAGTTGATAGGACTAATGGATTAATTTAGAAAATAAAATGGATTATCTGTGCTCCGCCATGCCAAAATGCAGTCAGATTTTAAACTTTCACAGACTTAAACTGTGTTAGTTAAAAATATAGTTCTGTATTTTTTTGTTTTGTTTAAATGTGAAATTACTGTAGGTGTAACTATTACAAGGCCTGCCTCCAAAGTCATTATGAGGTGTAATCTATCCAGGTAAATGCTGCATTTATATAAGAAATCACCCCAAAATTACAGTAATATACTG
This sequence comes from Brachirus orientalis, assembly GCA_016785285.1. Lineage (NCBI taxonomy): Eukaryota > Metazoa > Chordata > Actinopteri > Pleuronectiformes > Soleidae > Brachirus > Brachirus orientalis. Next base: position 516,904 of record JAFBJR010001838.1, read on the forward strand.
CATGACATTACTACTATAAATGTTTTACAGTGTATAGTAGCCAATAACACTTTTATTTAGTACTGCTGGCATTTCTGTTTCCATATACGAGCTTATACAATTATGCCTCCACAATGGTTTCCAGATGCTGGATTTTGTTGATTCCAGTGTTGATTTTGATGCCTCTCTTCCTTTTCCTGTCTCCTGCATGTAAAGAGCTGTTGGCACAAACAAATGAAGAGCTGCCATGTTTAATTTCAACTAATGTTTTGTAACAATGTTTGCAAATTAACCAATCTCACGCATGTTTGCATTGGATTAACTCCAGAGGAGATACTCAAAAATCAAAATCTGCTGCTTCTGGTTTCTTCCAAACTATCGAATAGTACCAGTACTCATGTATCCTTGTTTTGTGATTGGCTGATGAGTAAAGCAGTTGTTGTTTTTAGGCATCCAACAAACAGCCAATAAAAGGCTCCTATGGCACTGAGACAGCGAATCAAAGTAACATGAACAATTAAGGTGGGTGCACGCACAAAGGCCGATATGTATGACCTCCAGAGGACAAAAAACACACAACTACTGCTCAGATGATAGAAAGTTAAACTAAATATTGATGAATCATGTTAATGAACTTGATATGAAATGTTTTGATATGAACTTGATATGAAAAGATTGTGCATTTTGAAAAGAAGAAAAAAGAATCCTGCTTGATTTGTTACATGTCATCCCTACACCTCTGAGCATAAGTTTTGTTTAAAATACTAGAAATATTGACAGCGTACAGTCTACATAGGTCATTTAGTGCCAGAATTTAACATGCAAACATGGTTTTCATGCACAGAATGTATTGTGTGAGGGTCTTGGGGTAGTTGGAAAAATCGACTGAGATTATGGTATTTATGGGAAAGGAAACCAAAGGTCTGCCCCATATCTGATGTTTCGTCACGTCTATTTTGTAATGATCTTTCCTGAGGTTGAAAATGTTGAGTGCTCAGCTGCAGTTTGACCTGGCGAAACATCAGGACCACTGCATACAATCTGGGATTGAATTAACTTGAATGATCCTTTGAACGCTTCCTAACAGCCGCTCTCTTTTCTAATTCCGCCAAAGAGAAGTAAACCGAGGGTTGCCACCACACTATCTGCATGTACGAGCACTTCAACCGAAGAGAGGGACCCTCTGCTTACAAGAAGAAATTGACTGACATGCGCACACATACTGTACACTCATGCACGAGCAAACGTGCAAACATACATACACTTGATACTTCCCCGAAGGCATTCATCATTCCAGCTTGTGAAATAGATCTCCATGGCAGGGTGCCCTGTATGCTCTATATGCTAATGAGAATATTGCATAGATGAAAATGTGCTGTCTGACTGACTTGACTGTAATGTTGATTAAAACTCTCATCCAAAGAGTCACCTTCTAACCTGTGTTTGTGTTGAGGTCGAGGTTGTTTTTTATGCTTCTGCTACGGTTTCTACTAAAGTCTGAGCCAAAAACAACAAAAAAAATCTTTGTCTTCAATAATATGTAATAATTTTTTCACTTCACAGTGACTGTTTTTTTCCTGACCTTGCCATGTTAAACAAATGTTTCTGTATTAACGGGGCACAAATGATCAAAGTATAGATGGAGTCTTTGTCTGATGACTGGTAAAGAGTATCCGATTTGTATACTGCTGTCCTCTAAAGGTGTGAATGTTATTTTGTGACAATGATGTTAATGATGCCATTAATGTGACTGACAATCAGCATGCATTTGTTGGAAAATCTGATCTCATATTATGTATGTATTAAATTATGTATGCATTATGTGTTAAATAACCGATGTTTAAATGCCAAATGATACATGTTGAAATAAAATTTTTTACATTTTGAGCCTGAATCTTGAGTGTGTAAATCAAAACGATGTTTCTTTACATGTCCACAGATGCGTATGTCAACTGCAATATGTCAAGTACCACATACATAACAAATTTACTGTAGGCACAAATATATTTGCACACATTTTGTCATTTTGCCTCTGTACGCCACCGCAATGAATAGGAAAGGAAATAATTAAAATGTGACTAAAGTGTGGACTCTCAGCTTTAACTTGAAGGATTAAACAATTGTCCATTATTGTTATTATCCATTTTTCAGGGGCTCATAAAAAGTTAGGCAATCCATTAAAAAGCAATTTCATGCCAGGTGTGGCAAAATAGTGTTATTTCACTATTCCCTGTCAGACTAAGCATTTTAAGGTCTGCAGCTGACGGCAAATGTTGAACTGACATACTGGAAATAAGTTTATAATAACCTTCACAGATAGATAGATATATACATTTAAACATACATACAGTAAAAAAAAAATGTCTGCACACCAGTTGTTGTTCCCAAAAAAAGTCTTTATCACTTACCAGATGACATTTCAGGACCAAGACCTCCTTCAGATCATGTACAGTACATACAGTATATATGTAACTACCCTCATACATATACATTACATGTTTATCCACCTACCTTTGTAATGGGCATATACTCACCTAGCTACCAATAGGTTTACTTCATGCCTTTGTATAAATATACAAACCTACCTAACCAATGTAACCAATGTACATACATATGTATGTACTGTATATTCTGATGGATGTTGTACCTACCTACCTACAAACCTACATAAAATAGGCAGGCACCGTGTATATGGACATACTGTGTTTAATTACGTATGTACCAAATGACCTGTGGGGTTGACTTTATCACAAGAAGTATTAATAGTACACCCACACTTTTAAACAATGACAGTACAAAAAATGTGTTAAGACATAAAGAAATTGGCTGTGAATATATTTCCATAAGCCTGCCTCTGCTTCAAGTTGATTCTGCACATTGTGATGTAACAACAAGAAAACATTTAGTCATCATTTACTATAAATCAAAACACGCACATTCACTTACTCCTTCAGCTCTGTGTTTACAGCTCTGCTGCCACCAAGTGGCCAAAAGAGAACATTTAATGTAGGTTCAATTGTCACCAAATGTGCATACACAGATGTATCACAGATTTTTTTCTATGGACTTTGGTGAAGGAGACTGACATGTTTAAAAGGCAACACAAACTTCCATTCCCAGTCACAAAAGGCTGACAAATGGTGAGATGTCCCTGTGATGGACTGGAGACCCGTCTATGGTGTACCCCACCTTTCACCCTATGTCAGCTGGGATTAGGCACCAGCGGCCCCTTATTGTTAAAAAAAATGTTCTAGAGCAAGGATGTCAAACTCAATTACACAGAAAATTAAATTGATCAAATTAATTAATTGATATTAAAAAAAAAACTGTCGAGAGCGAGACTAAGTCAAATAATATGTAGCGGTCGTCTTTCCGCTCCACCACAGGAAATCACCACGCAACACCCAGCTGTGTTTAAGATGCTTTACTGCGAATTTTCAGTGTAAGAGAGAAATATCAGTGCGCGCATTTTTCTCAATCTGTTAAAGAACAACGCTACGTTAGAACCCCGCTCAAAAAATCAACAAAATGGCACTAGTAACGATGCTAAGTCTACTTGTAATGCTAGGTTCAACCTCTTATGTTTACACTAATGCCAGAACACCATTAAAACACTGCGAACCAATACAGATTAACATTCAATGTTCCCACTTCATTTACCAATCATTTCATAGTACTTTAAGTGCTACAGGAGGTTATGCTGGTTTCAGCTAATTCACACACGTACCTTCTACAGACGCTTCTCTTTACACTGAGAGCATCGAGTTTGTGGCACATACCAAATAGTTGAAAATGGGCGGGCGCTACCATTAACAGAGTAACACAGTAGACAATTAAACTTGGGCTTGACTGATTGATTTCTTTTCACATAGTCTTAACTTATCCACAACAATAAAATAAATGTGGCAAATGAACTCAAAACTATGCGTGTGTGTTTTTACAATCACCCTTCCTACAATTACCATGGTATGTTCCCATTCCCAGACCCTCAAATTATGTTTGGGGAAATGTTTATTATCCACTTCACTACAAATATCAAATTAATTCACAATTAAGCACACATAGATCAAATAAAGAAACAAAACAGAGATCGAATTTGAATTTAAAGATGTGTCATGTTAAGATTTAATTTTTTTTTTTTTTAATACAATTTTATTTGTATAGTGCCAAATCACAACATACAATATCTCAAGGCACTGTACATAGTAAGGCCAAAAGCTTTACAATATTACAGAGAGAAAAGAAACCCAATAGTTCACACAATGAGCAAACACTAGGCATCAGTGGAGAGAAAAAAAACTCCATTTTAACAGGAAGAAATCTCTGACAGAACCAGACTCAAAGATGTACTGATATCAACTTTAATCATAGCATAATAATAAAGACAACATCGAAACTAGATCTGGATCCTGCAGCCTGCAAGATGAGGACAGAGAGAGAGAGACAACAGGAAGGAAAGGTACAGACTTAGGAGCGAGAGAACAAGATTAATGACATGTAATAAAGTCATATTCATACCCTGAGTGTGAGTGCACCACAGGAAGGTTTTAAGTTTAACTTTAAATACAGAGAGAGTGTCCACCTCCCAGTAGAGGTCTGAGCGGGACAGAATTTTCAGTCCTGCGCCTGCAAAGAATTGTAATTTTCAGGCCCGCTATCGCCCGCATCTGCGATATTTTGTCCTGCTCCGGCTTGGAAAAAGAAAATACGCACACATAATTCCTTAAGTGGTAACCTGTTAACATATTAATTAATACCAAATAAAATACCCAGCGCAAATTATGTATGATAGGCATACATTAATCATTTGTATATCTTACTTTACACTCATTTTTAGTTTGCGGGACTGCAGTTTATCATCCCACCCACTTAAGCTTTCAAAATATGTCCCATGCCACACTGTTTTTGCGCCGGGTTCCGCAAGAGTGCAGGGCTCTACCTCCCAGACCGACAATGAGAGCTGGTTCCACAGGAGAGGAGCCTGGTAACTGAAGGCTCTGCCTCCCATTCTACTCTTATGGACTCTGGGAAACACAAGTAAGCCTGTATTAGTGAATGCAACAAATACTCTTTTCATAAAATAAAATGAATTTATTTGCCCATGGATTAACTTCAGAAGGACTAAATATCACTACTTTTATATAAACTTCAGTTGGAGTACTCACAAAAAAGATAAATGTAGAAGAGTGGTGAATACTACTAAAATTTATGAATGATTTCCCATTGAAATTAGTAGTATAATAATGCAATTACCATCTGTCTTACCTAATTCCCTCTGCTGTATTTCAGTAGAACAATACATACAGATCTGTAGTCACATGAATCATAGCCAATGATTAGCTGTACTCAATAAAGCTAAAAGACAGGGAGCAAAATACAAATAGGGCTGATCCCCTGTAACCCCCCTCTGGTTTCTCTTTGTATTTCCAAAGTCCCTATTTAATTTGCTTATGTCGTTTACAGGTGGGGTAAGTTGATAAGTGAGTCAATGGAGGAACAGGAGGGGCATAACATATTATCTCGCGGGCTGAAAACGATTGCTTGGAGGGCTGTATGTGGCCTGCAGGCCTTGACTTTGACGCATGTGCTGTTAATAAAAAGATGTCCGTGTATCCCATAACATCAAAATGGTCCCCATACATTCTGTATGTATGATGAGAAAGAGAGTGGGTGAACAGTCCAGTAAAGTGTACATGAACATTCTTTGTGCAGCTGTTGTCTCTGAAACAGAAATAGCATCACTGCTCACCAGAGACAAAACCATGTCCCCAAAGTCTTCAGCCGGGAAAGAGACTTTACATGCAAACACAAGGTGGTTTCTTATGATGAAGCTCCTCGTGTTTTCCAATCCTTTTCTCCTTCCATCCTTCCCATAATATCTCTTATATTTAATCTGCCCTGTGACCAGTCTGCTGTGGACCATACTCAGCTCCACACATTGTCAAAACAAGGGGATAATCCTGCCCAACAGGTGCTAGATCACGCACACACACACGCACACGCACACGCACACACACACACACACACAACCTATTTCTATACAACACACACAAGGCATCACAAGCTCATCTTAATGTGGCACTGTTGCCATGGGAGCCTGAGGGTCACGCTTTCCAAAAGCAGCCGAGAATGCGGGCAGGGGTCGAGTGTCGACGCCGCTCTCATGCTAAATGAAGGAATGAACAGGAGTGAGGTCTCTGGCAGAGTTTCAGCAGTTTCCGTCAGGCCTGTGCAGGTTCACATCTGTGGTGACCAACAACCAACGACATCACATCCATTAGACATTAAAGTGCCTGGCAAAACCAGATTATCTTGGTTCAACAATGGACCCAGGCAATACGCTTTCTTTGATCGCGATCTGAGCACGATTGGTCTGCATAATGCCCGGTTATGCCACATATTGGCACGCTGTCGCCACATAGTAGTGGGCATTCTTAATGGTATCTGCTCTTATCCGAGGGGCTACAAGGACTGTTGGATCTGATGGATGGGATCTCCAGGTGGATCGGGGTGTGAGGGGCACAGGACGGCAGCTCCAGCCTTTTTTGCTCTGTTGAGGAAAGGTGGACGGCAGTAGAGACGACGGTCTCCATTCGGCTTGCTCGATATATGCTCACCTACAGCAGGAAATGAGAAGTTACACGAATTAATTGCTTTTTTCGTGTCCACCAAACATTGCAGGAGTGAATTATACTGTTCAAACAACCCAGATGTTTAGCAGTTAAACAACACTTCCCATCCCCACTGCACCTGTGCTACAGGTGTGATAGTATTGCTTGACAGAGAGGGACATGGCATACAAGTAATGTAGCATTGTGTTACATTACATTAGTCATTCACTGTGAACAACTAAACTGCATTACATTATGTAAGGAATGTAATTCCTGAACCAAAATTATGTTACTTTCTTTACAAGTCTGTAAATGTCCATATCATCGGAGATTGAAGATGCTCCTTTATCCTCCTCTTCCTCACTCATGCTTCAGATTCATGCTGTGAAAACTGGACCAAAAGAGGGAGAGTTGAAGCTTCACACTCTGTGAAAATATGAGCTTTTTGCCCCTGTAACATATTGTATGTCTTGGGGATCATTTCCAGGGCATTTTTTTTTAAATTTTTAGAAAATAAATTTTTTCCTCTATCAGGGTATTGCCAGGACTCATTCATTCATCTATTGTCTATTGTTATCCTCCACATGAGTGTCATGGTGGGTGGAGCCATCCCAGGTGACATAGAATGAAAGGCGGGGTCACACCATGGACAGGTCACCAGTCCATCACAGGGCCGCCATACAGAGACAAACAAGCAGTCGCACCTGCAGTCGATTTAGAGTGTCCAATTAACCTCATCCCCAAAACGCTGGGTTAGGTTTAGGTCTGAACTGTTACCTTGCTATGTGGCAACAATAGTAGCCACTGCACCATTGTGTGTGTCCCATTGCCAGAAAATTTTAAGACCACTTAGAATTCAATTGAATGCCCACTGCACTACTGTATATAACAGTTAAATGGATATAATGGTGGACCACTGTGGAGGCGGTGGCAGGAGTTTCAAGGTTGTTTCCCGATATTTCAAGGGCACACATACTCACACAGAGCACACTGATGCACACACACCTGTGTTTGCAGGTAATGTGGTGATTTGAGCTCCAGCTCCTCCTTGACGTTTGTGGGGACACAGCAGCAAAACGCCTGCTGGAAACCTGCTCGGAACCTGCCAAGAGGACGAAAAACGATTCATAAAACGGACGGATCAAACCGGCCGACGGGAGTACACACGCACAAACACAATGACGGGACACAATGGAAGGCACCTGCTGTTCAGGCAGTAGTAGATGATGGGGTTGTACATGGTGGAGCTCATGGCCAACCACATGACAGCCAGGTACACCTGCTGGATGTAGCGCTGTTCAAACAGATCGGGGAAGAACTGGTGCAGTAGGAAGTAGATGTGATAGGGCAGCCAGCAGATGGCGAAGGTACACACCACCACGATCATCATCTTCACCACCTGTCACAGGGAAGACACACACGAAAATGTGGTGTTTTTGAAATAATCTGTTTTGTTTTTGTGGGGATTAAAAAGCCATTCAATTACATGACTGAGTAGTGACAGATAATGAGGCTAAGGGACAAAAGTACAGTAGTATTAGTAGCTGTGTGCGCATTCTTGTATGGGTATCTTTGTGTGGCCCAAAAAACCTATATAACTTAAGGGAGTGATGACATTTTGGCTGTTCCTCACATTCTGTCACACCTTAAAAAGGTGTTTTGAGGGTTAAGGCTTGGTTGTAGGTTTAGGGTTAGAATTAGGATTAGGTAAAGGGTTATGCATACAGTTGTGATGGTTAAGTTTAGGGTTATGCGTTACGTCTATGATGTGTCCTCATTATGGTATAAAACAAGTTTGTCTGTGTATGTGTGTGTACCTGGTATTCCTTATGTTGTGGAGACTTAAATCTGTTTACAGTCAGATTATGGGGATTGTTATCCTTATGGGGACAAAAATCAAGTCCCCATAATGTAAATTATTACATTTCAGAAGTGTAGACATAAGGTTAAGGTTAGGGTCAGTGTTATGGCACTAGTAAGGTTCGAGTAAGTCTTCAGGAAATGACTGTAAGTCAATGCAATGTCCTCAGAAGACACAAGAGTGTGTGTGTGTGTATGTGCGTCAGCATCACCTTGCGTTTGGCATTCAGCTGCTCTTTGTAGTGTTCAGATGAGTCTCCAGGAATCTCACTTGCCCAGAGAGTGATGCCCACAACCGTATATGCGCATCCCATGATGCACAGGGGCAGGAAGTAGAGGAGCAGTGTCACGCACACGAAGTAGCTATGGATAAATGTAAAAATAGAACATGGCGAGGGTAAAGGAAAGGAAAGAAAGACGAAGAGTAAAGAATGTGGAATGTTTCGTCTTGTAAATGGTATATTACAGGTTCAGTGTGCGAGAATTAGTGACATCTAATGGCCGAGTGCCTAAAACAGAAGACTTCCCAACTCACTCTTCCCTTTGCAAATATAAGGATGTCATTCTTTGCTTGTGCTTCTGCTTTAAAGGGTAAAATGCACACCCTGACTGGTTTGTCCATTCAGGCGTCTGTAGAAACATGGTGGAATATGATGGCAGCCATTGTAAAGTAAAATTCTTGACATAAGTACATTAATAGTCATGGAGCGTTCCTGACATGGGAAAACCCCCGAAGTACATTAGGGCTATGGAGACGCGTTTTATCATCAGTCAGTGATGATAATAATATATTAATAATAATGTAATAAGATGTTAATTTTGGAAGCAAATTTATCTAATGCCATTTTCCCTTTATAGCACCACAGAACCATTAAACCAAGAACAGGGACCATAGTCAGGGATGGATTCATTTCCTTTACAGGGCCATTTTTTTTTATATTATAAATAAACCTGATGAACTAGAGTATCATTATTACCATTTTATTTTATAATTGTTATCTTTATCAACTGTGTATCTTACTGTGACCTAACCACTGAAAGCAATTTAACACTTGAGCAGCCTGAAAAGGACGAAGACCACGCACACACAGACAGGTTAGTTTTACCCTACAATAGTAATCCTATGTGACCCAAGAAACCCTCAAAAGTATTTTCCACCCTTTTCCACACTTTGGCTTGTCCTCTTCTGAGGGTCACATGAGGAGCTGGAACCAACCCCAGATGGTGACAGCACACGTCACACCGTGAACGAGATGATGATGATGATGATGATGATAATTGTTATTAATGTGACTAATTCTTCTTATCTTTTCTCTCTGTAATATTTGATGTTTTGTTTCTAATCTGCTGTACATGTGACACCTACTGCACGTCTGTCCGTCCTGGAAGAGGGATCCCTCCTCTGTGGCTCTTCCTGAGGGTTTTTTGTGGTGTTTTTCCTCACTTGATGTGAGGGTCAAAGGATAGAGGGTGTCACTTGCTGTAAAGCCCTTCGAGGCAAATTGCGTTTGTGATGTTGGGCTATATAAATAAAATTGACTTGACTTGACACACAAAGCAACACAAATCCATACAGAAGTATTCAGCAATTGTTGGCCTGTGGACAAAAGCTAGCACACCAAATCATGTCAATTTTTATTTTACAATATCAGACTGACACAAACATTCACAGATGCTGCCGTGTTTTTCAAGTCTACTTGTTCCCACTGCCATACAGTAATCAGCGTTTAATATGTAAGGAATAAAGGAAATGCTCCTTAGACCTGTATCAGATCTGTATCAGAACCACGTGTTCTCTGGGAGGCGGCAAAAAGTAGTAATGAGGGGTCGAATAATCTCTTATTCCTCATTTAAAAAGAAGAAAGAAAAATCATTTGAATTAGACCTAAAACAAAAAATAAAAACAATGGAGACTGCTTATGCCACATCCCAAGATGAACATATGCTGAGCAATATAAGAAAGTTACAACTGGAATTAAATAAAATAATCGAAAGAAAAACACAGTTCCAACTGATGAGATTATGCTTGGAAAACTTTGCGCATAACAACAAATCTAGTAAATACTTAGCTAACCAACTTAAACTGAACAAAAAAAAAAGCAATTATTCACTCCATAAAAGACTCCGATGGGAAACTAAGCCATACAGCTGAAGAAATAAAAAAGTAATTTTTAGAAATTTCTATTAAAACTTATAATTATCCAACAATATCTCATCCAGTACAGAAATAAACACTTATCTAAACTCCATAGATCTACCAAAACTTAACAATGAACAGGTAAAAATCATAGAGTCCCCTATCCCAATGACTGAACTCCATGAAGCCCTCCATTATGCCAAACAGAAAAGCCCCGGGACCAGATGGATTCTCGGTTAAGTTCTACAAAAAGTTTTGGCCTATACTGGCACCCACATTCTATAAAATGGTAATGGCAATTAAGGAAAGTGGCACTCTTCCCTCAAACATAAACACAGCACATATCTGTCTCCACCTCAAACCTGATAAAGACCCCACACTCCCATCCAGCTATTTTCCAATCTCACTCATAAATGCAGATCTCAAAATCATCTGCAAAGCCCCAATAAGGAGATTGGAAAAAAAATTACCCCTTCATAATTCACCCAGACCAGACAGGATCCATTAAGGGCAGGCACTCAACAAATAATGCACGCAGATTAGTGAATATAATAGACTACTGCACAATTAATAAACATAAAGCAGCAGCGATCTTACTAGATGCAGAAAAAGCATTCGATAGAGTAAACTGGAAACTTCTCCTTGCCACAAATTCGGATTCAGAGAAAACTTCATTTCCTGGATCAAAATCTTATATAGTTCACCCAGTGTGCCTCAGTCAGAATGAATAATCAAACTTCTCCAAGCTTCACCCTCCAGAGGGGCACCAGACAAGGTTGTCCACTCTCTCCCTCACTGTTTGCCATATTTCATGAACCACATTCAGTTATGTAGTGAACCACATAATTGAATGTTATTGAACCAATTGCAGCTGCAATTCGAGCAAACAGAAACATTCTAGGTATTCAAACAAAACACCTGCATCACAAAATAAGCCTTTATGGTGATGACGTATTACTTTTCCTTCAAAACCCACAAAGCTCTCTTTCTGAAACTATTACACTTATTAATAAATTCTCAGCAATTTCTGATTACTCAATAAACTGGACAAAATCAACTATAATACCAATTAACTCTGACTTCTAATCATCTAATCAACCCCCCCCGTCCGGTCCAGCTCCCCAACATCACACAGTCAGAAAATAAATGAAAAAGAATAAAATTTATAATAAGTACAGGACGAGTAACACTGACTCTACCTGTGCACAGCGAATGTGTTCAACACCACAAGGCATGCAGTCAATGGTACTACATGTCCTAGGCAGCGGACAGGACAGGTTATTAATAATAATAATAATAATAAAGGTCTGTATCAGATCAAATAATGTGTAAAATGGTAATTCTGTGTAAATATTTGCAACATAATGTTGTAAGGTTGTCAGAAATAATCAATTCTCAGACACTAATCAGTACTAAAAATGAGTATAGTTGGCATTCACAGCATTGAGCCGACTGAACACGGAAAGTGTTGCACCTGAAGAGCCTTCAAGACCAGTGGTATTCAAAAATGATCAGAGCTCTGCCTCTCGGCTGGTCAGTACATCAGTCAACTTCAAAAAGGTGTTGCCGTTATGTTGCCTCTTCACATAGATGTTCACAGGTCATTTTTTTGCAAGTTCAAGTCAAGTCTCTGGTCCCTCAAATAAGCATTCTTTCATTCCTTTTGGAATCTTTCCCCAACACTGCATTGTTAAATGATATGAATTCAAAGCATGTACTTTAGTTCTATCATCCATCGTCCATCCTGGAAGAGGGATCCCTCCTCTGTGGCTCTTTATGAGGTTTCTCCCATTTTTCCCCTGTACAAGGGTCTTTGTGGAGTTTTTCCTCACTCTGTGTGAGGGTCTAAGGATAGAGAATGTAAAGCTCTTCGAGGCAAATTGTGCTTGTGATGCTGGACTATATAAATAAAACTGACTGGACTTGACGTACAGTTTACTTTAAAAGTCCTCCTGCAATTCACTGTCAAGGAACACACAACAAAATGTTCAACTTCATTAACGTATTCTGTAAAACAACTACCGAAAACAAATCAAACATGGTGTAAGGATTTAGGGCGATCGTTTCACATGCACCATTGTTTATCCTGGTGCCGCACACCTTGGATGTTGCTGCTCATTTATCCGCTCTGTGCACAAAAGGTGTTATATCCAAATGTTTTTGCATAAGGTATAACACCGGGGGAACTCGCTGTCCCCATGACCAATGCATATTTTGACACCCTTGACTGTGAGGACACGGCGCATACGCCAAGACGCATGACAAATAAATCAAATAAACATTCTTTTAGCAGCAAAACATCAAGACCCATGGGTTTCCTGCTGGTTCAGGCTCAGAGAGACTGTGTGGTACTTGTATTCATACTCACATCTTCTTGAAGTCCACAGTGGTGTATTCAGGCCAGTCTATGTAGCAGACGGTGCGACCAGGCAGCAGGGCCATAGATGAGTAGTAGTACTGAGGGAAGGCCAGAAGCAGAGCCAGCATCCAGATCACACCAATCACCACACGCGTCTTTGTGGAAGAAAACCTCTGTCGCAGGGGGTGGATGATGGCCATGTATCTGACCAACACAACAGGATGTTAGACAGCAGTATGTCACACTTAATAGAATATTTGGTGATTAGAATTTCTATATGTTTTGGAAATTATACATTGACATCGTGTTGTAAATAGACTATGGTGTTTAATGGTCTATTTACACTAGGATGATCTGATAATATGTTAGGTATTTCTTGTCCAAACTGAACAAAAAGAATAATGAGATGGAAAGCCGGTGACACAAAGCATATGTTTTTTTGATTAAAGGTGCAGTAGGAGGAATATTTGTAGTATTATTCGTAAATCATTTAATAAGAGCCTTTCAGCATAGCAAGTAAGAAATATGTGAAAGACACACTTCAGAACCCACAGTGCTGGCTTGTGATTGGAAAGTCAAGTCAAGTCACTAGGCAGTTCAGAGGGACACGTTTTTAAAACCTATTTTTTAAATCTAATTTTTAATCATCTTAAAAATCATATTTTACTTAAATATAGATGTTAGTGTTTCAAAGACGGAAAAGTTTTAGTCAAAAAAATTATATGTGTTGTCTGTGCTCATCTGATCTCTCTCCTGAAACTAGTCATTTTTAAAGCCACATTATTTATGTAATTCAAAATTTATTTGATTAATCCGTTGATTACCTTAAAGTCACATTTATGTTTAATGGCTACATTAAGGCTTTTCCACCTTTACTGAGCTAGGGTTAGGGTTAGGCTAGGGCAAATATTTTTTGTGATATTTAAACAATAATGTTAACACCTTAAAGCGTAGCTAAACCTCCTGTCCTGCAGCAAACTCCACCCAATGTCTGATTTTGAAAAATGCCAAAGAAGTGGGCTGAGAGCTGATTGAGAGACAGAAGGGGGAGCCAAAATGAGGGGACATGGTCTGGTGATGGAGGGGGGGGGGGGGGGGGGGAGGAGGGGAGAGAAGGGGAGAGGAGAGAGAGAGAGAGGTGGCAGAGCAACAGCTCCTGGGGAGAAGAGGGGGAAGAGTCTTGGCCAATGAACCTTGTGCTGATTAGACGAGAGAGAGAGAGAGAGAGAGAGAGAGAGAGAGAGAGAGAGAGAGAGAGGGAGAATACAGTATAAAGGCAGTAGATACTGCAATTTTAATGTATTATTTCAAAACTATACACTAAACTGTGAAGATTTTCACCTGCATCAGCAAATAACATTACGGGATGCCCATATGTACACTGATTTACAGCTAAAAAAAAGTGGTTTAGGGGTTTAGTTCCACTTTAAGTTTCAACATATAAGCACATTGAATACAAGCATTTTCAAGTAGTTGTATAGGTCTTACAAATATGTACTTTTTATGCATCCACACTGCATAGGAACTGGAAACAATCATAAATTATGAGACATTATGTCATAGGGACCTTTTTAACTCCGACCTCAGGGTAGGATCTTTCTCAGGTCAGCATGAGTGATCATGAGTGATATAAGTATACATTCATTGGTTGAACTCTTTAGCCACCAGCTGGTCTAGTAGTACACACACAAGGGAACTCTCCACTATTAGTGCTTAGTCAGGAAGTGCCTGTTTTTCAGCCTAACAGAGACTCTAGGTAACATGGCTACTAAGTGTTTTCCTTTTTCAATCATACAGGTTAGAACTGTCAATAAGCCTTTATATTCAGTAAGGTTTCCTCTACTGTATATTTTATTCTTTGTAGAAAACACATACATACCTGTCCAGAGAGATGGCTGTCATGGAGTAAATGCTGGCAAATATGGCCGCAATGGGGAAGAAGTTGTGGAAGCGACAGTAAACCAAACCGAAGTACCACTCGTTATGAACAGCGTAGGCAAAGTTGATCACTGTGTTGAATGCAGACATGGCAGCTTCTGCAAAGGCCAGGTTCACCTTTAAAAGAATTGGACGAGGACAGAATTAATTGTGCCACACTTTAACACACAAATGTACACAAAGGGATCAATATTCAATCAGTAAAGCAGGAGCTTTAAATGTATTTAACCTTGGGTCTGTAAGTCAGGGAAAACTCTGTCACATCCTGTCAAATCCTGTCACATGTCAAATGCCAAATCACAGGAAGCCATTGGTTTCCATTCAACTGTATTGCAAATTTTAGGATGTCCATGTAAATTTATTTATGCCATAGCTTTTCAAAAATCATTGAATTTGGAGAAAATGGACTTGGAAAATGGAATCCTGAGCAGTTCAAGGGTTGGGCAAAAACCTAACCCCCAGACACTGCTCAGTAGCTGCCCACTGCTTCTAATTCTAAGAAGGAATGGATGGGTTAAAATGCAGAGAGGAATTTTCCTATAGAGATTAATAAAAGTACCAAAAATCTAAGTTAATCATAAGTTAATAACAACAGTTATCTCGATAAATATCAGATCATTTGAGATAAGGTTTTGTTATTGATTGAAACTTTAAATGTGGGTTTAAACTTCGTTTGTTTGTAATGCAATGCATACAAATATTATACTTGGATGATAGATGATGGATATATAGACAGACAAGCATGTGTCATATTGCTGTGAAAGAAAACTATGTACAATAATAATCTATCTATATGTAGTTAAACTGATTATTATTTTAATTCGTGGTTATTATATTACTGTTATTGTTATTGTTGTTCTTGAACTATTGCTCAGATCTATAGTCAGAACAGTCTATCTCCACATAACGTGTGTGTGGGGCTTTTCATTTCTCAAAAATCTAAATCTGCCAGTTGTTTTATAATCCATGTGACATTCGTGCATCCATTTTGGTCTTCCAGCAATAATAGTCTGAAAAGTTTAATGCGCATCATTTAAAAAGAAGCCGAAACAACACTCATCTGGGCACAGTGAAGACCCAATGGAGTGACTTTTCTTTACCAGAAAATAATTGGTGACAGTCCTCATGCGCTTGTGCGCCAGGATAATCCAGATCACCACCGTGTTCCCGACCACGGACACCGCCACGATGCTGCAGTAAACCACAGCCCACAGTGTGATCTGCCACACTGGCTGCACGAACTGGTTGAAGTCGTCGCTGCAGTTGCTAAAGGAGACGGTGGTGGTGGTGGTCCCGTTACAGTCGCTGGAGTTGGAGAGAGAGTCCATTTCTTCCTGGCATGGGGCTGTTATGGCGAGGTGTGTGCTTAAAAATATCCTATCCTGTCGCTCTCCAGCGGAATTCTTTCCGCAGAGAAATGGAGCAGCGGCGCCTGTGGCGACGTGTAATAGGCGAGTGCGCACATTTTGTGGGTAAACTGCCTTTACGCACCGACTGCGCGCTCTGCGCTCCGGAGAACAACGGCAGTCTGACAGTCAGGCTGTTTACGCACCAACCCATCTCTCTCTCTCTCTCACCCTCCCTGTGCTGCTCACTCTCCTCTCACTCACTCACTGTCTGATCCACCTGATCAGGTGGAAATCACTTCTTATGGCCCTGAAAATACAACACAAATGATAATAGCCCTCTAATACGCGCCTAGGAAGATTAATCCTCAGCCTCTGTGATGATATTGACTTATATAATGCGATGAGTTTTAATGCCCCCCAAATGGACAGCACTGAATAAATAGCGTCAAATAAACGTTTTATAAATTGTTTACATCAGTTGTGTTCGAATATTTTTATATATCTGCAATACTTCTGACATGAAAACTGTAGGATCTGCACACATTAATGTTTCCTTTCAAAGTTTTTAATCGTCACTGACATTGTTTATATTTTGTACAATAACACTAATGATAATCATAACTATTTTTTAAAAATGTCAGTGTCCTCAGGTGCAGAACTTTATCTGGTAATGGATTTTCTTTTTTTTTTTACATTGCTGTGTTGAAAGTGGTCAGTATCGGTGTAATGTGTCTAATATTAGGGTGAAATTAACCTTTAAAACTTTGAGGAGTTATACAAATATGTTTTTTTGTGGAATAAATCTTAGAACTCTCAGTATTTAGACAAAGTAATATTTGGGTGGAACTGACCTTCAAAACTTTTAAAAGTTAAAGTACTTATGAACAAAAGTGAAAGTAAAAAGGATATGGTGGGACTGGGTACTGTAGGAGTTTTCTATTTCCAGAAGATGGCAGTAATGCAACATCATGGGTGCAAGCTGCCATTAAGCACCATAGAAGAAGATGTTACAGCTCCAAGGAAGCAGAGCCAAACTGTTGAGTGCACATGCATCTTAGGCCTCATGCCAATTATCACGGACCTCTTTGCAATTTTAAATGTGCTCTGTGTAAGAATTGGTGACATCTATTGGTGACACTGCAGACCACAACAAGCACAGTACTCCCGAAGCTCCCCACTCCTTTTCCAAAGGGGAGCACAGCGGCCACATACAAGACAGGGTGTTATTTTCAACATTGTGCTTTGAGTTGTCCATCAACCGATGAGGTTCACATAGATCCAGATATTCAAAGCATTTTTTGTTGTTTGTAAAACTTTTATTTTAGTTCATTGCCATGACAGGTAGGTAGCCATTCATATGCATTTCTTTCCTCTTCAAATGCACAATGCAAGCTCGGGCTGATTATACACTTTTTCCACATATAGAGTACTTTTGGGTAGTGTATTTGCTTAAGGCTTCCTGTCAAAGTTGAGACTAAAAGGCCTGGGTCATATGCAATAAGACATGTGCTTTTATGGCCAAGGTCCCATTCAGTTCTTTTCAGTCTACTCTACCTTTCAGTACTCGACCTCCCATTCTTGTATATCTTTGATTTCTTTAAGCACTAATTTCTAAGTGTTCGGATACCAAATGTCAAATGTCCACACAAAATCTCAAGCAAGTCTCCATGGTTACCCTCTTCTCTGTTGCCTCTTTTGATCAAAATAAGAGCGCTTCAACAACTGAACAGGAGATTCAGTTTGTGTCAGTGCGGACTCATACCGTGGGGGGTCCTCACCAGACTCTACACCAGCTCCCTTTGGACCACCTTGGAAAAGGGGAGATGACTGACTTGCTTCCATTATGGATAGAAATGCAAGAAAATACGTGCCATGCTATGATTATGCTGGTTCACTTTTCACTCGGGTGTCCAGATACTGTGTCCAACCTATGCCTCCTCATCTAACTAACCACCTGCACCGTTTTTGATGTTTTTGAAAACTGTGCAGACGTTCCTCTTTCCAGGTTATTACTAAATCTGGTTGTATATACTGTATGTAAACAAACAGCACTTCAGGAACTTGGTCATTTCAACCAGCAGCTGGAATACAACACAAGCTACACCAATGGAACTTATGGGGGCAACTACGACATTCTCCTTTCTATCCAGCGAACACGGTCACTGAGTCCCTGTCCAAAAATGTTTGGCTCCAATGCTTAGGGGAGACTCCCTCCCACTACCAGGCTTTAGTCTGGGCAAAGACTACACCCATGTACAGAGACACACATGTACAGAGACAAGTTCAGCAGATTACAAACAAAACATCACATTTTTAAAGATAGATAAATACCAGGAGTAGTGCACAGGAAGTAAAGAGTGTTTGCAATTTATACACAAATTTTCCACCAGTCAATTTATCATTTTGGATATTGCTTCATAGATCCACACACTGGTTTTGCGCTTCAATATCACAACCATTCTAAGAAAATGATGTCCATTAAAATTCTAAATGGGCAACATAAATCCTAAGCTTAGCAGCCTATTTTCATGTTTTTTACTTGCTGTGCCTGATGAGTTCTGGTTATAAACTGACTAGATTGTGGCCCGCCTGACTAGATTGCATGTCAGCTCACCAAAAGTAATGGAAAAACAGATATGTGGCACATAAATGGGGAGTGCTTGTTTCTCAGCACCTCTACATCTCGCTGTCTGCCTGCTGCATCACATCAGAGCTATTAGAACCCACTGCAGGGAAGGCAGAAATTCAATTTCATTTGTCACCTGCTCCCCTCACAGCTGCTGTGTGCAAGCGCCACAGTGCAGGTTGTGAAACCTCATGCCTGAACAAGTGATGAGGGAAAGGATGTGACATAGAGTGAGAGAGGCAGAATTCACCAGAGAGTGAGAGGGAGCTTCCTTCATTTGTAGGTTTTTCTACACAAACATCTGGTTTCATGAGAAATTTTAAATTACAAAGGGAGGGTTTGGTAAATTGGAACATGTTGACAGAGGAGGGTTAGAAAGCAGAGAAGAAAGCGACAAGAGAATTAGCGGAGGTGAGAAACAGGATGAGGGTCTGATGTTCAACATACATGACCAGGAATAGCAGCAAACAGTTATTGTGAGGATTAAAACTACAGATGTCCTATGTTTTCATTTGCTCATAAAAACAAGACCTGCCTGTTTCATTGTGAACTGGTGCCTATTGTATTATTACTTACTTATTCTGAAAGTAACACATACTCTTGGACTCACCTCACAGTTGGTATCATTTGTCACAACTGTCATAAAATATATGTATATCAAGGTAACATGTGCATTTGTTGACAAGGATACCAGTGATGTACAAGCAAGCATGTCTGCAGACCAGTTATACCAGCAAACGTTGTTGCTTTTGCTACTATAACTGTCTCCTTAGTAGTTTGGCCATAATCCAGTGCCTTGTCTTAACATTTTTGAAAGTAATGCAAGGTCCAGAGTTGACTACAGCCTGTCTTAGCACCTGGCACCGTCGGGTATCAGGCTCAAAAATAAGTGTCCAAACCAAATTAAGACAGTAAAAGCAAAATGCAAGTATAAAAATGGGTGAGCTACTCATGAATGGACAACAGAAACATGTGTGACCATTTAGTATAATTATTTTTCAATCACTTTATTGGAATATATCCCGGAAATATGAGAAACATGTATGCAGTTTCAAAAAAAAAAAAAAAAAAATTGAGAGAGAAAGAAAGGAAAAGAAAACAACCTCTACAGGTTAATGTGTGAAGAATTGAGACTTGACAATAGCACAAACAGTTGTAAGTTGTTGAAATGCATGTAGCGCCCCCATGCCACTATGTAAGGCATGTAAATAAGTAACCTACCTACTGGGCGCCCTGAGTTCGTAATACTAACAATAACGATGATAACACAAATGTACATCTTTGGGGTTTAGCTCTATACTCCCGTTACTCTGGTTTCACCAGCTAGCAATGTTTTTAACCAAATCAGAAATTTCCACCACAATGAATTCAAATCAAATAAAATATTTTTACTGTACTTATATTGTACCTTTTGTAGAAAAAACAGAATTATAAAAAAAATAAAATCCATGAAATTATATATATGTTTTTTTAACCGTTTTTTTTTTTAAAAAATGTATCTTAAATGAAATCAGTTCCTTACACTTTTAAATACTCTTTGTATCGTTCCTTTAACTGCAACCAAATAGGCTGTTGCGCCTTTAACACACAAAAAAATCAGCGTCTTCAGCAGCCGAAATAGGTGCTCAGTCCAAATAAAACCCCTATGCCGGCAAAAAAAGTATAACAAACAAAATCCTTGTGCAGGCAGAACCCTGTTAACTGGATGCTGAGCCTAGCATACGTTTTTCCATGATGGCCATTAGGCGTCATCTCCACGAAGCTGGCTTCTAACGCTGTACAATCACAACTGAGCTCAAACTACGCAGCGACTGGTAGTTAAATGCAGTTCTCAAGTGGAAAAGTCCTATCAGTTTGAATTCCACTTCTATAAACTACAAATGGACGTTAACTACGTACTTTTACAACTTTATCTATATCGGAGACAGACTAGCCACCTGCTTCCACAATCTCCCTTTTTTTCCCCACAACCCCTTCTCTCCGTTCTAACAGCTTCTAGTTCAAAGGTCACCACACATTTTACCAATCAGATTTACAGAAAATAAACAGTCAAGCATTCAAATAAAATACAGGCGTTAATAAAATAAAAATACAGTGAGGCATATAAATTCAAACATTCACATTACTTAATATTTTACACTTGAAAATAAAATAAAAGAATATAGCACAGGGCTACATAGAGTTTAGAGCAGGGGTCGGCAAATAATTCGGGGCCTAGTGCCAATCATTTTCTAAGCAATTGAATACTAGGCCAAAACATTATATCTTTATCAAGCAAAACCTGTTTTTTTCTACTAACCTAAACCTAATCTAAACTATTCAATATTATACAAAAATGGCAAATGTAATTTGCTACAGAATTTGACTCAGTTCATCCTTTTTTCAGAATAAAAGCTCTGGAAAAAAAAGCAGCTACTTTACTTTTTAAATCAATTCACAGACATACATTATCTCAACTGTACTCTACATAGTAAGTATTGGGGGACATCACTTATTAGCACTAATTTGATTGTTAATAACTAAATAATTATCATAAATAATTATTTATTTATTAAATATTTTTGAAAAATCTCTTAAAGGTCACATAGAAATGGTCCTTTTGAACTAAAAATTGAGATTACTGATGTCTACTTAAATAAATTAAATAATATTTATGGTCAAAAATCTCAGTTTCTTCAGATTAAGCCACTTTATTGCTGCTCTCTGCCAGCCTCTGAACAGGCACTCTGTTTCTGAGCTAATGCCCGCCCCCCAGAAAATTCTCTTGTGATTGGCCAGCTACCAGCTAACTGACTGCTCCACGGTGCTTCTTCTTATTCTTCTTATTCTTCTTCTTCTTCTTCTTCTTCTTCTAGCTGTTGGGGGAGGGTTTGTTGCACGGCAAATGTGCTAGTTACGTAACTAAACTGGACTTTTCAAAACCGCTTGAGCGCAGGTAAACAGAGAAGCCCTTTTTTCTCAGAAGTGGCTGAAGTGTTTATTGTGACACTTTAGTGATGTTTAGATACGGGAAGAAGACGGGGACACACCAAAAAAGATCAGAAATTTGATTTTCCACTGAATGTCCACCTTTATTTAGATATTAATTCAAGGCAACAGGGAAATCATACTATTTAATATACAAACTGCCACTTCAAGGCTTATGGGATTTCATTAAAAATTATTTTTTTTCGTAGAAGTTTGATATAATAAGGCCAGTGTCAAAGTCAGGTTGAAAGAAAGTGATGCTATATAAGATTGGCTGATTGACTATTGTGTATGAAGGAAAAAATAACGTCCGGTCAGCTGATAACTGTAAGCTGTTTTAGCGTATCCGGGAATTTTTTTTCTGGAATTGTAAGTTTGTTTTGCATCTTGGAAATTTGTTTTTAGAAAATGTACATTCCCTTTCCATAAAAATAGTGGCTTGTGGCTTGGTACAAATCCCTTTCTGTAAAGACTAGGGTGTCCTTAAGGACAAGACATTTGTTTTTTTTGGGATTTGTAAAAGTGTTTCACATTTTGTAAATGTGTTGGTATTTCCAGGTAGACAGTCATGGCATAGAGAAATCTAAGCTGAAAACAATCCATCTTAATGCAGCCTGAGTCAATTAAAGGATTTAATTCCCAAGTGATTATTTTTCATGCCACACAGCTTTGTCAGGATAGTCTCCTGTGTTAGTTGTTGGTTTGGTTTCTGTGTTGATTTTAGCTCATCCAGGTCATAGTTATCCAAAGAACACTGAATCAGTACAAACTGGACTTTTAGTTTCCATGAGATCTGAGAGTTTATGGTCAACCTGTTTTAATGACAGTCAATGGGCTGCTCCAAG
Source organism: Brachirus orientalis (assembly GCA_016785285.1). Classification (NCBI taxonomy): domain Eukaryota; kingdom Metazoa; phylum Chordata; class Actinopteri; order Pleuronectiformes; family Soleidae; genus Brachirus; species Brachirus orientalis. Next base: position 539,575 of record JAFBJR010001838.1, read on the forward strand.
GCGTAATAGAAACTGCCACTGAGAGTCATCCACTGTCCTTGGACAGACCAAGATATGAACAATGGTCAGCCACTGTGTGTCTCAGTAGTCAAGGCTGCAAGTGAGACGGAAATGAGACAACTCACCAATTCCCCCTCCCCTTCTGACAGGCAGGTTAAATGCTGCCCTCCGCAGATTGAAGTCGTGAATCATAGTTCTTTCTGCCCCTTGAAGTCTGAATGTTGGTTTTACCCTTAACCAGTCAAAACATCCTAAAAATCATTGTAATCATCAATAATGTAAAAAATATTTTGACATAGTTGTACAACTAACAGTAGTTTTTTTAGTTAGTAATTTTTTTCTATTACTTTATTCAAGTATATTCATTCAAGTATTTTATGCTTTCAGTAACCTAACCGGGCCACACGGTTGGTGTAGTGGTTAGCACTCTTGCCTTTGCAGCAAGAGGTCCCGGGTTCGCGACCTTCTGCATGGAGTTTGCATGTGTGTGCATGGGTTTTCACCGGGTTCTCCAGATTAGGCCAATTGGATACCTGTAGGTGTGACTGTGACACTGAATGATTGTCTGTCTCTAATTGGCACTGTGATGGTCTGTCGACCTGTCTAGGGTCCACCCCCACCTCTCGCCCTATGTCAACATTGATTCAGTTATGATTCTACAGCATCTGCAGTTAGAACACAGTGGAGTTACAGTGAGCACTGCCAATTTTCATAGAGGAAAAAAATTTCCTGTTTTTCATCACAAAAACTCAGAATTGAACAGGCGTCTTGGATGAGAGATGAAATGTCTTCCAAACAGGTCCAGTTACTACTGATTCCAGGTTTTCTGGACAACCATGACTTGGTTGAATGAGAAGGTGTGTCCCAATTGTCTAGGCTACATCCTCCAAGTGCGCATTCATCGTCCAAAATGCGTCACAGCACCGAATCGTCGGCTCCTTCTCATACAGCTGACATTTGCCCATTTTTGAAGGATACATTTGTGTATCCTTTGTGGTTGAGGCTATAGCAGAAGCCTTTGTGCACCAGGGGCAGAGCTTTTTTTGTACAACTGTATTGAAACACATGAGAATATGCTTGGCAGAGCCTGGATAATTGTATCAACACAAATGTTAAAAAAGACAAATAAACAAATAGAATAAACTCCAAAACGATAACAATATTATTACATGTTAATAAACCCACTCATAGTTTTAACCATACCCTCGACCTTGTGTTGACTTACGGAAATCCCAGTTTAAAGCATTTCTTTGGTGTGTAGTAGTCGTACCCACTGACGGATAAGTTGACTCACTTTCACTTTGTCTCTGGGTACCCACCCGATTTACTTCGTGATATCTTTGAAGGCATAGTTCCAAGGGAACTTGCATTGTTTATTCAGGTTTTATTAAAGAAGTACTTTAATCTAACTTAATTTAACAAGTTAATTACACGTTTCCCATATAAGGGCTCAGACAAAACCAATAGACCTCAGGAAATCCCTCAAAATTATGTAAGTCGCAAATCTATGGGGGAAATGTTCAAGAGAACTGGGCACTAATACGTTTTTTGTCATTCATTGTTGGTTCACTAATACCGGAGGGTGATTCTGCTTGGCACGTTCTTCTGACTTTAAAATACATAGTTGAATTGGTTGTTGCTCCTGTTCATACATATGAGACAATTGCATACGTTGACTTTAAAATGTGAACATTGTGACAGACTCTTGGCAGTTTTTTTTCCAGAAGAGACACTGATGCCCAAACACCATTTTTCAAAAACTACCCTGTATTGATCGAAGAATATAGACTGGTTGGACAATGGTGGACAATGGGATTTAAAGTGAAACACAGCTTCTTTTAAAGCAACACGACACCAGATGATGATGATGGCATACCACCTGCAAACAGATGGTGGAAAGCAGGCACTGCGTGTTGCTAAAATTTCTGAGCTGCCTTTAAATGTGCTGCATACAGACATACAGGAAGCCTTAGGAGAAACATCACCACTTCTGTCTACTGTGCTGTTAGCTAAGACTGTCACTTGCTATGGAACAAGGTATAATGTTGGGATGATTCTGTCCTATGGCTCTGCAGGCGGACTTCCTGCTTTTGCTGAGATTATTCAGATTGCAATTTTGGACAACTGTGTATATTTCACTGTAAGGTTAGTTGCTGCATGGTATGAAGATCATCTAAGATCTTTTCAGTTGGAGGACACTGGGAAAATGGCACTTTGGGAGCAGCAGAAACTTGGCGATGTAAACCCCTTGGCCGCATACAGCGTGGGAGGAAAACGCTTGGTTACACTTAAACGTCACATCTGTTGTTTGATTTAGGTAAACGACATTATATTGAACTTAATGTCTTGTGTTAAATACTTATACTTCCACGTTTGAATGGCTAATAATTTAATGTCACATGCAATGTAAAATAATTTTTTAATCCATTCATAAAACTGAAAGGGGTCCAACACATGACAACTTTTACTCGGAGAGCGTTTCTTTGCATCTAAGGGATTACAATGGAGAACAAATGATTCAGTTAGTCAACGTGGTGGCAAGACATTTAATAATTTTCAATAGAAAATGATTTTTAATTTTTTTAATTTATTTATCAGGTGATGACCAAATTAATAAATATAATTTTTGCTGGAAAATTCAAGTGTATTTTAAATGTCTGAGTTTGTTATATTGTTTCTTCTTTTCTGTTGGCACACTCCAGGCTCTTCATTGTATTATTCACTGCATGCGTGGTCTAAGACTCTGCTTCTGTTTATATTCTCATAACCAGGCTTGCAGAGATGGAGGAAAAGTTGAGTAATCATTGAAGACTGGATTGAGAAGTTGGTCCTTCCATTAGGAATCCCACCAACTGTGGAGGAGCTGCAAACCGCTGTGAAAGAGAACTATGCAATTTCTGGGGAGTTCAGTCTTCAGTATTTTGACTCAGTATTTGAAGGTTACCTCACTCTGAATAAAACTGACCAAATTCAACACAAAGACACTATAAAGGTTTTTTATACTACCTCGGTTATTCTTAACTTGCATCAAGTTGATGAAAGTCTGGACATTTGTTTTGGCCAACAGTCACCAGACTGTGACTCGGCATCTGCATCAAATGTAGAGTCCTCTGCTGGATCATCATCTTCACACGACACCAATATAATACCTCGACAGAGAGGCACCACTGAACGATGTCAGTCATGGCCAAATAAGTTCCCCATTCCGCAGTTTGCATATGAGACTGAAATGTATCTTGAAACACTGAAAGTGGAACACTTCTGACTGCCTCAAAGGTCAAGGCAGACATACTGGAGAAGCTGACTGAAACTATATATATGTGTATACAGCTTATCCATCAAGTGCACAGATTAGCGATGTTGCCGAGGCTCTTGTAACGAAATATCCTTGTCTGAAGGAGCCTGGTTCCTTCTCAGGTTACTATGGATAGCAACATCAAATGCAAGATGGCAAAATATCGTAACAAACTCGGGGGCTTTGGTGTTCCTGAGGTGATGTGCAATACCTTGAAGCGCAAGAGCGCCGCAGACCAGAAATCTGCAAAGAAAGTGAAAAAGCCAGAAGTAAACTACCTTCCCCCTTACCCAGCTGGAGAGGATGAGGAAAGTCAAGAACAGGAAAGGATTCAGTTGCTAACAGAATTAAGCAAAAGAGACAATGACAGATTGATCGCAGAAAAGATGGCCAAAACCTGCGCTCACCGAAGAAATGAAATCATCAACCAATCACCCACCATAAAGGACATCAAAGCCAGATGGCCAGCTCTATTCGAGGCATCTCGTGTGAGTTACAAGTGTGAGGTAATCACAAGCATTCCTTTGCAAGTGGGAGGGGTCTACTATCTGTCATCTATTTTGGTAAATCATGTTTTCAGGTGCTTTTTTCATTAGTTAAAACAGGAAGTGTTTCATAAGACTGGTCTGGATCATTGATAGTCATTTCTTAAAAAACAAACAAACAAACAAACAAACAAAAAACATAAGTCTAAACCTCCTAATGTTGTAAACTGCACCATAACATCGAGTAATATACATTTGTGTTACTTCAGGGTCCTAGCAATCCTACCGTCAACATAAGCAGAGAAGTTGTCATCTGGTGTTTGATGTTGTACCTTGGCGAATGTGCTGAGCAGCTCTTTAAAGAGTATGATGTAAGTTAAAATATTGAATATATAAAGATGTGTGTATGTGCTACTGTTAAAGGAAGAGTTAAAGGAACGTTTTGGAGTTACAGACAATAGTTTTATTTTCATTTGACAACAAGTTCATACAACAAGCCGGTGTCACAATCACGTCATTTTTGAAAAATTTGTTTGTTCCGTGATTTCATTTGAAAGAGTTTCAACGGCAGTGCACAGGCCATAGGGTCATGTTGAGAATGGCTATTTTTAAAACCACTGTTGAGCCTTACAGTGGTTTTGAAAATGGCGATTTGTCTCGATGCAGTGCTATGCCCTGTGCACTGCCATTGTAGCTCTTTCAGACACAATCACAGAAAAATAGAAATTTCTCAAAAAACATCTGATTGACGCGATGGTGAATCCAGCACAAACTTTGAACTTGTGTTCAAACTTTAAACCTACAATATCTGTCATTCCCGACCTTTCCTTTGAGTGTTCAAGTCTGGTTCAGAAAAATGATCCATACTCGTTTGAAAGAGGTGATGTTATACTGTTTGACCTATAACTGGCACAACTCTTTCATGTAGCTTGGTATTCCAGAGGTCACGAGCAAATAATAATGTTCCATTATAACCCGGATGCCATGCGGTGACACTGTCCACTGTCATAGAGACAAAACCAGACACCCTTGTGTTTTGTTTTTCATGATTCTTCTGGTTGTTCTCACACGACCTCACAGCTCCATTATGAAGATAGATATTCTGCTGAGTCTTTACCTCTGTTTTGCGCCACTGTTCGCTGTGAGCACAAGCTCTACTTGCTGATCTGACACCAAGGAGGCTACTTGTTCAAGTGGCCAGCCTCAAAGTCTCTTCATTTTTCCCCCAGAAATATTTCATTACTCTGCTTGCAGGCCTCAAAGCTCCCTGCCATTGGTGAAAGAAAATTTGGAAATATACACACGTTTTATCTGATGAAGTTGTTGACAGTTCACATATTGTGGGTGTAAGGAATGAAGTCGCTGTCACGTGGTTTACTTTGAGGCTTTGTCTAAATGTCAGTGCTGCAGTTAATTTTGGTTCAGGTGTTTGTTCAGAAAAATCCAATTTGTCATACTAATTTTAGGGGAGGATCATGTTTTTTTTTTTGACTTAATACTGGCACAGTTTGCAGCCGTTGTTTTTTTTTGTATACACCAGGGATTCATTAAAACATAGAGGAATTTGAATTTGCACAAATGAATGATTTGAGTGCCAGTTTAGTGAAGAACCTAACCAAATGAATTACCTGGCCTTTATCCCAGACTTGAGTCGGTCAGCACAGGATGTTTTTATTTATTTATTATCATTTATAAGATGATATTAAGTAGATCTGACATACAAAAATGATGTCAACAAAGTGCCAATTAATAATATTAAATAGATTTAAAGTTATACGTTACCCACAATAAGTTGATTTGAACAATTAATGTATGGAAAGATAAGTAAAAACTGCAGTTTAAATGTGTTGAATTAACTAACATTGTTCCAAGATATGAGTTGATGTGACATATTTTATTTATTGAATCTAAATCATTGTTATCCAGATATTTGGAAAGAAAGCATCAATTTTACTCATAAAATTAGTAAATATAAATCGATATCATCCAGTAAATAGTAATAATAGCAAATAGAAATGAATTCCAACTAATTAATTAGTAAATGTGAATGACTTTTTCCACAGATATTTGGTAAATCTAGATTACTTGTTATCATATACTTAGTAAATATTAATCAGTTTTCTCTCTAAAGTTTATTTGGTTTTACACAGTGTTTGCCATATTATGAGTAAATCCAAAATATTTCAACTGAGGATTTCATTTGTGTTTAACAGTTTTGTTTTAATTTACTTAAGCAAGCAAGTCATTGGCTTTTAATTAAAGTTGTAGTACTTAAAATCTATTCAATTATATCAAGTGTGACTTTTTTTTTAAGTAGCCAATGGTCAAACTCTTAAGGGTGCAGACAAACTGGAAACCTGGGGAAGATGTGAATGGAATGGATGCTCTGATTAATCATTGTACATACGGTTGTACCCCCCACACGCACACACACTCACAAAACTCACTGGCAGCATCCAGTACTCAATATTCTGATCGTCCCTGCAGTCAGTGACAGCAGCCGATTGGTGTCTGCTTGCAGAACAGTAACATCTGACTATCGTGAGCTTTACTTCAACATAAATTATCCCTCTGCGACTTTTTCACTTTGGTTGACTTGACTTCACACCAGGTAAGAAATTTCCCCCCCGTTTTGGTTATTTGTACCCAAACACCTTTTGGAGAAAAGTGAATGGATCCTAATACTATGTTTGGATTTGGGCTTTCCTAAATGACTTGTGAAGACAGAGTCTGTCTTCTTCTAACTGGCTTATTTTCAGGACCTATTTGACTGTATATGTTTTTGTATGTGTTGTATCACAAAAACTTTGTAATAAAAAAAGATAATCTTCGTCAGTCTTTACAGTGCTGTTACCATGTAAGAAGTCATAGACAGTTTCCACTGTCATGTTGTTATTCCAAATTGAGGATCTAGTACTAATCACAGTTGGTGAGAGCCTGGTGCTTTGCCCTTCAGTGCTCTGGTTCTTAAAGTGTGTTCTAGGGACCACAGAGGGTCCATAACCATAGATAAGGCTCTGTGAAATAATTGCTAATTAATAATTAAATCACACCTTATTGTGAATGTATTGTATCAACTGTGGACTTACAAATTTAAAAAAGTTAATTTATCATGCAGATAAGTTTATTGCTCCGTACTGTCCATAGGATCACACTGTAACTGTAAATTTCAAAATAAATTACTTATTTTTCATTGTACGGACTATAACTATAACTTATACAGCAAAATACAAATTACAGTAATATATGGGGAGGTTACAGTAAAACTGGTGTCAAGTAATTTACTATAAAACAATACAGTACCCTACGGGGCGCAGTCATTTTACTGTGTCCTAGTAATTTGCCATGAAGGTAATGCAACTAGCATCCAAAGACATAGAAACAGATCCTGGATCTGTTGGGATCACAGCTGTGACTCACCGTGATGTCACTAAAATCACATTTGCAAGGAGATGGATGCTGGAAGATGTTCTCCACTGTAAGGAGTCCCTAGCCCCAGAAAGTTTGAGAACACTTTGTTATGGTTGGACTCAGTCGGAGGAAACAATGTTGCGTTAAAGTTGTACTGTAAGTAAAAGCTGTAGTGCCAAACATTTGGCAACATTTTTGTTGTTCATGGTGTTATTCTGCTTCAGTGCAACATCTGCAACTATGCTCTGTTAAGAACGACCGGGTTTTTGGAGCAGGAAAATTCAATCCTGAAACTTTTTTGTGGGCGCTTCTTTGAGTTTTCAGTCAAACTCCAACCTGGTTGCAGTTGCCTAACTTTACTGGCTGGATGTTGCTCTTGCCTGCATTTATGTTGACATTAAACTAATCAGTTCCTGTGTGCAGCGAGGGAATGTAGCCAGGGCGACATGAGATCTAAACATGGCTAAATTGAAGGAAATACAAAGAGAATTATGTGGAGCTTTGACTTAACCAGCATTATGAGAACTCATTTGACAATGTATTTATCTTGTATGTTTTTATCTTTTCTATAAAAATGTTAAAAAACACTTTTTGGACTAAAGTATGTAGCATATGTCCTTCTGAAACTTTTTATCCTTTCTTTCCCCCTGATTTCTTTGTAATACATGTTCTCCATGTGGTACCACACAGCGGACGAGTGGCTAGTGCTGTGGCTTCACAGCAGGAAGGTCTGTGTTCTCTAGCTTCCTGCCACAGTCCAAAGGCATGCAGAGGTTAATTAAACACTTTAAACCAGGCCTATTCCACTGGGGGCCCGCGGGCCAGAAACAGCCCGTGTGTGGCCCAGTCCGTGGTTCTGCCACGCAAAAAAAACAAAACAACACATTTCTAGTGAGACTTTAGAAATTCCCACAGAAATTCCTACAGTGGTACTGACAGTGAATGTAACACACCCTGTAGCCTAGCAACAGTCAACCCACAATACTTCATGTTGTTGTGTGATCAGCACCAATGGTCTTTATCAACACAGAAACGTAAAATAGAAGATGAAATCCATCGATTTAACCCTCTCTGGGCTGACAAGTATTTGTTTATTTTACTGGCTCAATGTTAGGTGTTTTTCAATACATTCATTCCAGTTGATTTTAAATTTGTTATTAACTGAACTGCTGAAAAGGTGCGGCCCAATTAAATTTGTAATTGAATATCTGCTTTAAACTGACTGTAGGTGTGAATGTGAGAGTGAACGGTTGTTCATCTCTGTGTGTTTGCCCTGTGATGGACTGGCGACCTGTCCAGGGTGTACTCCGCCTTTTGCCCTGTATACACTATGTCAGCTGGGATTGGCTCCCTCCATGTGGAGGGAAAAAGTGGTGGACAATGAATGAATGTTCTCCATCTGTGTTTGTGTGTGCATGGTTGAACTCATGTGACTGTCCTTCACAGTCACTGCTCGGGCTTCAGGGACTAGGAGGTGATCAGAAATGACATGTATTGATCAGCCTGGAAAACTCCCCCGAATCAGCTTTAGACAGAGAAAACTACGTCATGAGCTCACAGGCAGCGACTCTGTACAACATGTGTGTCAAGTCAAGTCAGTTTTATTTCTACAGCCCAGCATCACCAACACAGTTTGCTTTGAAGGGATTTACAGTCGGTACAGCAAGTGACGCCCTCTATCCTTTGACCCTCACAAAAACCCTTGTACAGGGGGGAAAAAATGGAAAAACCTCAGGAAGAGCCAGAGAGGTGTGTGTTTTTGAAGTGGAGAAATCATGTGTCTGATGTTGGCTTGCTCACATTTATTCATAAATAACTCCTTCCCATGAAAACTGGGGCAAATGGGGCATGTGGGACTTGTATAATTTTCCAAATTCAAGCCCATACCCACTTAGTACCAGGTAGTCTAGAAAGGGCAAACAGGTTTGGGGCTACAAACCTACCCGGGACCTTATTGTCAGCCTGAATATAACCCTCCTGGGGCCCACATGGACATGCTGGCTGGGATTAGATTATATTAGATTATTTTCATTGATCCTACACTGTGAAAATGCACTTGTTAGAGCAGCAGGATTGGCAGCAGACAATTGCTACACTAGTATATAAAATAGTAATATGAAATGTACAAATACAAAAAAAAGGAAGCTACTGGAACATGGGTGAACAAGTGATTAAAAAAAGGTTTATAAATTTTAAACATATAAAAAAGTACTAAAAGAAAAATATTTAACCCATTTTATACCTTTGTATATAGTACAATGCACGCCCAATTAGTTGTGGAGGTGAGCGGAGCAGGAGAAACTGCACATGTGTTTTGAGAAGGATATGACAACTGAGATACAAGTGCAAATTACAGACTATTTTCCTGAGGCTATTGCTCCACAATGTATACATCCACACTGCCATCAGTGAGGGTGAATGACCTGTGCAGGTGCTACACTGTGGCAGCAGCAGTCTCTTTCTCAACAAACACATCAACAGGCTGAGCTAAAAACAAGTGTAGGCAGCCACATTTAGAGGATCTGAATATGTCTGCAAAGAGACACAGCAGATGTCCTTTCTATGTCCACGTCTGTGCACGTGTTTAACCTTCAAATGGTGCGTGCGGGGAAGTCTGCAATCCTGTTTTAGTTCCTAAGGTACTTAAGATTAATTAAGAATTAATTAAGATATTAAGCTTTTATGTTCTGAAATGTCTAAAAATGAAACGTTTTACATGGCAGTCATAATAATGGGTTGGAATCAAGGGCTCGGGTGTTTTTGAGCAAGGTACCCAATCCCCATTGCTCAATGTGCTTTTGCTTTCTGTATAGATGGGAGGGTTGTGTCAGGAAGGGCATCCAGATTCAGCTGTGGCAAGAGGAAGAGAAGCTGAAAGAAAAAGGAATGATCATAATAATAATAGGTATAATAATAATAGGTGTCGGAATCATGAAGCATTATCTTGGATTATCAGGTCAAGATAAATTCTCTTTGGAAATTTGTGGTTGACATTATTTTTATTAAGGTTTATAAATGTCATCTTAAACAGTAACTTCTACTAAAGTGTGTTTTTTTATTAGAGAGTGTGTACAAAGAGGATAAATCAATCACACAGCCATTTTCCACAACCTGGCAACCCCACACTTGTTCATGTTATTGACTGATTACAAAACAAAGAAAGCCACCAGGAGATGATTCAACGGTGGCAATAATCAGTCATAGACCATATATAGTTTATCTGATGTTTTTGCCAGGTGTGAGGTCATAAAACTTCATACAGCCACGTCCGAGGTCGGTGTGTGATTTTGTTTATCATCTATGAGGGATTTTACTGCCTTGTGTACTCGTGTAAAGCTTTTCTGTAAATAGAAGTTGTAGGAGATGTTTAATTTAGTCTTTATGGAATGTTTTGCTGGGAATCCGTACCTGTTTAATTTCCATAGCTTGAGCCTGGTCATCAAAAGCTGCTGGGGCTTTCCATTGAGTTTTCCCCTTGTCGTTCTTCGATCAGTTGAGGTTGCAGTGGCACATGTGCTGCCATGTGGGCTGATTGAGCATGTGGGGCAGTAGGAGTCAGTGCAGGATTATTCACTGACCAGTGCCATGTAAATGGACAGTAGAGTGCAATGTTTTACACCAGGTTGTTTGGTAATGGTCTGTTAATTTCTTCACTTCCCTGCTATGTCCCTTTTTTGCCAGTAAAGCTGCTCCTCCTTGTTTGTGCTCGCCATTTCAGAATGGATCACGACTGGCAGAGGGGAAGGAGCAGAGGTCACCATCACTATGAGGATGATGATGGTGAGATGACAGTAAACCCTGCAATAAAGCTGGATCCATTTACTCAGTCGCACATATTTGCAGCTCATTTTCTATTCACATTAAAGAGCAATGTGGGGTTAAGTGGCTTGCCCAAGGACACATTGGCAGGTACACTAGCAGATGTGGGAATCAAACAGCCTTCAATTTAAAGCTCTACCACTCATCCACCTTCATTTTTTTGATTAGTTCAATTAACATCATCAGTTTACCTGTACATCACAGAAATACTGTATCACTTTAGATTGATCATAATATACAGCTTTAACACTGTGCCCTTTAAATCTCTTCTAATCGCCAATTCTTTTACAATGTATAAATTATAATTAAACATTCAAAGTATGATCTGTGATGGATTATAAGCCACTGGGCCCTGGGCACAGACTGAGAAGGCGGTCAGGCACCGCCTGGCAAATAAAAATAATCATTATGATAATGATAATGTGACTGATGGGCCCTATTAGACATATCACGGAACTTGTAAAGATATTGAGGGTGGATAACATAATTCATGCGTGGTATATGATTGAGGGGCCCTATTAAGATATATCACACGACATGACCAGCGTTAAATAGCTTCAGGGCCCAAAATATCAGAATGAATACCATACTTAGCAATTGGGATAGTAGCACAGAGGCTTGGGCTTCAGTGACCACTAAACATATAACATCAGGGTAGCATTTGAAGCTTTTTTTTTTTTTTTTTCATAAAAAAGATGTATCATGTCGCTTAAAAGCATGTCCTACAGAGACACATTTGATCAATTTACTGTAATTAATGTAAATGGAACACTGAACAACACAGCTAAAACTGCTGGGCATATGAAAAAGATTCATTTACACACTGAAAAAAAAAAGAAAATGGGTTACAATTGTGAAAGTATTACGTTGTTAACACCTGCACAAATTAAGTTCAATCATCAAGTAAACAAGCTGCATTCGTAAAACTTGGTAACCATTTCATTCATGTGTTACCAAGTGAAGTAATATTTTTTAGTTTGTCAGCCATTTTTCTTATTTTCAGTGTAGAAAAGGCCTGTGTATGTATACAGCGTTGGTGCAGTACTGGCCTACTAATCTCTCACTGCTCTTTCACCTGTTCTCTCTCTCTCTCTCTCTTTCAGATTCCCAGCAGGTCTACATTGGCGTTCCAGTCTCCCACAGACGGAAAAGGCGCAGACACCACTCCTACACCGGTGACCGTAGTGCGCGACACATGCACTACGACCACCAAACGCATCGCGAACACACTCACGCGGGGGGTTACCACAGCAGAGAGGAGCACTATGAAGACTACGAGGGCAGTGCCGAGCATCATGAGCACGCTGACCCCTCAGGTTAGGAACTCTGAGGGCCCCTCCATACCTTTCACATCACGTGACCGCAGAGTCAATGTATATTTCTCTTTGTATGTATATGATGTTTCCATTATAAAAGAGGAAGATTTCACACGTGAGCTGGATGTAAATACCGACATCAAATTAGTGCTGCCACACGTTGGTTTGAAAGCTAAAGACCCTTTACTTTTAGGGGGCATTTTTTGTCTAATTTGCTGCAAAAATGTGGCAGTCAAAAACCATAATGCCACAAATCTAATCTAATCTATCATGGAAAAACAATCTTCTTATAACAAGAAATGTCCGATATTTTTTCTCCGCTGTGGTGGTTGCTGCTGTACTCTTAAGGTTTCCCAGTGCATCTTGACATTAGGGACAGCGGTGTCTCCTGGCCCACCACTTTGGTCCACACTGAAAAGTCTTTCATGTTCTCATGAAACGTTTAAATTCCGATGTCCAGGGAAATGGCCACAAACGTCTATACGAGAACGAGTCAGGGTGAGTGAGTTTTCAGCATTCACTCCACATGGACACAGCAATTCATGCTGTTTTTGTAAAAGGACCCAGAGTGGGAAGATAGATCGATATACTTAGATACACTTTATTAATCCCAAGCTGGGAAATTACAGTGTCATCTCTGTCTGTAATCTCAAAATACCTTTGCATTTTTGTGTAGATAATTAATGCGCTACTTTGGAAAAATGATAATTGTCTTGCACTTGCATTCATCGTCGCTATCTTCATCATCATCTTCGTCATCCTCTTTTCTTGTTTGCATATTACTTGGGCTGTTTGCTTCATGATAACTTCTTTGCAACTAAGGTGCCCGGCCTTTTTTTTATTCTGTCTCGGTTTCTGTGATTGTAGACATTGTAATGTGTACTCATAAAAACGATTGTGTACACAGTGTGCGTGCTTTATCCAAGTCCTCAATGTCTTCTTCTCTGTTTCGGTTTAGCAGCGTTACAGCGTCATGGGGAATTTTCATGTAGATGAAGACATTTCCTGTCTTCAATTTACAGTGCAGAAAAATTACCACAACCAGCAACAAGCAAATACACTACAGTTAATAAAGCAGTGAAAAGAGTATTCTTTCTGAATAAACTGTGTAATTACACTAGAGCTTCATTCATTTTAAAAAAATTCCGGTTAACCAATTTGTAGCTCCCTCATGGAAGCTTTAAATGGTAAATGGTCTGTATTTATATTGCGCTTTTCTAGCCTTGATGACCAATCAGAGCTGCTTTACACCATCCACCCATTCACACCATTCACTCAAACTTTCATGCATGAATTCATACATTTCATTAGCATGGCAGTTGCTCTGTCTGTCACTCCTTTAATAAAGATGTTCACCTGAAGTTTTAAAACATGAAACATATTGTGCTTGGCTTGGCTGAACTACACGCACATGCATGTTGGTAAGAGGCATACGACCCTGCTGGGGGTCACATCAGCCAAAGGTCTGTCTGCGGTAAGACTGTGTGATGAGGTTGAAGGTGCCGGCGCAGGCATGTATACGATGAATATTTTTGGCAGCATGGTTTCATGGTTCCCACGAAGGGGCCATGAAGTCTGACGCCTGTATAAGCTGATTAAAGCTGGGAAACTGCAAGCTGTGCGTGCACGTGTAAGTGTGTACGGGTGTGTATGTGAGTGTGCATGCGTTATTAGGGCTGACTAGTGTTTGGAATGTTTTGTATTCTTACTTGGTCCAGACTGGATTTATATTGAATGTATAGAGTAAACATATGTTGAGATGCGGCAGTTCTGTAGGTGAGGTCGTCTTCACTGCATCTGCCATCACTTTGTGTGACAGTGCATGACTGTGGGTGCGTGAGTGTGTGTGCTTCTGGTAGGAGAGTGCTCGAGGGCCCCGTGGTGTGTGTCAACTCTCTTAAAGCCGCTGGCTCTTTGCTGCTTTGGAGATTTCGGTGGATTTCTTACAGGAGTCGGAGTGAGGGAATGGCGCAGGTTTCCCTGAGAAAGACCACACATCAAAGCATAACTGGCTGACTGAAATAACAAGACTGTATTTGGAATAAAAGCAGCTGAAGTCAGAATAGGACCATCCGAGTGGAGGACCAACCTCTTGCGGAGAGCTAGCAGTGCTGAGCTAAGGACTCTCAACCTCTACAAGAGGATAGAAAGCAGGACAACATTTTTTTTTCCCTCCGTGGCCTGTGGATCTAGTGAACATGCAGGACCCCAGGGCCGCTGTAACCTCAGTCACTGCCTCCCACTGGACTCTGCCTGGCTCTCAAATAGGTAAAAATGACACAAGGGAAGAGGAAGTGATCTGAAGAGTGTCTGTGCCAAATGTGTGTCACAAGAAAAAAGACCAAAAGTTTGCATGTGCCATGTAGTACCTGTGTTACCATGGTTACAGCTTGCTTACAGCTTGTTTACAGACATATGTAGTGTAGATCACAGACAATATGCTCATGAAAATATGAAATTAAAATATATGTGAGTCAGACGACTCATTTACAACGTTTAAAATGTTCATTGCAGTATGAGAGCATATTTAAATTTGGTGTCGAGGCTCCAATCATATATTACATGAGATGTGATGAGTTATGCTGAAGCTCCTGGTGGAGCTTACACTGTAGGTGGATGCTGGTACTGAAGAACAGGCAGCAGATGGAATCACAGGCAGAAAGTGATGGACACGAAGTGTCGTGGTTTAAATGGGTTTGCAACCCAGTTGGAAGAAGGTCCATGTTTTACATGCGTGGGTTTTCTTGTACAGTGGAGGCTAATTGGTCAATCTAAAGTGACCATGAAAGTGAATGGTTGTTTGTCTTTATGTGGCCCTGTGATGGACTGGTGACCTGTCCAGGGTCTACCTTGTCTTTTGCCCCAATATTAACTGGGATTGGTACCAGCAGCCCACATCTCTCATGAGGAGGATAAAGCTGGAGACAGTAGAAGGATGTACAAACTTGAGCTACTGTGCTTGGATCAGGTATCCATGTTCTATTGCAGTTCTGTCCAAACTTAAGAATGTTGCAGCCAATTTTGTACCTCTGAAAATCTTCAGCGGCTCACAAAAACTGAATTGAATTACAAAACTGATCAACGTGCAAGACTAATGTATAGACTATATCTAATAAAGTATAACAAACATAAAACTAAAAACCTATTTGTATGATCTTTAATGGTCCACCTGCAGTACAGTTGGCCCACACTTTGGGAATCACTGCTCTATATAGTGTTTGTGTGTATTTAGCCTTTTACTGTGCAGATAGTGTGTGATGGACCAGAAAACCGAAATAAACAGAAAAAAATAAAATATCCATTAGATGTGCTTTTAATGAATAAATGTAATAATGTGCATTTGTGTTTTACACAGCGGCCCACAAGCACAGCCTGATCACCCTCTGAAGATTTTGATGCTATTATTCTTATTCTTATTCTTATTCTTATTCTTATTCTTATTCTTATTCTTATTCTTATTCTTATTCTTATCACTAACAATAATATTGCTGGCATTATTACTATGCTTTGATTAAAAGTTCATCAGTAAAATCAATACAAAAAAACATGACATGATTCTAAACTTGATACAACTGTTGTATATTTGCTCCTGGTCTCTCTCTTCTGTCTCTCCCTCACCTCCCTCTTTTTTCTTTCTCTCCCCCCTTTCTGTCCCCCACCTCTCCTCTGTCCCCCATTTTCCTCTCACCCCAACCGGTCGAGGCAGATGACCGCACATCTTTGAGTCTGGTTCTGTCAGAGATTTCTTCCTGTTAAAAGGGAGTTTTTTTTCTATACAAATAAAATTGAACTGAACTGAATTGAAGTATCACAGCAGCAGGTCAGAGGTCAGACTAAGATAAACAAAAACAGGCTGCTGTAGTCACTAAAACAGCAACTGACTGGTCACGTTGAGGAACAATGTATGACACTGCACTTTTGCCCCACGCTGTCGTTGACATGGATTACACAATTGTTCCATGTATATGTGGTGGTGTTGTTTGAAATTGTCACTTTCAACGAGGCTTCTGACAAGTATGGTTAAAAACTGGAATCATTAGCTGTGTCTCAGTAGTCAAGGCGACATCCTCCAAGCGTGGATTTGTTGTCTGGATGTCGTCAACATGCGTCATGTTGGGCTGTCCAAATTGTCACATGACTGGTGATCTCCTTCTCGTGCGTTTGCCTGTTTTTGAAGGATCATTTGTGTATCCTTCACTGGAGAGGCAATCCCAGAAGCCTTTGTGTGTTTTTTTTAATGAGATATAATTTGATATAATTAGGGATACTTTTACTGCTTTTTATTTAATATTGACATGGACTTGCTAAGTAATTTCAAAACATTCTTCATATTATTTAATTATTATTATTTGTGGATTAAAGAGAAAAGTTGAGAAGTTTAACCAGGTTTATTTAACCTGTGTTCTAATTCTATTTCTAATAATTCTGTTATTTTGTGTGCACAATTATCTGCTGTGAATAATTAATAATTACAGAATTGACTACGTTGGTTTAGTTGAAATACATATATAATGTTGTTGTTAAACTATTATTGCAGAAATAATGTTTTATTTCTGTAAAAATCTATTGTTCAAATCACAACTCTGTGAGGAGATAAATTTATATTTGTAAATCATATTCCAGGTTAGTCACATGTTTGTTTCTCAGCCTGAGATACTGTACATTACGCACAGCGTCATCTGCATTTACTCCAGCATTATGTGAAATATTTAAAAAAAGTAATATTAACTGGAAGGTCCATCATATTAATAATCACACAAATTAATGAACTGGCACAACACAAAACATAAATGACAAATAAACACAAAAAAAAAATTAATAGACTCATTTCTTAAGTTCACACTTGCACATTTGCAGTCTCGACTATTGAAACACAGCCATTGACACTTATGAGTTTGTCTGTTATTGACTTTAGCCTTGTTTAGTGCACACACACACACACACACACACAGTGCCTGGATGCAAGCGCCTCCAGGCTCAGATGTTAATAAAGATTGATTCGCACAGAGTAAAATTAGAAAATCAGTTCAGGTGATAGATTACATATCATTATATGTCAGTGCTCAGCAACTGGTGGCCCCTGGGTCAAAACTGGCCCTTATTTTCACAAAACAACATTTTCCTACAAAATTCAGAGCCTTTATTTTGAAAATATTAACTAAAAGAAAACTCACACTGAGTTCATTCTATGTGTCTCACACACATATACTGTATGTCTTCCTGACAAGTTGGTGATTAAAGACAACGTCCACACGACCACCAGGTGATTTACTGTTAGCTGAAGTCAGTACAAACACATGCAGAGATATATTGAGCACTTTAAACTGACCCCCTGTGATCCCCACAACAAGTAGCAAGGATAAAACCTGTAAATGTGTTCTTGTAGCGGTAGTGTTTATTGGTCTTGCTTGTGCCTCACAGAATGAAAGACAAAACAAAGAGCAACCCTCACCCATCAACCATCCCAACTAACACATATGAACAATTAGTGAACATAAAACAGAGACGAGAAAGTGAGGAAATGCTAATAAAATACAGAATTACATTATAGTTAATGACATACATGCCTTATGATGACATTTTCAAGATGAGTGAAGGAAAAGTCACTCTTATAGAGATCAGTTGGGATAAAGAGTAAGAAAATATAAGTTAAATGTTTAATTAAAAAGGTTAATGTTTGCAGTGAAGTAAGTGAAAAGCTTGATGTTGAAGAAGAGTTTGGAGAATCACTCATCTGGAAAATGAATGAATTAGTGAATGTTGTTTGTCTTGGTTTTTGAAATCAAATCCAAAGGAACGCTTTCTTGAACTTAACATGTTTACATGTATTCTGATATGTGACCGGGCTCACATTGAAATTTAAAGATTCGGTGAGTAGGAATTGGTGACACGTAAAGTTGAGACTGCATATTGTGACACACTGAAGGTGTACGTCACCACGACTACTGCGCAAGATGGCACAGGCTCCACTGTATGGAGGGTGACGTCTCTTGTTTGGCTTATGTTCCACAGTGTCTCCTGCAGCAGAGAGGCTGCGCAACATACTGGGGGAAGATGACAGCACCCCGACACCCACCATTTTCACTGAGATGGACACACTGCAGCAGGACGGCGGTGAATTAGAGTGGAAAGAGTCTGCAAGGTAAACACACACATACAGTATACAGGTGTCAAAGTGTCAGAGCTTTCATTAGTTTAGGATTTGGAATTATATGTGATGGTATTAGGGGCCGAGGGTTGCATTTGAAACATGATGAGACTGTAAATCTTGCTATTTATACTACGGTTCAAATTACATCCTCCTGGCTGGCATTTTTGAACGTGGAATAATAAATCGCTTTCCCTACCCGCCCTTCCCTTCTTTGTAGGTGGGTGAAGTTTGAGGAGAAGGTGGAGGAGGGAGGGGAAAGATGGAGCAAGCCTCATGTCTCCACGCTGACCCTCCACAGTCTGTTTGAGCTCAGGACCTGTCTGCAGACAGGAAGCATTCTGCTCGACCTGGAGGGCTACTCACTGCCACAGATAGTGGGTGAGTCACGCAGCAGGTCTTCACTGTCGTGTATGGACTTCAGCACCAGAAACAATTATACAATGTGTAGTGTTTGTAACGTAAAGTATAATACAACAAAAACTACATGAATGACAAGAGAAATCGCATAGATCCATAGAATGCATCGTTCAGCTTATAATACAAAAACTTTTCTTTCATTGGTTGGTTATTGGTTGGATGAAGCTATTTATCATCAAACAATTGTGTTTGTTCTTTTTAAATCATAATGGCAACAGAAACTACTCAAATGACCCTGATCAAAAATTTACATACACTGGAGGTTTTGGCCTGATAACAGTTAACACACAATTTGCTTGTAATCAGTGTGTGTGTGTAAAAAGTCAGTGAGTTTCCGGGCTCCTGACAGACCCCTGCATGTTTCATCCAGTGGTGCACTGATGTTGCTAGATTCTGAGCCTTGGGGAAAGCAAAAGAATTATCAAAAGATCTGTGGGAGAAGGTAGTTCAACTTTATAAAAAGATATTCAAGAATTGAGAATGCCAATCAGCAGTGTTCCAACTCTAATGAAGAAGTAGAAAATGAGGGATTCTGTTGAAACCAAGTCACAGTCAGGTAGACCAACAACACTTTCAGCCACAACTGCCAGGAAAATTGTTCGTGATGCAAATAACAACTCCCATATAACTTCAGCTGACATACAGGACTTCCTGGGGAAAAAATGGTGTGGCTGTTTCAAGATGCACAACAAAGAGGCACTTGAAGAAAAATGGGCTGGATGGTTGAGTCACCAGAAGAAAGTCATTACTACACCGATGCAAAGCAAGCAGCCGGTTTACAACACACCAAACAGCACAAAGACAAACCTGAAAAGTTTCACAACAAAGTTATTTGGAGTGATGGGACCAAAATTGAACTTTATGGCCACAACCATAAACACTACAGATGGAGAAGAGTCAACGAGGTCCATCATGAAAAGTCCACTTCCCTACTGTAAAACACGGAGGTGAATCACTGATGTTTTGAGGATGTGTGAGCTACAAGGACAAAACGGATTCCAAGATGAATGCAGCATGTTATCAGAAAAAACTGGAGGAAACTTTCCACTCATCCGCCTTGAAGCTGCACATGATGTTCCAACATGAGCGTGATCCAAAACACAAGGTCTGTCAGCTGTCATTGGCTACAGCAGAAAAAAGTGAAGGTTCTGGAGTGACCATCTCAGTCTCCTGACCTCAACATCATTGAGCCACTTTGGGGAGATTTTAAACGTGCAGTTCATGCAAGACAGCCCAAGAATTTACGGGACCTGGAGGCTTTTTGCCAAGAAGAATGGGGAGTTTTTCCCATCAGAGAAATTAAATTGCCTCATCCACAACTAGCTCTAAAGACTTCAAGCTGCCATTGATGTTAAAGGGGCCAATATGTAGAATTATATGAAGTATATGAAGATGAATATGAAGTATTAAGAACTAGGTGAGGGTCATTTGGGTAGTTTCTGTTGCCATTATGATTTAAAAAGAGCAAACAAAATTGTTTGATAATAAATAACTTCACTCAACCAGTAACCATGAGGGAAAGAAAAGTTTTTGTATTATCATTCATAATCTCCGGGTATGTAAACTTATGAGTATGTTTATGCAAATTGCACTGCGTTGTCAACTTCAGATGAGATAGTGGAGCGCCAGATAGTTGATGGCCTCGTTCCTCCTGACCTGAAGGAGAAGATCAGTTTTGTGCTGCTGAGGAAACATCGCCACCAGACCAAGAAACCAATCCACCGTTCACTGGCAGACATCGGGAAGTCCTCCAACTCTGCTACCAGTAAGTCTGTTTGTGCGTGTGTCTTTTTCACCTACCAATCAGCAATCACCAATCAGCAATCACCAAACTACCACACTAACTTTCTGCATTTTCGATTACCACCTTTTTAACCCCTTTGCTCGCTATAATTCTTCTTATTTGCCCATCATTTTCGCATCCTCTGCTGCTGCTGCTGCTGCTCTGTCAGGTCGTAGTCCTCAGGTTAATCTGAGTCGTAGCACTAGTTCAGCGTCTGGGATCCATCGCTCCACAGAAGACCTACGCTCTCGGCAGTTGAGCCTTGGTCGCCTTCGTGAGTCTAAACACACACAGCCTCTTTTACACACACACTTGTTATCTCCTGCCTGTTGCTGTTGATACTAGTTGGGAAATGGCACCAAATGTATTTACCCAAGTGCTGTACTTAAAGTTGTGTAAAAATTAGAGACATCTAATTGTGAATCTGTAGACTGTAACAAACAATATACTCGTCCACTCACACCCCCCCCCTTGCCCATGTCTGTAAAAGAACGACGCTGTCCTTTGCATACCAGAAAGGATGTCTTTTTTGTTTCAATACTAAACTTCTGCTTTAAAACACAAAATACATGCTCTGGCTGGTTTGTCAGTTTGGGCTGCTGTAGGAACATGGTGGTGCAAAATGCCGCACTCTGTAAAGAAAAGTCAAGGCAAGGCATCTTTATTTGTATAGCACGTGTCATACACAAGCACAACTCAATGAGCTTTACATAATATTAAAATATTAAACATTAAAATTTACAATTTTAGCAACACCCAGTTATAAATAATAATAAAATAATATTAGAATATAATAACAGAATAATAAAAATAGAGAACGAAAACAAAAAGTTAGAACAGCAAAGACATTTTCACCATTTTGGTCACAGTTTAATGACATACTTTACACAAACACAGAGCTGGTTTAGCTACAGTTCTGCTCTCGCTTTCTCTCATCTCGTCTCTATCGTGAAATATAATCCTCCACAGAAACAAATCAGTGTGGGGAATCTGTGGAACACACTGTGGACATACTTTATTGCCCTCTATGTTGCTTTTACAACTCTTTAATGTAATTACAAAATTACATTAAATTGGACCATTCTAAATATGATAATAAATGTTGACTGAACAAATCTATAGCATGGTGTATTTTGTTAAATATCAAATGTAAATGTGTGGTTCATTTACAGATTACGCCCAGAGCCGAAGCATGAACGATATTTCAGATACACCGAGCACAGATCAGGTAAATGGTGTGTTCAGTATTTCATGTTTTGTTTATGTGCATGTGAATCCTTTGGATTAGATTAGATTAGATTAGATTAGATTGAAAGTTAATTCCCTGTGAGAAGTGGCCTCTGGGATATTCAGGTTCAGTTTCAGTTAGATACAACACAGATGTGAAAAAGTAAAATATATATATATATATATATACAAAATCAACAAGAACGTATACAAATAAATTACATCTACATTTTAAGTATGTTTGGGTCATGTGATGCTTACGCAAATACATCATTTGTGCATTTAGTTTGCAGCAGTCACAAAGGTATACTTGGGACATTCCTAACCAGTGTGCTACTCTCAGTCCCAATCATTCCTACTGAAATCAGCTTCACAAACACAAATCGCATATAATGTTTATAGTAGAAAACAAATGATCCTCAAATAATATCTTTGGTATAGGGATTAAGCAGTGAATAAGGTGACACAAACATCATTGTCTAGTCAGAAGAGACATGATCATGCTGGTACTCCAGAAAACACAGAGCAGTCAGGTCTGACTATGAATCAGTAACTTCAAATGTCTTATTTTGTGAATTCTTCACTATGAACACATTCAGACCTGGTATTAACATCCAGCATCTGTTGTGCAGATTGTTAAATTCAGGTCTGAACAATGTCAAACCGTTCTTAGTGTATCCTTAGATCTGGTCACAGTTACCGCACTAACAGACATGACATTTGACTAAAGTGCATTCAAAGCCAGATCCGGACATGAGGTAATAGAAGATGCATCCAGGACACATTTTAATGCCAGATGTTTACAGTCACACTTGAACATCAAGTCACTATATGTCACTACCTCATACCACCACACTTCCAAAAACCCAAACTATCCCTTTAAAGTGTTGTTTCCATATGGGTAGCGAGGTCTCAATGTGGGGCATCCTGAAAGGAACCTTGACGTGATCAAAATTATTCCACAGTCCAATGATTTTTATCACATGATGCATTTAAAAGAATACCAAGGCCTCATTACGGTTTCTTTTTAAATCAGCTTGACCACTGTACAGTATGTTTACAGTGAAATTGTCACATCACATTTCCTTGCTTGATCCTTACTGGTATGTGGCCCTGCAGAAAGTTGTAAACTGCCCTAATCCATGCCAGTCCTGTGTGTGACCCGAACAGCTCTGGAAAAACTTTCTATGCTCCTGCTTTGGCCAGAGTTGGAGAGACTTTAGCTTAAAAAAGTCACTGAGATATCATATTCTTCTTACCATCAGTCAGGTAGCTCAGTGGTAGAGTAAGTCATCAACTGGAAGGTTGTGGATTTGATTCCCACGATGAAACATGTTTGATAGAAAAATTCCCTTCACATAACTTTTAAAGCAGCTTTAAATGGTCATCAAGACTAGAAAGGCACTTAATAAAAAACAGACCATTTACCAGTATTAAAATCACACTGTAATGAAGTTTATGGTTGTAGAATGTGAAAGGGTTAAAGTAAGGAACTTCCTTTAAGCTTTACTTAAGCTACATCCACATCCCATGTTTTTGCTTAAAAAACTACATCCACACTTGTGTGTTGGAGCCCTAAAAATGGTGGAGATCAAAAACACCACCGGCTCCATTTTTGTTTGAAAACCCCAGGGCTGTGTTTTAGTATATTGGGCAAAAAACTAGACCTTTGGAAACAGCGATGGACTGATCCACATTCATTTCCTGAATGGGTCCTAATTGAACCAGCAGGACTTTGTTGCCAATGTTGCCATGTGTTCACTTTGTACATGAGTGATGAAACTTGGCATGCAATAAATTAAACCTTTCGCAATACTAAGTGCATTGCTTCCTTGAGGTCTTTAAAAATTAGGTCTTTAAAAATTTGTACTCAAGACCATCCATCCATCCATCCATCCATCCATCCATCCATCCATTTTCTGCCGCTTATCCGAGGTCGGGTCGCGGGGGCAGCAGCCTAAGCAGAGAAGCCCAGACTTCCCTTTCCCCGGCCACTTCTTCTAGCTATTCTGGGGGAATCCCGAGGCGTTCCCAGGCCAGCCGAGAGACATAGTCTCTCCAGCGAGTCCTGGGTCGTCCCCGGGGCCTCCTCCCAGTGGGACATGCCTGGAACACCTCACCAGGGAGGCGTCCAGGAGGCATCCTAACCAGATGCCCGAGCCACCTCATCTGGCTCCTCTCAATGCGGAGGAGCAGCGGTTCTACTCTGAGCCCCTCGCCTCTTGGCTCAGCTCTTTCTTCACCACGACAGACCGATGCAGAGCCCGCATTACTACGGATGCCGCACCGATCCGCCTGTCGATCTCCCGCTCCATTCTTCCCTCACTCATGAACAAGACCCCGAGATACTTAAACTCCTCCACTTGAGGAAGGATCTCATCCCCAACCCGGAGAGGGCACTCCACCCTTTTCATATTTATAATAATGATCTAAATGTTTCAAAAGTTCTTTCTCCAATTATATTTGCAGACAATACTACTTTAATTAAGAAATAATAAAGGACCAAGGATGGAGCCCTGTGGAACTTCACATTGTAATCTAGCCTTGTTGAGTCACAACCTTTGATGCAAACATATTGCCCTCTATCAAAAATATAATTTTTTAACCATTTATAAGTAAAATTTTGAAAGCCATATCTATATAATTTTTTTAAGTAAAATGCAATGGTCTACAGTATCAAACACTTTTGACAGGTCAATGAAGATACTACAAGCAAACTCAATTCTATATAGTGCAGAGGTAATCTTATCAATCCATCCATCCATCCATTTTCTGCCACTTATCCGAGGTCGGGTCGCAGGGGCAGCAGCTTAAGCTGCCCAGACTTCCCTTTCCCTGGCCACTTCTTCTAGCTGTTCTGGGGGAATCCCGAGGCGTTCTCAGGCCAGCTGAGAGACATAGTCTCTCCAGCGTGTCCTGGGTCGTCCCCGGGGCCTCCTCCCCGTGGGACATGCCCGGAACACCTCACCAGGGAGGCGTCCAGGAGGCATCCTAACCAGATGCCCGAGCCACCTCATCTGGCTCCTCTCAATGCGGAGGAGCAGCGGTTCTACTCTGAGCCCCTCCCGGATGACCGCGCTTCTCACCCTATCTCTAAGGGAGAGCCCAGACACCCTGCGGAGGAAACTCATTTCGGCCGCTTGTATTTGCGATCTCGTTCTTTCGGCCATTACCCACAGCTCATGACCATAGGTGAGGGTAGGAACGTAGATCGACCGGTAAATCGTGAGCTTCGCCTCTTGGCTCAGCTCTTTCTTCACCATGACAGACCGATGCAGAGCCCGCATTACTACGGATGCCGCACCGATCCGCCTGTCGATCTCCCGCTCCATTCTTCCCTCACTCATGAACAAGACCCCGAGATACTTAAACTCCTCCACTTGAGGAAGGATCTCATCCCCAACCCGGAGAGGGCACTCCACCCTTTTCCGGCTCAAGACCATGGTCTCGGATTTGGAGGTGCTGATTCTCATCCCAGCCGCTTCACATCCGGTTGCGAATCGCTCCAGTGAGAGCTGAAGATCACGACCCAATGAAGCAAACAGGACCACGTCATCTGAAAAAAGCAGGGACCTAGTCCCGAGCCCACCGAATCGGACCCCTTCAACGCCCTGGCCGCGTCTAGAAATCGGTGACAAAGGGCAGCCCTGGTGAAGTCCAACCCTCACCGGGAAAGGATCCGACTTACTGCCGGCAATGCGGACCAGGCTCTGACATTGGTCGTAGAGGGACCGAATGGCGCTTATCAAAGGGTCCGGTACCCCATACTCCCGGAGCACTCCCCACAGGACTCCCCGAGGGACATGGTCGAATGCCTTCTCCAAGTCCACAAAGCACATGTAGACTGGTTGGGCGAACTCCCACGCACCCTCTAAGACCCTGCCGAGAGTGTAGAGCTGGTCCACTGTTCCACGACCAGGACGAAAACCACACTGCTCCTCCTGAATCCGAGGTTCGACTAACCGACGGACCCTCCTCTCCAGGACCCCTGACAAGACCTTATCAGAGAGGCTGAGGAGTGTGATTCCCCTGTAGTTGGAACACACCCTCCGGTCCCCCTTTTTAATGTACTCAAGACATTTTGTGAATTGGAAATAATCTGGCAATGTGGTCTTACCAAACATTTGCAGGCATCAACCTGGAGGAATGGTTGGTCGAAATCTGGAGTGTGATTGGTGGCTTTAACTTTTCACTTCTACAATGTGTTACCCATTTGAATGTTCTTTAGCTGAATAAAATGTCTCATGGTGAGAAAATTCAGGTAACTTTACAGTATGTGTATGACTTGTAGGGTTCACCTCTACATCCTACATTCACTATTGCATTGACGTACACACAGAAGCTGCCTGAGTGATTATTGATTTGAAATCAGCTAATATCCTGTTGCCTGTGGGGTAAAAAAAAAAAAAAAAAAGCTGCAGAATGTTTTTGTGCACAGATGGTGTAAAGTGACAGATGCCCCAACAATCCACTCCCTCTCTTTCTCTCTCTCTCTCTGTATGTGTGTGTGTTTTCTGAAACTTTGAGTCTTGCTATATGAGGCCTAATTAATGCCACTAATCCACACGGCCTGGCAGCAGAAGTGGGAATTTGTTATATTATGTGCCTGTGTGTGTGACTGTACTCACTGTATGTTTTTTGTCTGCAGATTTCTAAGCTCTGGCAGCTATTTTATCATGCCCTTTTTGTTTATGCCAACAAATGCAATGACTTGAGCTCCTGTGTCAGTATTAACTAGCATTACACACCACATGCACACCGGAATTTGGTGCATATGTATGTGTGTGCATGTGTGCGTGTGTGTGTGTTTGTCACTCTGGCTAATAATAATGAGGTCATGTGCATGAGCCCATAATCAGAAGCTTGTTTTGCACCTTCAACTGCCTTTTGATTTGACAAATATGGTTTCACTGTCAGGGGCACAATGTGGGCCCAGATGCCATGGGCCCAGCACTGAAGGGAGACCCCAAGAGACCATTATTATGATCGATGTTATCATACTTAATACATAAGCAATATGTAGTAATACAATGTATGTATGTATGTATGTATGTATGTATGTATGTATTTTTCCCCATTTTTACTAATCTTTTTCAACCCTTTACACTCTCTAAATCAGCGGTCTCAAACTCAAATGACGTGGGGGCAACTGAGTATCAAGTTTGGACGGCAATGAAAAAAAGTCCAAACTTTTGCTGATATGAACCTAAAATTATATCACGATATGCCATCATAATATCAAAATGATGGTCTTTATGATAATATTTCATAGAAATTCTAAATAAAAGTGTTTGTATTGATATAGAGTAGTTGACAATGTAAAAGTATTTATGATTCAAAATGAATCCATTATAAAAAAAAAAACATACAGAAATAATTAATCAAAACTTGATTTTGAAGTGGTGGGCCACAAGTTCCACAAGGGCCATGGTTCCATCTTAGTACACTTTCAACGATACCACCGAGTTGTAAAATCTTTTTGTTTACCGTGAAGTACCTTAATTAAACAAATTTTACTGTATATAGCATTTTGCATACAATGCAACTGAATAAAAATAAAGGAAAAAACCCACCACTACCCAGTTGCCCACCAACACCAGCAACAGCCATGAAGGAAAAAGGAGAATAAAATAAGAAAACACTAAAATAAGAGGTAAAACTTTTAAAATTTTAAGAAAATAAATAATAGTAATAGTAAATCAGTAAGTATATAAATTAATGCATAAAAGAAGTACAATAACAATACTCTGATTCGGTCTGATACTGAAACAGAGGAGTATTCTTCAATGAATTCATATGTGAGACTGAAATGTTTGTTTATGGTTGATGGAGACTGAGAATTTACAAAGCGAAAGAGAAGCTGTTGGTGATTTGACTCTGAAAGCAGCATTAACACAGATTAAGGAGAGATTTTAATCTAAGCAGCCACCATTCCACTGCCACGTGCTTCCTTGGTTAGGAGGAGGAGGTGTTTTTTATACTGTATGAAATAATTTGGTGAAAAACAAGACTGAAGACAGTTTCTATTTACAAATACATTATGTGGCCACAGCATTGGATCTGTAATGTGATGCTCATTGCTTTTTTGCTTTGTTTTTGAATTTTGGAGATCATTGTGAAGTAAAGTGTACATAAACCTTGGGCTGAGATCGGTGTCACTGTAAACTTTAACAGACTTAACAATAAATACTTCAAAGTCAATTGTGTTTTCCTCTGTGCAAATATTGAGCTCATATAAAGCTCTTTCAAGCAGAGAGGTCAACGAAATGAAGGGGTTATCCACTATGGGTTTTTCTCAGGCCAATGCTAATGATTAAAAATCAGAGCAGCGGATGGCTGATAGCAAATACTGATTTTTTTGGCCGATATATTAGCCTATTCTCTTTTTTTCCCCACCATCTGATAAAATATAACAGTTTAATGATAACAAATAATACAAAACAATTGCCGAATTAAATATTAAATACATGAAATATACTAAATTTGGAAATTTGGTTTTAATAACTTTTGCAAGTTTCTGTGAACGTTTGTCTTTTGAACATTTGTCTTTTTAAGTGTCATGTTTGTACACATCAACATCCACCTACTGGTGGCACTAGTGACTTGGGTACATCTGAGTACCATGAATGCCTATAAAAATTGAGTCATCTAAAGGTTGTTGGCTTACACCAGCAGCAAACTAATCATTACTGCAATCCCCTGAAAACATAATTTGGAATGAATTATTGGTAAAAGTTAAAGCTGTTGTCAGTGGTGTTGTCTTCAAGCTAACTTCCTTTCCACTGCTGGACTGCGTTCTTGTGGAGTTCAGGCTCCTGATTGGATAAAGTGTTGTGGGATACAGCGATTTGTACTGATGGTAACTTGACTTGATTATAACTAAAAGCAACAGTCTAGCTTTAGTTGTCCTTTTCTTTAGTTTATTACCATAACTATAGCAAACAAGAGTTTTGATCCCATGACAAATGTCAGTTGATCATGGGCCTCTGCTGCAGTACAGGCAGCTAGGAAAGATCAGCTGAAGAGCAACATACCTCAGTTTGTGATAGCAACTCATGCTCTCCGTCCTGCATTGTTTCTCCAGCTGAGGAACAAGTTCATGAAGAAGATTCCTCGTGATGCCGAGGCATCCAACGTCCTGATAGGCGAGGTGGATTTTCTCACCAAGCCTTTTGTCTCTTTTGTACGTTTGGCTCAAGCCACAACACTGGGAGGCCTCACTGAAGTCCCCGTACCAACCAGGTGGGTCTCTTTGAGGTCTCCATGTCTTTGTGTGCCCTCACATTTATTAGCCCTCACATTTTCTGTTGTTTGTGTTGTAGGTTTCTCTTCATCCTCCTTGGTCCTCCTGGTAAGACCAAGTCCTACAATGAGATTGGAAGAGCTATTGCTACGCTCATGGTGGATGATGTAAGTGATCAATTTACAGACAACACTCATGGGGATCTATGATCAGGGGCATTGCAACCGGGTGGGTAAAGCAGGCAATATTTTGGTCTCCATTTCAGTCCTCATCTGCCCCTTCCAATAATCTTGGGTGCCTTGGATTGGAGGTTGATTTGGTCAAATTATCCTGTACTGTGAGGGTTTAACAGACACGGTTTTAACATCATCGGATGCATAAAAGTCTTCCCGATTTCAAATTGTACTAAGTATTAAAAGGTTTGATATTCATGACTGAACAGCAATTAGGGGCATGAGCAGAATCCCGCAATAACCAGTGACAGCGAGGTCAACCGGGTGAACTTGCAAGTTGCGTTTGCGTTTCTTAGCATAAAACATAACAGCTATTAATTGATGACACCAACAGTCCGCCTCCATGTCTGTTTACATTCTGGCTTGATTGGCTTGTCTAGTCTGTGCTTTCTTAGGATTAAAACATTGAAAATTAGTTACAAGATTGTGTGTCTGGGGTCCCACATTTTGATCTGAAAATCCTCTAGCGTTGGGCAGGCATATCTGAGCATCAGGTAAAGCAGGTATCTGACAAAAGGAGGTGCATACAAGCAGAGGACTTTCCCTTTCCTTTGAGTGTGGTCACTTTTTATCCTCACCCACCGAATGCCTAGTCCACATGTAGCTGGGTATTTCAAAAACTGATGTTTTCTGCTGTCATCTTGTTAGAAAAAAAGACAAACTAAAACCTTCATTACTTTGGCGACATTCATTGTTGCCCACACACGAGTTGAGAGTTTTTAAAAATCTCCACTGTGGCTGCAGTTTTCACTGACATAAAACTCATGTGGATGTAAGAACAAAAAGCTCAGGTTTAATGATACCGGCTACATGTGGACAAGACAGGAGTCTCATCATGGCGCTGCCTACTTCCATGATGCGTCTGAGGTTGTAGATAATTATACTGAACTTATACCACATTGTTTCTCAATGAAACCACTCAAAGAAGAAAGATAATCTCCCTAACACTAAGCATAGTTAATTGTTTTTACAGGCTGCATTTACACTGCATATATACATACATAAGTGACCCAGTTCTGATAATTTCCTTTCATGTGGCTCAAATCATATGACCCATAGGGTGTAGGCAGTGAAACAGCACATGAATTCAAATATCAGATTAGTTTTAAGCCTCATTGTATGTGAGAAAAAAATTAAATATGAATTAGATACATTAATTTGCATCTTTCAACTAAGTGGACAAATTAGATATTATCCCATCAATATGACTCATACGTCCTTAAAATGGAGGACGAGGGCTCAAGCCTCATTCCCTGGTTTCATGCCTTTTAAGCCTGTGGGCCGAGGATTTCAACGTTCCAAAATAACACCACTTTCACTTCCATTTTGGTCTGTTCACAAGAGTGGGCTTGTTTTATCCAGTGTAAATGTTGAGTTCAGATATGGCTAATTTCTGAAAGACAATGTAAGCAAGTGGTCAAAAAAACAAAAAAACAAAAAACATTACACATTAAATATACTGTAGGATTCAGGAATCAGTCTAATATACATATGAAGACAACTTTAGAACTCTGATGCACTCTAGAGGGTGATAATTAAAAAGCTTTTAATAATTCATGGCTATTGAATCATATCAACAATAAAATTCCCCATTCAAACCTGGATATTATGTAGCTTTTATATCCAGAATGATTCTCGTTGTTGGAGTTTTTGTCTATCTATTCCTCTTATTAAGGTTTTTACAGACTATGTTTTAGTATATTGCAGTTGCCGTGATGAAGCACCTTTGTAATGGAGTGTCACATTGGGGGTTGCCTGTTCTTATTGTATGTTTATGTTCAGAAAGTCTTGCCTTTAGTTAAGCACTGCCAACATAAAAGCAACTACAAGGACACAAGTCTGTGAAGCACAAATGTATTGCAATTTATGAATGACTTTATGGCAAACCCACAGCCTGATGTGAAAACATTTCCATTAAACTTATCTTTCACTTTCATGCTTTAAGACATATTTTTAAGCAATGTAACATAATTATTATTGACTTATTTTTTTCTGTCACTCTCTTTAATACCAGCTGTTCAGTGACGTTGCCTACAAAGCAAGGGACCGCGAGGATCTGATCGCGGGCGTCGATGAGTTTCTGGATGAGGTCATTGTCCTCCCTCCAGGAGAATGGGACCCGAAAATACGCATTGAACCTCCGAAGAAGGTTCCATCGGCCGAAATGAGGCACGTAAAGAAGCAAATTACGCTCCTGCATGTCTCTGGGCTGCTATGTTTTGTTTTTAGATTGTTCTTAGATCAGTATCATCAGTAAAAATGTTCTGCTCCCACTTCCTATTTTTGTGTAGCATGTCTAGTATTTGCTTCCTTCATGTGTCTGCAAACAGAGCCAGGGTTATTTGGGATGGATGGGAGGATGACATAAGAAAGTTACCTCATATAATATGAGTATATTTTTCATTATTCTTACTGTTGCTTGGTGTGGACGGTTAAATAAATACATCATTTAAGCAATAATAGTATGCAATATACCCAGTGTAATGACACAACTATATGAACTGTTATTTGGGGCACCAACTCAGAGCACTAACAACACCTAATCATAATTAGCTGTGGATTTACCTGCACCTGTGTATGTCATTTGGTAAGTTTTACCACCATTTCATTGTGTAGACATTTCTGTGATACTGGACGATCTTCTGAGGGTTCATTCAGCAAAGTGAAATGAACAGATACAAAGGCACTTCAGTAGCATTTTCATATTTAAGTATTACAACCACAGCATGGTTCCTCGGCAAGGAAAACAGTTTGTACAGCACTTTTTATCCGCATTTCCTTCTTGTTTGCAGTTGATGAACAAAACAACCCTAACCAACTGTTATAGCAACCCCGAATGCACATAAAATAGGTGCCATGTTAACTTCCAAACTTGTCCTCCCTGCTGCGTGAAGCTAGCCAATTACAAACCAAAAATGCCAAAACTGAAGTCCAACACAAAAGTAATGGCAGATGTGTACTTACTTATTCTGCTGAAAATAAGGTTAATAAGGTTTATTTGATGCGACAGCTGTAAAGAGCAACATTATTATTATCATTGGAGTTTGTATGTCCTCCCTGTGTGCACAAGTTTCTTCCAGTTTACTCCAGTTTCCTCCTATAGTCCAAAAACAGGTTAACTTACACTAAATTGACCGTAGGTGTAAATTCAAGGATGAATGTTGTTTGTCCCTATGAGTTGGCCCTGCAGTGGACTGGCGACCTGTGCAGGGTGTACCCTACCTTTCGCCCTGTAATAGCTGGGATTGGCTCACACAGCTCTGTGACCCTCATAGGATAAAGTGGTAGATAATGAATGAATGAATATTTGCTCTACAGCATGTCAAGGCAAAATGTTAGAGGCCCAACAATAGATCCCTGGGGACTTCACATGGTTTATATCACACCGCATACATGATACATGATACTGAAATACTTCCTCCTGGTGACAAAGTTGTCAAACATTAGGCAGCAGCAGAGCCAGCATTCAAACTGTATTATGAGACAATATAAATACCATTTCACACCTTTATCGGTGTAGTTACTAGGGCTGGGGTGATTATATGATCACTATTAGAGATTGTGATAAAATCCAGGTCAATGATTGGCTTTGGGCACATTTACTTTATTTAGAAATTTGCGTCAATCAGAGTCTACCTCTTCCTGCGCCATTCAGATTTGTGCACTCCACTCACACACACTACCTGGTGAACTTCCACTGTGCACTGTGTTCTCATCAGCGGACAAATAAAGAAAGCCACACTTGATCCCAATCAAGTTACAATGCATCTTATTTGCTTTGTATATTATAATTGAACTAATCACTAGTGTATTCAGTTTTCAGTACAGATGATCCAAAACTAGTATTAAAAAAAAAAAATTAAATAAAAATCGGAATTGGACAATTGGAGAATGGATAATCTGAATGCCAGATGGACATTTCTCGTGATTGTCTTTATCTCAGGAAGTCAGTGCTGAACCTGAATGAGCTGGGCCAGATGAACGGCTCAGCTGGAGGAGAAGACGAAGATGTTCCTGCACCACATGAGCTTGGAGAAGAGTTGAAATTTACTGGGAGGTGAGAGAGGACCGAAGCACATGAAATAAAACAGTGTACCATTGGGTCTATTTATGTCCACAATCTTAACTATGTCCTCCATTCTGATTTAATAGGTTTGGTGGTGGATTATGGCTGGACATTAAAAGGAAGATCCCATGGTACTGCAGTGACATCTACGATGGCTTCCATATTCAGTCCATCTCTGCTGTGCTCTTCATCTACCTGGGCTGCATCACAAACGCCATCACCTTTGGAGGACTGCTCGGAGATGCTACTGACAATTACCAGGTCGTCATAATGTAGCCTCTCTGGATTGCTGCACCCTGAATGCCCGATTTCATGACTTCTTAAAAAAATATTGCTACATATTTAAGTTTTGAAAGTGGCTTTCCACCTCCACTTTCCACCTCCACTTTCCACTGGCAAAAGGAACTATACTGTATACTGTATTGTCCATCTGTCCAAACAATTATAAAAACACAATGTCTCAAGTTGTTGAGAGAATCCAATTATTCACTTGGACACAAGGCTGAACTCATTTTGGTGGTCAAAGGCAAAGGAATGGAATACAGTACATTTGAGAATTGCCTCACATCTTCAACAGTATTTGTGTTGGTGAATGTGAGACTGTCATGTCATATACAGATCTCTTGACAAGTAACAAGAAAGTGGCCTTCGTGATACTGCGTGCATATAGCTCAACATATAGCTCAACAGAGGACTGATTGGTAAAATGTGTGGAACTCAAATGAAATTTGCTTAAAGGTTGTGATGATTTGATAAAAATGGCAAGGTTGCAAAGAATTTGCAAGGATTTACCTAATTTTATCCAGGGATATTGTTATGACCTCAACATGTTACTAATTGTGCAGATAACTTGCGTAAAGGTCCAGTGTGTATTCTAATTGTGAGATAGTAAATAATGGACGATTCTACCACTTACCCTTCTCAAGCATGTCAGAGACTTCTTGTGGCCTTTGCATAGAGGATAGGGTGCTCTTCTTTGTTTGCAGATTTAAGGTCTGTTCAAACTGCTGTAGAAACATGATGGCACAAGTTGGCAGCCTCCATAAAGCAAGACCCTTGCATAAAGTACATGCAGTATAACAGCATTATTCTAAGGCCAAGAAAACCAAGTGATTTTTAATCTATAGCGATTATACACTTATACGAACATAATTCGGTGTAGTATATTTGAATTCTCCCGTAAATGTTACACAGTGGACCGTTAAAGATTATTACACAGCACGACTGAGAAATGCACCCGTGTCAATGTTAACCTGTTGTACACGACGGATGTGTGATAATGTCTCTCTGCCTGTCCCCTCTTCTACTCTCAGGGTGTGATGGAGAGTTTCCTCGGCACCGCTTTAGCAGGGACTGTCTTTTGTTTGTTTGGTGGACAACCTCTCATCATCCTCAGCTCCACTGGACCTATTCTCATCTTTGAAAAGCTGCTTTATGATTTCAGCAAGTAAGACACTAACATACACAAGTGCAAAATAGCATGTAGAATGTAATCAACTGGTACTGTTAACAATGTCTAGTCTGAGATGTGTTGGTGTCCATCTTGGAAAGCGGGGGAAGCCTGGGATGACGTCACTTCCAACTTTCGAGGTTCAAGTGTAAAGTGGACGTAGCATTAGCCATTTCCCTGCGCATTCACGTGAAGGTGTAGTGTATCCCGATTCTTGTTGAATGGATAGAGAAACTTGTACAATGTCAACTAGAAACTTGTATAATGTCAACTGCCAATGTCAACTTGTTCAGTGGAATCTATTTCTCACATTAACCAACTCCAAGGAAACTAATGTCATAAAGCTAGCATTGCTTGGGTGTAGCTATGCTAACCACAACGAAACTTATTTGCAGTCTCTTGTACATACAATAAACTGGTCCAACAATATTTCCAGAAGACATATTACGACACGTGTACGCTTTGCTTCAGACAGTGCATATTAACCTGTCACAGTATTGAAGGGATCCATTTTCTAGGGCTTGATGAGTTCCATTAGTAGTTGGAACCCAGAATCTCTGATTTCCAAACTGGAAACTAGCAACCTCACGTACCCTGTGTTAGGATTTCTAGATTGCTCCCATCACACAAACACTCCTACTTTTACCTTTAATAGCACTTTTGCTGCATTTGTTTCGCAGTAAATCAGTCGTACACATGGGGCTGTTTAATTTTTTAAAGGGAATTCCGGTATTTCTTGACCTGGGCCCTATGCTTATAAATGTAAGTGTGTATGTAAATGGCACTTAAAAAAAGATTTCATAATTGGTCCAGTAGTTCAGCTCGGGCATCAGTAACAGCGGCATTCTGTTATATGCATTAAACAGTGCTTGTTTTTGCCAATAAATGGCTCGGATAGTTATTGTAGGTCTGGCAACATTAACAAGGGTACGAGGCACTGAGTGGTTCTCTTCCTCCTTCTTTGTGACTGTTGTGATGCTTTCACTGATACTCGTGAATCCACTCATTCACTCGTGCTCCGTGTGAATCTCACATCTGCTTACCTGATGGCATCGCACATTCTGGAAGGGGTATCCCATTTTCTAGGGGTATTTCAAGGGGTGCTGCATTCCATTTGCATTCAGAGTTTTCATGTTTGCGTGGCATTCCCATGTAAGGAATGCCTTCTGAACTGCAACTACTTCACATACCCCAAGTTGGGTTTCCAAGATGGCAGCCATCATACATGGCTACTTTTACCATTAACTTCTGTTGTATTTGTTTCACAGTGACAAATAGTTTCACAGTAGTTTCACAGGTGTACACATAGGACTGTTTAACTTCAAGCGGCGACATGTTGCTATACTGAGTGGGCAAAATCCCATGTCAAGTGTTGTTATCGACTGGTATTGCTAACAGTGGCTAACAATTGCTAGCCTGATATGTGTTTTTGTCCATGTCTTCTTCCAACTTATCAGCTGGAACGCGTTGAACTCAAGGATGATGTTACTACCACTTCCAACTTCCAACGGAAATGGAATTTAAATTTCCACCCTTAATTGTTACTCATCTCCAAGGGGCAAGTGGTAGGGCTTAAAATGAGAAATGGGATCAGGCCTATTAGAAGTGATCTCTCTTTGACATGCCTTTAACAGAAGTAACGATATTGACTACATGGAGCTGCGTCTGTGGATTGGCCTGCACTCGTGTCTGCAGTGTTTCGTGCTCGTCCTGTCCGACGCCAGCTACATCATCAAGTACATGACTCGCTTCACGGAGGAGGGTTTCTCCAGCCTCATCTCCTTCATCTTCATCTCTGATGCTATCAAGAAGATGGTGGGTGACATGCACACATTAGCTCTGCTAGTGCACGCGGCAAAACAAACACAAAACACATACTGTACCGTGGATTTATGAGGTTCTTTTCCACAGGTAGGAGCTTTTAAGTACTACCCCATTAACCGTGGTTTTAAGCCTGACTATGTAACGGCCTACAAGTGTGAATGCATCCCTCCAGACCAGGGTGAGTTT
Organism: Brachirus orientalis; assembly: GCA_016785285.1. Lineage (NCBI taxonomy): Eukaryota > Metazoa > Chordata > Actinopteri > Pleuronectiformes > Soleidae > Brachirus > Brachirus orientalis. The sequence continues at coordinate 576,481 of JAFBJR010001838.1, forward strand.
AAAAGATCTATTGTTGCACCTGAATGTCATTCATATTTAATAACAGCCCCTTCACACTCAAAATATTAAAAAAATTTACCTGAATATTTAGTGATGCAACTGCCAAATCTGCCAAAGCAGATTCACTTTGGTGAATAGTGTAATAATAATAATAATAATAATAATAATAATAAACCTTTTTTGTACTTTGGATGATGTCTTTCTTTCTCTTTAAGAGTCAGATGAGAGGATGAATGTTAGTCTGGTGTGAACTCTGAAAGCTAAGTCAGGAAAGAGCCAGGATGTAATAGAGGGAAGCAAATGTCTCCAAATGCTGTATAATAAATGCTTTGTTTACAGTTCAATACAACATTATACAAGACAATAAATATCACTGGCTGTAGGACGTCATTTCAGTGTAAATAGTCAACTTTGCAACTGTTTCTTATTTTAGTTAGATAATCCTAATACACACACTTACAAACACAAGTGTTGTTCCCCTACTAATAATTTGTTATTATTTGTCAACTAATCTATGATTTGATGTTTACTTGACAATAAACATATTGTCAACAGATAATCAATTAAATATTGATCCTATTTGTGGTCATATGTTACTGTGTAGATAGTCAACACAATCAAAAAAAAAGGTAAAATTAAATGATGGTTAATAACACTGAACAAATAGTATTAATGGTCAACAGGCACTTTTGTATTGTGTTAGAAACACTTAAGGTACAACTTACTGGCTGTTAGTTGTATGTCACTTATGCGTTAAATTTTAACTGATTATCTGTTGGCATGATACTGTATACCTGGTGATTACTAATAGACAGTCATCAGTGGACTATCAAAATAAAGTGTCAATTAACTTTTAAAGAAAATGGGCACAAATAAAAGTCAAGTTTACTTTGGTCATAAAAAGAAATGTCACAGTTTTAGGGAGAGTTAAGTGGAGTCTGGATACTTCACACATGTTTTCTCCTGATCAAATGACGTTTATAATGGATGGACAGTAATGTACATCATGTAATTATTTGTGTAAATCACAAATAATTACATGATGTACATTACTCCCTCTTAACAAATGACACCCAACCAGCTAATAAATAGATAAATAAATAGAATGAGGCCATTTGTTGCTTATTTGCGCTTTCTTAGTCTTTGTGGAGTCATTGTGATGGTCAGCTGTCTCCACTCTAATATCTGTTAGCGGAAAACCTGCCTTGCAAAATGAAGGTTCAGTCCTCAGATTTAGGAGGTCTTGCAAAGTCTCGGGTCTCACAAGAAACAAGAATTGCTTCACAGCACTACACACACACTCTTGCCAGGTACTGGCTATGAGATCAAGGTAGGGATACCGTTATTTTGGACGTTGTTCATGGCAGAGCTGGCAGGAAGCGAGGAAGGGGAATCGACTGTCTGACCGAGCGAGGGGCCACACATGAATAAACATCAAAATGGCTTTATCTCAAAAGGCAAGAATTGAAAAACACAAGTGCACGCAAAATGGATGCTCACATAGCTCCACGGCTTTTTACACCAGTGAGGATAAAGTGGTAGACAATGAATGGATGGATGGATGTTTATGGTGGTCATAAAAATATGTACTCTGAAACTGTTTGGGAAGCTCAGTACAGAAAAAGGCAAAAAAGCAACTAGACTTGGAAAGTTCTGTTTTAACAAGTTGTTTCTTGGGTCATGCCCCACCCTACGACTAATACTGTAATCTTTGGTTTAGGTAATGATTTGTCGTGATTGATATCGTTAGGAAATTACCAAATAGTAGATATTAGATCAGTGTAACAATTAATCAGGTAAACTGTGACTTTTACATCTTTTTCTTTTTTTTCCTTCTGCCTTTTGTTTCTCTGTGTCTCACTTTTGGATGCCAACTGAAAATGTGAGTATGAGTGTGTAGTGCCAGCTAGTGCTGGGGCTGAGCCCATACTGTACTGTACTGCAACCTGATATTTACAGAGTAAACTTATCATTACTCTTTTTTTTTAGCACCTGCACTGGGCTTAAATGCTTCAGCTCCTCTTGCAGACGACAACATGACACTGCTGGTAAGTGAGTCTTTGCAGTTGTTACAGTTGTAATTATTAATAATCCCTGTGATAGAAGGTCCAGAAGCGTGCTGCATTCAACTGTCAACAACCACAATAATAATCATTATAATCATCATCACAATGAATAATAAATGAATCAATTCTGCTCAAGTTTTCTGAATTAATGCAATTTTGCATATGCATTTCTGAATTATAAAAAAGATCCTAAACAGAAAAAACGGGTCTGTTTTTCTGAGGTAATTCTTCCTAAAGAAACATGTTTTGGCTCCCTTTGACTATATCAAGATTTTTTCCTCAAAATAATTAAAATGTGGGCTGTGTTTTCCTGAAGTAACAAAAAAATAAATGAATGATTTAAAAAAAAAAAATTTTTTTCTGCATTTACAGGATAGTTTTTTATATATAAAAAATAGCTTCCTAAAATGTATTTTTGCTCTGGTTGTCTGGATGCACATGGTAATTATTATTATTTTTTTTAAATAATAATTTATGCTCTGTTTCTCTGAATAAACAAGAGACTGAGAAGATTTTTTTGAGATTTTATATTAATGGAAGCAACTGCCTTTTTGTTTAATCCAGGATTAGAGTTTTTGAATGTAAGATGGTGGTCGCCCTAAACATCTCTTTAAATTAAATTCTGCCAAAATTATGTTGTAGAACTTGATGGCTCAGGTTCTTTTTTTATTCTGTATTCTTTCTTCTGGTGTTATTGCTGCTCTTTCCTCCCGCTTTCGGCATGCTTCCCACCTTTCCCATGCTATCTATCCTCCCTCCTCGCCTCCTCCATTCTCCTCCTCCTCCCTTCCACCTCTCCTCTTTGCAGTTCAACTTAACCGACCTGGACTGGAGTCAGATGAGTAAGAAGGACTGCGTGAAGTACGGAGGCTCTCTGGTGGGGAACTCATGTAAGTATGTTCCTGACCTGGCCCTCATGTCCTTCATCCTCTTCTTCGGCACCTACTCCATGACTGTCTCTCTGAAGAAGTTCAAGTTCAGCCGCTACTTCCCAACAAAGGTAAGAGTCCGACAGCAGCTTTAATGAGGCCGGACGTTTCCCAAATGCCTTTAGAGGATATTTATCCCTGAATGTGACCAATGACCCTCAAAGAAAAGAAAATAAGTGCATTGTCCCTGCATGCTCTGTAGATCAGTGGCTATGTTTACATTTGCAAACTTTCATTATCATTTCACATCACAGTCGTTTACATGGAGGCAAAATTAAATGATACAGCTGAACGTACACATGCATCAAGTGGTCAGTCGGAACGACTGTCTCTCTGAAGAAGTTCAAGTTCATCCGCTATTTCCCAACAAAGTTAAATCAATACCTATGAGCAAAATTTCTTTGTTCCAAAAAAAATACGTTCCAATTTCAATTTACAATTCCATTGTTTACATGGATGCTAAATTAGATGATCCCATTGTGGTATTTTATTTTACAATTAAATACTTAATACCCCACTTATAAATATATCAAAATAAAATGCAAAATACAGCAGCCACACTATGTGCTTTCAAAATATAAAAAATACTCCCTGAATCTGACTAAGCAAACGGAGAACAAATGTGAGGCATGCACATAGTCTACTGTAAATAGCACAACCTTATTTGGGAATATTTCTAATGAAAAAGTTTGATTTGATATGGACTGTTAAATAAAAATGTATTGACAGTGTGATGCAAAACAAATCCGTAAATGAACTGACAGAAATAATAATATTCATGACCTTTTTGTCAGGAGGGCCGCATGAAATTGATTGGTGCATCGCAAGTTTGACAGTTTGAGACCTCTGATATAGGTTGTCACCTAGGGCACCAAAATCCATAGGGCTGGCCCAACAAATTTTTCAAGAACAAAAGCGATTGATGGTTGTCTGAACTCAATGGGCTCTAATTTCGTAGACCAGGCCAGGCGCAGCGCAGGTGCGCTGTGCCAAAGGGGTGTGTCCAGGCGCGTTTTGATACAAATTGAAAAATATTTTGGATTTGAAATATGTATTTCAAATACATGCATCAGGAACACTGCCCATCCCTGCTTGTGTCCATGTAAACATAGCTGATGACTTGTCCCCTTGTCCCTTTGCATTATCAAAACTGCCACCTTTGAAACCATCTGAAGCAACCTGTCCTCTCCCATGTCCTCCCTCTGAATGTCCTCCAGCTCCGCTCCCTCATCAGTGATTTTTCCATCATTATTTCCATCCTGCTCTTCTGTGGGTTGGACTGTCTGCTGGAGCTGAACACCCCCAAACTGCACGTTCCCACTGAGCTCAAGGTCCACTCCTCCCTCCCTAACTAACACCTCTCTCTAACAGCTTTTCCGTCTGCTGAGATGCAACTTCTTCCTTGGGGTGTTTGTTTTTTTTTTAGATACATTTCAAATGTGTTTTTCATGTGGATTTATCAGTGTCACGATCCTCTTCTCTTTTCTCTCGTTTTTATTTACGTCACATACACAACGCCCTTTTGTCTGTGTGTTTCCTTTCCATTGCACATTTTTGTTTGTCGAAACTTTTGTCTTGTGTGTGTGCACTTGGACGGACGCATAGCTGAGGAAGCTAATCAGTGATTTTGCCATCTTCATGTCAATCATGTCCTTTGTGGGTCTGGATATGTTGATTGGGTTAGACACACCCAAACTAACTGTTCCAACTGAGTTCAAGGTATTTTGATTTCTTACTAAATCATGTGTCCAAATGTGTGTTTGTTAATACCATACTGTCCTTGTGTAGTTGTAGTTGTATTGTTTGTATATCAGCTCTGGTGGAAAGTATCTAGATATGTTTAATTAAGTACAACATGGATTTCCATTTTAGTATTTGTATAAATAGCACTTATCCCTAAAGTGCCTTGCAAATGCATGGAATAAAAAAAAGTAACAGAGCAAAACAAGGTAATTGATTTACCTTAATTAACAAGGTAAGTAATTTAAAGGTTCAGTGTGTAAAATGTAGGTCAAAATGATTTCACTGGGCAGGAATTGAAAATAAAATAAAATACTTAATTTAGTTTACCTAACTAGTGTTTAGTCACTGGATTGAATTCATAGTTGTTGTTTTTTTTAAACCAGAATGAGCCATCTATATTTTTTATCATGAGCTGGGTCAATTCTATGGAGGTCATCATTTGGACCACCATGTCTTTACAGTAGCCTACGATGGACAAACTAAATGACTTTTGAGTTTTGAAGCTAAATAAAGGCTACATTTAAATAAGTTAAGAATCTGGCATTAAATCTGCCAGTGTTCAACTTCTTTTGGTTTTTTTTATTGGCTTATTATTCTGCGTTTGTTTTGTGAACAGAAATAATGTAACATTCATTGTTTGCTGCATCCTTCATCTGATAACTAATGTTTACGTGTGTATATAGCAGCAGTGCTGTGTGCAGTGTGGGAATGTCACGCAAGATCTAAAAAACATCAAACACAGAGAGAGACAAGTGGAAAAAAGTAGACATAATCTATATTGTGTGAACTCATGTGACAGTGGTTTGTACTCCACGGACATTTGAAAGTTACACACTGCCGCTTTAGTATGCTTTTCTAAAACGAAAGGTCACTTTTTACATTAAGAATAAAAAATAATTAAAAAATAATAATAATTTTCATATACACAGCATAAATACAAAACAAATGTCCCTATGGAACAATAAAGTATACGTTGATATTGACTGTCTGGTTTAAAAATGTCTTAAATTACTTCAAACAAAGCTGGTTTCAATGTTTTCAATCCAAACATGGAAATGCATCTAAGTTTCACAAGGAAGCTCAAACAGTGAAACAAAATCTAAATACTTCTTCCACCAGTGCATGCTTGTACGTTTTTGTTGTACTATTAGTAATGCATTTTTTTTATTTTATTCCATATATGCAGTGACCATTGCTATACAGTTGCAATCAAAATTATTCAACCCCCCCCCCCCCCCCCCCCCCCCCCCCTTGAAATTAAGGTTTATTGGCAAAATGTTCAACCTAGCATCTGTTTGCAATAAACAAATAAAACAAGAACATTTGAAATAGCTCAACACAAATAATATTACAAGTATTTTCTCCAAATTGATCACAAAATGCCACTTTTAATGACTAATGCTGTCTCAAATTTATTCAACCGCTTCATGATAAGCATATTTAAGTCAAGTCAATTTTATTTATAGCCCGACGTCACAGACACAGTTTGTCTCAAAGGGCTTTACAGTCTGTACAGCAAGTGACACCCTCTATCCTTAGACCCTCACATCGAGTGAGGAAAAACTCCACCCTTGTAGGGAAAAATGGAAGAAACCTCAGGAAGAGCCACAGAGGAGGGATCCATCTTCCAGGATGGACGGAGGTGCAGTAGGTATCACATGTACAGAGGCAAGTTCAGCAGATTATTAACAAAACATCAAAATTATAACAGGTTAAAAAATATAAATACAGAATGTGAATTGTAGAAAGTGACGGAATCTGTAACCGAAGCTAATGTAGAGACAAATGGTTACAATAACCATAACCTTAGTTGGTAATCACATTAATATCAATGGAAGTATTAATGAGGATGTGTGGGGACAAGGCTGTGGATTGCCCTCAGATGGTCCAGGTCCATTCTAAGGAAGAGGAAACTTTGGTCCCCAAGACAACCCAGCACAGTGCAAAACGGAACCAAGCCCCCAACCACTGTGGGAGTCTGGAAAGGGACAGGCCACAAGGAAAATAATTAATCCAATGGAATTTTGAAGACTGCAGAATATTAAGTAATCTGTTGAAGGGAGGGGCTCCCGCATCAAAGATGGAGGAGTCCAAAACCGCAAAGCCTCCTTCTGCCTGATGACCTGAGAGACACAGAGAGACCTAATATACAGCTTGGAAACAAAGTACAGACAGCAGGCGTTAGAGAGACGTATTGGATTAAAAATCAACAGGATAACCGGGACTTTTATTTGCAGTGATTGAAAATCGAATGTCAATAAGGCTGAGATCAGCACCAATATTGGGCAGATCAGAAATGCTAACATAAGTGAGTTGGCAAACATGCCATTAATTAAATGCTAAGGTGAAAAAGAGAGTTTTAAGTTTTGATTCAAAAACCTCAAGAGAGTCACACTGTCAGATGTTAGCAGGGAGGTCATTCAGGAAGGGGGCACGATAGGAAATGGAATTTTGAGAGTAATTTGTGAGGTCAGCTAGGCGAGCCCATTTACAATTTTGTACATCAACAGAAGCTGTTTAAAATGCGATCTTGGTGGTTTCCTTGATGTGCTGACTGAAGGACAGATCAGATCAAAGGTAACACCAAGGTTCCTTGCTGAAACTTGGAGTTATTACACAATTATCTATCATGAGAGTTATCTTATCATAGCGACTGATTTGCTGATTAGCTGGACCAATTAGCAACATTGTTTTGTCAGCATTTAAAAGTGGAATCTGGGAGCGATCGTTAGCCTTTACGGGTACATACATCTATCTGTGTATCATCGCCATAACTGTGATATTTAAGTCCATAACGCTGCATGATGCAACCGAGGGGTGAAATGTACAAAGAGAAAAGTAATGGTCCAAGGATAGACCCCTGAGGGACTCCATATTTTACTTTAGTGTACACAGATGTATCGTTATTATAAAAATCACATTGCATTCTACCAGACAGATGTGATTTTAACCAACTAAGAGCCAGACCAGAGATGTCAAAACTATTTGGCTGAGAAAAACAATATGATCAATTGTATCAAAAGATTCAGAAGCAAGAGTACTGAGGTTGAATTCACATTTATGTTTAGCAGTATGTCATTTACCACTCTTGTAAATGCTGTTTCTGTGGAATGGTGAGCCCTGAAGGCAGACTGGAAGACTTCCAAAAGGTCATTATTTGCTGGATGTGTTGTGAATTGCTGATACACAATTTTCTGCAGGACTTTTAAGAAGAAATGGGAGATTTTAAACTGGCCTATAGTTACTTAACACCCTTTAATCAATATGTTTTAATCAAGCAATAATCAAGCCTTCTTTAATAAAGGCTTGATTATTGCAGTTTTGAAGCTAGAGGGAACCTCACCATATCCAAGTGATAAATAATAATGTTCAGCGTAGTAGGTCCCAGAGTCTGCCAGAGATCCTGAAACAGTTCAGCTGAAAGAGGTTTCAATAGGCATGTTGTAGGTTTGGATACTGAAACAATTTTAGAAAGCGACACAAGGGATATCATGTTAACGTTACTAAAAACTGTAACTGGCTGGGAACATTGAACAGCTTGTTATACTTCTAATCTCATAATTGTGGTAGAAGACGATGAAATAATCTTAAGTCTGTTGTCCTATGTTATTAAAATTGTCTAAGAAGTCATGTGGAGTGAAAGGTGCACAGCTAACTGACTTTGGCTGTTGAGTTAGTTTAGCTACAGTATCAAAAAGCAATCTAGGGTTATGCTCGCTCACTCACTCACTCACTCACTCACTCACTCACTCACTCACTCATTTCCTACCACTTTATCCTCCTCAGTGTCTCAGTGGAGACATAGGGCGAGAGGCAGGGTACACCCTGGACAGGTCGCCAGTCCATCACAGGGCCACATAGAGACAAACAACCAATCACTCTCACATTCACACCTACAGGCAATTTAGAGCATCCAATTGGCCTAATCTCCAAATCTGCATGTTTTTGGACTGTGGGAGGAAGTCAGAGTACCCAGTAGGGTTATGCTTATTTCTGTTAATTAACTTAGAGAAATATTGCGATTTGGCAGTAGACAGTGCCCGTTTATAATGTAGACACTGTCATGCCCTGCTAGGTTAAAAACTTCTAATTTAGACATACGTCATTTATGTTCCAGTCTCCTACAGGCATGCTTCAGAGTATGCATTTCATCTGTATACAACGGTAAGGGACAGTTTCGATATTTCTGTTTGTTGGAAACTGGAGCAATCATGTCAAGGAAGTCGGAGAGTTCGTAGTGTAGCCATGCACAGACTCTGCTACTTTCATAAACTGAGTCAGGACCGCAGGCAGATGCTCATTAAACGTAGCAATGGTCACTTCATCGATGTGACGAGATTTAGAAAAATCACTGCCATGAGTTTGGACAATTTAGTTTAACTTCAAACGTAATTAAAAGGTAATCTGACACAGCAGAAGATAATGAAGATACATTTAAGGTCGTAACCTGTATTCGGCACAAAATAATAAGGTCGAAGCTGTTTCCAATCCAGTGTGCTAGACTGTAGAGGATGTGGTGGAAGATCTCAACAGGAGAGCTTCAAATGAGTTACATTTAAAATTGTTTATTGTACTTACACTGAAAAGAGACCTATAAACTAAGGCAACACCACCCTCTTGTATAGTGGCCCGAGAACTGTTAGAATATTAAGGAGGTAGGAGGAGGTAGGAGGTAGGAGGGAAAGCTTCATTAAGAGGTCTGCTATCACGACTTTTTGGGTCAGTAGTGATGAACGTCTTGGAGTTCGGGCATGGAGCCCCTCAGAGTTTAATATGTGCCTTACTGTGGAAACTGACACCTCAGTGTCCTGCTGCAGGTCTTTTGCAGTCAGTCAAGGGTTTTTGACCACCTGTCTCCTACCAGGACTCTGGTAGCAAATGTTGATAGTTTCCTCTTTCTGCCACATCCAGGTAGTGTAGCCACTGTTCCTTTAACTTTAAACATATGAACTATGCTTGAAACCCTTGAGGCAACATGTGGTGTAATATTAATATTACTTTTATTTAACTAATCTGTTCTTGTGCAATTTGTTTACTGCAAACACCTGACAGTTTTAAAATTGTGCAAGTAAAGCTAAACTGCAGTGGGGTATAATAATTTTGATTGCAACTGAAAATTTATTTTTGCTATCACACATATGTGTGTACCCTGCAGCCCACACGTTCTGACCGCGGGTGGCTGGTGATGCCGTTTGGTAAGAACCCTTGGTGGTGGTACCTGGCTAGCTTCGTCCCTGCCCTCCTTGTCACCATTCTCATCTTCATGGACCAGCAGATCAGTGCCGTCATTGTCAACCGCAAGGAAAACAAACTGAAGGTCAGGTAGCCAAAAAAAGAGGACACTGGCTTATATTTATTCAATGGGAAACTCATTTAAATTCAGCACCAGACCACTTTTTCACATTTCATCAAAAAACCCAAATATGAAAGAGTGTAACTATCAAGAGTCACAATTTTTGATTGATTTGATTTGATTAACTGTAACTCCCTATAGGTTGGGGTTATCCAGACTTCTCTCTCCTGCCTGCAGCTGGTTCTGAATGCTGCACATATCTCCCATTTTAGCCATTCCTCACTGGGTCCCCAGTTTTTTTATAGGATTTATTTTAAAATCCTTGTATTTACTTTTAAATGTCTGCATGGCCTTGCTCCACCATACCTCTCCAACTTACTTCAGTCCTATGCTCCATCACCATTTCTCAGATCTGCTGATCAGCTGCTTCTGACTGTACCTAAAACTAGGATGAAGCTCAGAGGGGACTGGGCTTTCGCAGCCATGGCTCCTAAACTCTGCAACAAACTGCCAATCAACATTAGACAGGCCCCTTCACTTCCAGTTTTTAAAGTTCATCTTAAGACACATCTCTTTGCCTTGGCCTTTCACAGCATGAGCTGATGACTACTTGCAGAACTGCTGTTTTTAGTTTTTATGTATTTTATTTTTTTACTTAGTATTTATTTATTTTACTTGTGTTTTTATGATTTACATGTGTTGTGGTATTTTAATGCTACTGTACAGCACTTTGGACAACTGTGTTGTTTTTTAAATGTGCTCTATAAATAAAGTGGATTGGACTGATTAGAAGTTCATCAGCCATAAAGCCTGCTCTAGACAGGATTTTTTTGAATAATTTGAATTTTTTAAATAACAATAATTGTCAAGTCAATCACAGATCTGTATTTATATACTGGTTTTTTTAGTCCTCATGACCAATGAAAGCTGCTTTACGCTACAGTTTTGCCATTCACCCATTCACATCCATTCAGGAACAACTTGGGGTTAAGTGTCTTGCTCAGGGATAAATTGGAATGTAGACTAGAGGAGCCTGGAATGGAACCCACAACCTTCTAGCTGAAAGACAACACACGTTTTTTTTACTCCCTTTCCTTGTATGTGCCTGCAGAAAGGTTGTGGCTACCACCTGGACCTATTCTGGGTTGGCGTGCTCATGGCCGCCTGCTCCTTCATGGGTCTGCCGTGGTATGTGGCAGCTACTGTCATCTCCATTGCCCACATCGACTCCCTGAAGATGGAGAGTGAGAGCAGCGCCCCCGGAGAACAGCCGCAGTTCCTGGGAGTCAGGTATGACGAGCCTGACACTGGAGTGCGGCTTCCTGTGAAACATCTAACAATATTGCAGCTCCTCTGGAAGTCACTTTCACATAATAGGTGGCACTTGAATGAGTTTATCATACTGATATTTTATCAGTCTGTATTGTTGGTTTTTCAGGGAGCAGAGATTGACAGGCACTCTGGTGTTTGTTCTGACAGGACTCTCAGTCTTTCTTGCTCCAGTTCTCCAGGTCAGTCAGCAGTTGGACTAAAGTTTTTTGACTTTCTATGTTTTTGATCGTATGTATAGCATAGCATAGTATTGTCCTCAGCAAAACTGGAGTAAAATATGAATGTTTTGACCCAATATCAAGCATTAGTGTGAAAACCTAAATTTTAAAGTTGTCTTGTTCTGCTTTGCTGCAGTACATCCCCATGCCAGTCCTGTATGGAGTTTTCCTCTACATGGGAGTGGCCTCATTGAGTGGTATCCAGGTACTTGTACTCTTATTTTACTCCATAGGAACTGCAGTATACAGTTGGTCTCATAAGTTTACATACATGGCAGAGTTTGTGATATTTTGGCCATTTTTCAGAGAATATGAATGATGATACAAAAACTTTTCTTTCACTCATGGTTAGTGGTTGGGTGAAGCAATTTATCACCAAACAATCGTGTTCGCAGAAACTACCCAAATGACCCTGATCAAAAGTTTACATAGACTGGAGGTTTTGGCCTGATAACAGTTAACACACAGGTTTAATATAGCCAGGTTGTATTCTGGCTAATGGTGGGCTCCAGTTGTTGTCGGAAGATGTTCCTTCAACTGGAATTCAACTGGAAGTGGGAGTAACCTCACATATCTCGACATAGGATTCCAAGATGGCTCCCACTGGCATCAGGAGTAAAAACACTCTGTTGCCTGTACTGTGAATTGCATTTCTGCCTTATTTGTTTCACATTAAGTAAATTGTAAAAAAAGTATTGTTAATTTTTTTATATGTAGACATGTTACTACACTGCTTTTGTGTGCAAAATAAACAAAATTATATTGTTATCGACTGGTAATGCTAACAATGGCTAGCACAAGGTACATTTTTACGTTTTTTTTTTTTTTTTTTGTGGACACCTCAACTGGAACATGGTCAACTCGGAGGTGATGTCACTTCCAGTCCCAATTGACCTTCAATGTAAATGGAACGCACCAAAACTCCCTGTCTGTTACGTTAGCATTCCCCTCCCTCCTCACCTCACCTGATGAATGTGTTTGGTCAATTCAATTCAATTCAATTCAATTCAATTCAATTCAATTCAATTCAATTTTATTTGTATAGCGCCAAATCACAACATACATTATCTCAAGGCACTGTACATAGTAAGGCCAAAACCTTTAAAATATTACAGAGAGAAAAGAAACCCAAAAGTTCACACAATGAGCAAACAGAAGGGATCAGTGGAGAGAGAAAACTCCCTCTTAACAGGAAGAAATCTCTAACAGAACCAGAACCAACCAACTTTAAATACAGAGAGTGTCCGCCTCCCGAACCGATATTGGCAGTTGGTTCCACAGGAGAGGAGCCTGGTAACTAAAGGCTCTGCCACCCATTCTACTTTTATGGACTCTGGGAACTACAAGTAAACCTGCGTTTTGGGACCGAAGTGATCTGTTGGGATAATAAGGTAAAACTAGGTCTTTAAGATATGATGGGGCCTGATCATTAAGTGCTTTTTATGTGAGGAGGAGGATTTTAAATTGAATTCTAAACTGTACAGGGAGCCAGTGTAGAGAAGCTAACACTGGGGTGATGTGGTCTCTCTTACCAGTTCCTGTTAGAACTCGTGCTGCAGCATTTTAAGTTAACTGAAGAGTTTTAACAGACCTAATAGAACATCCAGATAGTACTGAGTTACAGTAATCTAATCTTGATGTAACAAAAGCATGAACTAGTTTTTCAGCATCCTTTAAGGATAAAATGTTTCTAATTTTCATAATGTTCCACAGGTGGAAGAAGGCTGTTTTGGAAATTGGTTTAATATGGGAGTCAAATGACATATCTTGGTCATATACTCCGAAGTTCCTTACAGTGGAACTGGACGCCATGGTGATGTCATCTAAAGTGACAATAGGGCCAAGTATAATAAACTCAATTTTTTCTGAGTTTAGAAGTAGGAAGTTACAGGTCATCCAGGACTTAATGTCTTTGAGACATTCCTGGAGTTGAACAACCTGATTTATTTCTTCCAGCCTCATTGATAAATAAAGTTGTGTATCATCTGCATAACAATGAAAGTGTATGTTGTGCTTTCTAATAATGCTCCCTAAAGGAAGCATATATAAGGTAAAAAGTATAGGCCCAAGAACTGAGCCCTGTGGAACTCCATAATTAACTTGTGTATGCAATGAGTCATTATCATTAACATATACAAACTGGAATCTATCAGACAAGTATGATTCAAACCAGCAGATTGCAGTATCTGAAAGTGTGCTCCAGTTTCAGGGGCAGGTCAGGGGTGGAACTTTAATTCACAAACAAACAGCCTAATGCAACATTCCACCATATCAAAACTCAGAAGTTGAAATTGGGAGTGATGTCACCTCCTTAACAGTACTATGTGTATGACAGATTTACTATGAAACAAATATGACAGAAAAGTTAGAAGTGCAGAAGAGTTAAAATCTGAAGAAAGGGGGCCTTCCCTCTTCACAAATACCCAGTGAGAGAAACCATTTGGATATAACATAAGGATGTATTTAGATGCGGAACATGAAAACCTGCAAATCTCTGCCATTTTCAAACAGTTTGAACAATACAAAAGTCCCATTACAATTATTGAAGTAGTAGCTGAATTATTATCTGGCCAGTCAAGGTATTGCCTAACCATTTCATATCTCATATATCACTGCTCTGTAGCACAAATAATATACAGAGTTTTTTTGATGAATGTAGCCTACCATGCATTAAAATGTTTGTTTGAAAACAGTTCATTAAACATATACATGTAGATTCTTGCATAATAACCACCTTAATGTTCATGAACATGGACAGCTTCTGGTGGTTTGCTCAGTCAAGGTGTGATGTCATCTATAGGGATAGTAATTTGTTCAAACCAGTATTTGACCACCTGACAACATGTTTGCTATCTTTCTGTTCAGTTCTGGGAGCGTATCAAGCTGTACCTCATGCCGGCCAAACACCAGCCAGACTTCTCCTTCCTGCGTCATGTCCCTCTGAGACGCGTCCATCTTTTTACCCTTGTCCAGATCATGTGTCTGGCTGTTCTGTGGATCCTTAAGTCCACATTCCTGGCCATCATCTTCCCAGTCATGGTGAGTGTGTTACTGTCTGCGTCTAGTGCAGGGCCCTTTCAATATGTGCTCGTTTTACGTGTTGAGAAGTCGGAATAAAATGGCCTGCATTGTTTAACTTAATGATTCTCTAGACAGTTATTCTGTCTACAGAGGATAAATACATTGGATGAGAGATGAAACATCTTCAACTTAACTAAAGTAAGTCCAGTTGCCTACAGCTAACTACTGAAGATATACATGGAGATTGCATTTCTTGTCCAAACAATGTAAAAGTCGGTAATGTACACACTGATGAGTGATCTGCCAAGTTTGAAGCAGGCGATTAACAGAGATTATCCTGTGTGCCAGATTAGCACAGAATGTGTGGGTGTGTGAAAGATAATCCAAACACAATGACAGATAGTCCCCAAACATGTTGGCATTAGTACTGGGTGTGTACTCTATCTCTTTACATGAGTAACATTAAGAGCTAGTGGGACAAAATCTGTCAAAATATGGTCAGAAAAACCTATTTTCTAACATATCTCCTTAAAAATTTGGGAGAAACATCAGCTAATCTGAAAATTACTCCACATTACATGATGCCATATGATAAAACATAGAGTTACACATAATGACATAAAAGGTGGACACAAAGTGCAGATAGGATTGACGAAATATTTTTCACTGGTAAGTGAATCCCAAGGGAAATACAGGAATAGCTAAGACTGAAGCCAATTAAAAAATAATAATGACAAAAATAATTTTGCAGAAACAATGGTTTGAAAATGGTGGATTTTATATATGTAAAATAAAATCCTGGGTCCTGATCCATGACCTACACCTCCAGAAATTTCATAAGGTAAGGAGAAAAGTCGCAAGGGTCTGATGAAAGTCTGATGAAAGACTGGAGTGACACACACACAAAACAAATAAAGGAGGAAGAAAAGCATGACACAATACATAAGCATATACAGAACTGTACTGTATGTAAAACAGGTGTAAATGATAAATGGTTTGGTTTTTAGTCTTTGATGACCACTCACATCACTTTACACTATAGTATTTCACATTCTTTTTTCTTAACACATCAGTCGCATCTATTTATATGTTGTCAGCAGGTGATAAGAGCAAGTGTAGTCGAGAGCAGTAATTCCTAATATCTGGGTTGGGACCCACAGATGGGCTATAGGATATTTATTTGGGGTGCACAAACAAATTTGCAGAATTTTCCCAAACCTTTAGGTTAGGTTTGTGTCTATATGTTTCCAAGTTGTAATTAATTTACTAAACATCTCATAGAAATTGTTTGTTTGACAATTAAAATCTATGTTAGGTGTTACAGAATTAATGGATACATTATGCACCAATTTACTCTTGTCACAATTAATATTGCGACTTGGATTATGATTGTCAACCAGCTTTAAAAAAAGTAGGTCCTCACTCCCCTTACAGAAGGTTTGGGAAACACTGGTGTAGAGGAGCCAAGGATCAAACTTTGTTGGAACCATATAGAAATCAAAATCTAATAATGATCGGTGACATGGTAACAGAAATCAAGCAAACCCAAAAAGCGAAACAGGATTGAAAAGTCAGTTTACTACCAAAATGAAGGGAAAAACTAAAACCAGTCCAAAAGTAATTAATACACAAAAGGCGCTGAGACCGTTCGGCTGGCGTCGCAGAGCTCAGGAACAACTGGGGGGGAAATGAGGTTTGTGAGCGTGACGACTGTTACCATCCATAAGACTAGATGCACTGACACCTGGCAGCAGGAAGCCACGGTATTTGAAGGCAAGGACTGATGAGTTGATGAGGACCAGGTGAGCAGGTAATGGGAAGCAGCTGTGAAGATTAGAGGCTCCGTCTAACCAACCATCCAGCCTCCTTAAAAACGAAACAAAAAAACACAGGCACAGAAAAAGGGCAGGCAAAGTAAAACAAGACTAAACAGAAAAAGGCTCAAACCTGCCCCAAGAGACCTGACGTGACAAAAAATACAATGCAAAAGTCCAAACTGAGGATTCAAAAGAACAAATCAGGAAAAAAATAAATGTGCAAAGCAAATTGGAAAACAACTGAAAAGCAGATTGAAAGTCCTGACAATAGAAAAATAAGAAAAGAATAAAGAGAGCAAAAAAATACCCCACAGGGGCAAAGGATGAGCAGACCATGACAGGTAATCAATATTTACAGTGTGTTATAGATTCAAATCATTCATCAATTTTAGAACACATCAGCCACACAATTTTCAGTGACAGTTTCTCACTCTTTCCCATCTTTATTAATCAGCGTCATATTTACTGTGTTGCACTGTATTAGAAGTGCGTGTCTGTTGTGATATACTATTTCTGAAGCAGTATTTGAGTAACAATGGAAATACAATTAATTTGATTTTCTTTTTGGAAAAGACTTGCCCAAAATATATATTCAGCACACACCAAAACACACCACACAAAAATCCATAAAAAACAAGCTGTCAAGTATATCTCTGGTTAGTTCTCTTATCTTTTCACCTGATCAACCAGTTTCAGTTGTAAATTTTTTAAAAAAAAGTTTTAATTTTTGTACATTTTTATGTAAACAAAAAAGGACAAACATTGAAAATTGACGTATTTCCTTCACTATACAAAACAGACATTTCTAGAAAATTATTTAGAATCATTAAGTTTTCATATTTAGTACCTGTCATGTCATAAATCATAAATGCAGTGTCTGAAATTTTAACACTTCAGCTGAAGGTGCTGGGTTCTAGTCAGTGAATTGTGATTTTTCTGGGTTTTTTTTTTCCCTTTCCACTCTGTATAGATTCTGGGTCTGATGGTTGTACGTAAGCTGCTGGATCTGATGTTCTCACAGCACGACCTGGCCTGGCTGGACGACATCCTGCCCGACAAAGACAAGAAAAAGAAGGAGGACGATAAGAGGAAGAAGAAAGAGAAGAAGGCGGCAGAACCAGAGAGTGACGAGGAGGTGAGGGAACACACCTACGTTGTGTTTCTTTTCTTTTCTTGGTATTTGAATGCGTGTCATTCCATCTGTTGTGTCTTTCCTGGGTTTGTTCTCTAACTAATACTGTATGTTTCTCCTCTCTGCCCCACAGTGTTGCTGAAAAGGCACTGTATAACACTTACTACAGTCTTTTGTCTGTCTACCCCTCTCATCACTTCCCTCTGTGTCCATCTCTGTCCTTGTTTCGATCCCTCCTCTCCACCTCTGTGCTCTGGCAGCAGTGTAAGGACAATGATTCTGGTGCTGTTCTATATTTTTGTTAGTCATCAAATCCCACGAGAATTCTAAAACTAGCAGAGGCTGTGTGTGGCACAGCAGAGTCAGAATAGAAACAGTATCTATAATGGTGATGAAAAACATTACTATTACAACAGTGTTACTCACTAATGTGTTTTAATATATTGGATATACTGGCAGTTACTACTGCTGAATAAATATTACTGACTGTCAAAAGGAATCATTTCTGATATAGATATAAATGACATTGTGTTGTGACTCTTTGTTCCAAGTTATTGTAATGTAACATAATAATATAATCAATATAAAGATGATGATCATTTCTACCAGTAGATTTTCCGCACTGCACCTTTAATACATTTTGGGCAAGGGAGGAATATCATGTGGTTGTTTTGTTTTTGTTTTTTTAATTGATGAAAATGTAGACTACATCCGTCATCCCCCTTTAACATCCCAGTTTGTCCTGCACGCTGACTCTTTGTGTCACTCAGCCCAACAGCTCTGTTCCCTCACCAGTCAAGATTCCCATGGAGGCCATAGACCCCACCCATGTCCAACCCCAACCTGACCCCCAAGCAGATTTGTGACTGTGAGTACACCAACCCCCCTCCTCCACCTCTCACCAACTCCCTCTGTTGTTTGTTTTAAACATAGTGGAGCTTTAAGTGTTGATCGTGGAAATATGTTCAAATGTCTGTTACAGAGTTCACAGTGACCCCATTTTGATCTGATATTAATCGTGCATTCCATTTGTAGTTGGAACTGGGGATCTCCAAGGTCATGGGGTGTTCCTTTTGCAGGAAGTAGCTTAGTTATGTTCAATATACTGTTTTTAGCTGCTAATATCTATTCCACATTGATCAATGTGAGTTCAGTGAATGGTTAAGGACACAATGAGAAGAATGGGACTAATGGTGCGTTCCACTTGTAGTCAGAACTTGACATTTCCCGCTACTTAGATTCACTGCTACCTTTCCTCAACAGAAAAAGACAAACCAAAATGGCAGAGAACACTAGGGAAGGGCAGGTATATGTACACTAAAGCCGTTTCTCAATCTGCATACTTTTAACTCCCGTGCTTGTGACACGTCATCAGCCGTGGTTCAGCTACTGTTCCAGTTCACAAGTACGCATCAAGTATTTAAAAACTGTGCTTCATGGATCAAGACATGGCACATTTATAGTCCCTACTTCGGCAACCTAGCTCTTCTTTTGCGGATCCACGCCTCCTCTTCGGCCTGCCGGAAAAAGCATCGTGAGGACAACAGCCGCAACAAGTTTAATAGATTACACCTACTTTAACTCACCAAAATTATGTGGGCTCAAGAAAATAAAACATTCAAGAATAAAAATGAAACAAAACATAACAATGAAAAAATACATAAAAGAGCTTTATTGCAAATCATTTTGATTTTGTATATATGAACAAGTGGTGTCGTGCCATCCCTAGTTCCAGTGTAACTTTCGTCCTGACTGATCCAACCACATGCAGATTGTGCAAACTTCGGGTCCGTACACTCCCAATCTGTCCTGAATGTGTCCTTAGAGTCGATCACAAAACCACATTCAGAGGTGGTTTAAGGACATTTGTCCTCAGTTACATTCTGTCTTCGGGATGCATTACAGACCTCGCTTCTCACCTGACCACTCTAGATTTTGGGGTCTTTTTTTTTTTTTTTTTTTACACATAAATTACATAGAGACAACCGATCTGCACAGCTAGACTCATTGAAAACATAATTTGGACTCATGGACAGGCATGACACGAGTCAGTGAATTTACATACACAGTTAAGTAACTTGCATTTTATTGGACTGCTGTCCTTGCTCCAGTACACAGGAAATCAATTTACTGAATGAAGTGTTGACCAATAACAACTTTAGCTGGTATCAAGTCCACTGTCATTCCATGTCTTTCTTCCATCCATTGACTTGAAAATATTTATTCTTTAAGCCAACAGTCAATCCAGAAATGTACCGGTCTGGATTTTGCTATGTTTTTCTCGCAACTGTTTGTTTTTTTTAGGTAATATATTTTCAGTAGTTTATTTATTTTATTTTATTTTATTTATCTCTAATGTTCGGCACTTTGTTTCACCTGTTGCTGTTTTTAAAGTGCTTTATAAATAAAGTTGGATTGGATTGGACTTTTCTTTGTACAAACTTCTTTTTGTTTTTGGAGCCCTGAAATGCAATGTTTGGAAAATGGGTTACCAGAGTGGGAAAACACCAATATGTGAATTTTGGAAAACAATGAAGTCATAAGTCGTGTCTTCGTTGTTGCCGTCTTCCTCTTCTTCATTTTTTTTTGATTGTTTGGTCTGTTTGTGTTATTATAACTTCTTTATTTTCTTTTACTTTCTTTAATTTAATTGAACTACAATGTAATGTATACTTATTCAATTAGATTCAACTTTATTGTCATTACACATGTACAAAGTACAGGAAATAAAGTGCAGGTCGGCATCTAAACAGAAATGCAAAAGCAGCAAGTGCAAAATTTTCATATATACAGAGTGCGGTCTTTATTTATTTAAAGCTGATTACTGATGTCTGTTTAGATAAATTAAATCATATTTATAATCCAAACCCTTATAGTCTCTTCAGATTAAGCCAGATTATTGCTGCTCTCTGCCAGCCTCTGAACAGACACTCTGTTTCTGAGCTAATGCCCGCCCCCCAGAACACTGAGTCTCTTGTGATTGGCCAGCTACCAGCTGACTGACTGCTCCGCGGTGCTTCTTCTTCTTCTTCTTCTTCTTCTTCTTCTTCAGATTGAATATTCACACCCATGACCGGGAGTAGCTGTCACATAACTAAAGTAGTTCCGTAACTAAACTGGACTTTTCAAAACCTCTTGCTCGAGCTCAGGTAAACAGAGAAGCCCTTCTTCCTCAGAAGTGGCTGAAGAGTTTATTGTGACACTCCGCGGTGCTTCTTCTTCTTCTTCTTCTTCTTCTTCTTCTTCTTCAGATTGAATGTTCACACCCATGACCGGGAGTAGCTGTCACATAACTAAAGTAGTTCCGTAACTAAACTGGACTTTTCAAAACCTCTTGCTCGAGCTCAGGTAAACAGAGAAGCCCTTCTTCCTCAGAAGTGGCTGAAGAGTTTATTGTGACACTTTAGTGATGTTTAGATACGGGAAGGACATGGGGACACACCAAAAAAACATCAGAAATTTGATTTTCCAGTGAACGTCCTCTTTAAAAAAAAAAAAACCGTTTGTACACAGCGCACATGTCGTACGCACCTGCTCAGTTTCTTTTTCTCTGTTTTACATACATACAGGCCTGGTATGTACGTGGTGCAACACTGATCATGACATTTCCTAAAACAATCCCGTGTTTAGGGAAAACATTTTAAAATGGGCAAGGGAAAAAAAAACAACAAAAAAAAAACATATTGATCAAATTCTGTTTCTGTGTGGATTTAAGGTGCAACGACCATATTATCTCAGTGTGACGTTCAACTAAGGACAATTTCAGTTTGCCTAGCATGTTTACATGGCTTTTCTAACATCTATATATAAACGTACTCAGTGTGTGTTTGAATAAAGGGTGGGGAAAACCAAATCTGATCTCACGTGGCTCTTAAGGATATCCATAGGTGATCATATCACTGAAGACGGGTGTTAATACCAGATCTGAATGGGGTCTTAGAAATGGTGAACAACATCAATATGATGAATGTACAGTAAATGTGAACTCACTGCTTTTTTTTGATTCTTATTCATCTCTCTGTGTGTATGTGTCTGTACTTGTGTTGAACTGCACACACGCTTACACGCACGCGTTTTGTTTTGTGCACATGTTCTATTGCGTGTGTGTGTTTCCTTACAGGAGGCGAACCCCTACTCGACTGTCACATCCGATCAAAATGAAGTAGACCGCAGGTACTGTGTGCTGAAACTGCACGTGCCCTACAGTGATCTGTGTCAACACATTTGCTGGGACCACACCACTGTCTCTGCCAGGCGCCCAACACAAACATAGTCACAGCACAGAAACGCACGCTTCTGTGCCACTTCTGTGCATGTGTTGGTTGATGTGTGTGCTGTTTTTAAATGTAGGCCATTTTGGTTGCTTACATTGTTTTTACTAGTACAGTACAGTTTATGAGGGGGCGACACCTGCATTTCAATATATAATAAGTTGTACCCCCAACTCCACTCGTTCCACTCTCAATCGATTTTTGAAGATGATAAATTATCGCGACCCAATTTTAATTATAAAGGATCAAATTTGAATTCGTATATTTGCCTAATATAACATTTCCTACTATTTCTACTCCAAATAATATTATTTTGAATTGGTTAACTCGATTTC
The DNA here is from genome assembly GCA_016785285.1 of Brachirus orientalis. Taxonomy (NCBI): domain Eukaryota; kingdom Metazoa; phylum Chordata; class Actinopteri; order Pleuronectiformes; family Soleidae; genus Brachirus; species Brachirus orientalis. The sequence continues at coordinate 598,638 of JAFBJR010001838.1, forward strand.
CAAGAGATGCGGTTTATTTAATTAACACATTTGAGCTGGAATTAGTTTTTATGAATGGTCTACAGGAATTTTAATTACTTAATGACTGGTCTACAGGAATTACTGCAAAAAGATTAACTGATTGCAAACATGTCTAGACCAAACAAATGGGATAGTGATTGCACACGCACACACACACACACACGTGCAATATGACCGTAAAAACATATATGTAACAAAGGTAACCTTTTTCTGCAAGTAAATCCAGAGATTTGCCCTCAACTGGACACTTGGATCTACTTATTTGCTTTATTGCTGTGTTCAAGTGGACGTTCTGAATTAAGTATGATATAAGACAACACATGACATACAGTATGTCATGTGTAGGACATCCTGAACAATGAGTTTTTCAGAAAGTGTAAGATTGCCAGGTGGCAAATATGACAGGGAGGTTTTTAATGCACTCAGGTGTAAACCAGTGTATGTTTCGTATCTAGTGAACGTTATTTGCTGGTCCAGGTGCAAAGCTTTACTGTTTCATGTAAAGTATTGAAATCACACACGTTGTGATAAAAATCAGATCATAAAAAATCTACTGCCTCTCGGGCCAAGCGCCAGCAAATGCATTCAAATTTTGCGACTGGATTTCTTATGCGGCGGTCAAATTGAGTTAATTTTCGCATCACTTTGTGCCATAAGCACCACAAGATCATGTTTGTGTGCATTTGCGTCAATTGTGAACTTACCAGCTTATCCAATTTCCTTTTTTTTTTTTTTGGCAGTTGTGTGTGAAAGAAGGGGACAATACAGCAAAGGACTGCAGGTGGAATCAAACCTGGGTCACTGCAGTTGGCCCTTTACCCTATGGGGTGCAAGCTCTGCCAACTGAGCTATCTAGTATAAGGGTCCAAGAAAATGTTTGAATCATTGTGCAGCTTCCCGTTTCTCTACAGATAGAAAATTATTAAATGTAAATTAAATGAGCTGCAAACGTAGATTTTTGGGTTCTTTCCATGTAGAGATGAAAAGTGTTCCTGGTTTGATGCTTGTCTGCAAAATAATGCACCACTGAGGATAGATTCATGGCACAGTTGGCCATATGAAACTCAGCTCTTTCCAAACGCAGTGACTGTGAAGATTCTGTCCTGAATCTAATTTTAGTGTCATAGAGACAAAACACTGCAGTCACTGAAGCTGAAATCACAATGTATACAGGTGTGGGGAGAGAATGCTGTAAAATAAGAATGCTTTTACAAGTATAAATTCTAATTGTTTATATTTTTTAAGAAATTTACAAAATGCAGGGTGAGCTAACATTACAATAATGATACAGTACATACAATAAGTAGGTCATTTAAAAGGCCAATGGAAGTGAGGGAGGAAAAAAAATGTCTTTAATCTGTCAGGTCTGCATCTTGGCAAAATTTTAATAAAAAAATAAATTTAATTTATATAAAACACAGGTGCTTTGCAGACAATGCAAGAAACAGGCGACCCAGAGACAGCAACGAGAGAAAAACTAATTCAAAGCACCAAAATGTAAAAAAAAAAAAAAAAGAGAAAAGAAATAAAAACCAGAAGACAATGTTAAGTAAAAGTGAGTAAGAGTGAATGAAAGTAGAAAAAGAATAAGTAAAAAGTAAGAAAAACGATAAAGTACAAGATAAAATGATAGAAGGATGAGTTCAAGGTTGGTCTGTAGAAATTGGTTTGTAGGAGTGACTTGAGAGCCTTATTTCCTCAAGTTGGTCATTAGTTACAGGTTATGACAACCTTTACATTTAATACTCATCATAGGAATAAACAGCAGTACTCCACATGAGGTCCGCTTTACTACTATGTAGCTCATGGCCAGAACCATATGGCCTTTAGGAATTATCAGTAAAATCCAAAATTGATTTTCTTTATTTTCAGAGAAAGAAGGCGGTTTGTTTTGACATTGTTGTTTTTTTTCCTCCAACATTTTTACTGAGACATGAGAATGTCTTTGTTAGAATAACTCATGGGTGTATCTTACAGTCCTTTTTGGCAGTACTTTATTCTTTCAATGATAAAGGATTTTTACTTGCAGGATTTATCAAGTGTAGTGTTTCCTTAAGCTTGTGGAACAGCACCCTCTACAGTAATTTAACAGTGCAAGTAAACTGAGTCTTCATGGACATACAAGGCATATAAATTACACTTTTTTTCCCCTGTATTACCCAATGATAGAGACACAGATAATCACATTTTAAATTAAAGCATCAGGATTTATTAGGTACACCCAAGAAAAAGACATTAAATACAGTAAATCCTCCTACATGTAGGTTAAGTAAGTTATATGGGCTATTCCTCTTCTTAGGTGTTTTGCAGTTGGATTCTGTTGCATCACTAGCTTTTTCTGTATTTAATCATCCATTATATTATCCATTTCCTAGATACTCTATACCTACTAAGTAGCATTATACTGTAGTAAGTACGAATGTTGTGCGGCTCTACCTGACCTCACAGTCAGCACTCATCGCACTGTGCACCCCCCTCGTCACCGAGAACCAGCCCCACTACGCCTAAAGTTTGTAAACTGCTCACTCTCCTGTACCAAAAATCCATGGAGAAAATCAGCATTTTTACTTGCAGGGACACAGGAGCTGCTGGTCTGCGTCTGCCTCATTTATTATAGGTTTGTGTCAGACGGGTTAATCTGAATCCGAAGGATTTCAAGTCACCAAATGGCATATTTGAAGTTACTGATGGAGGCAGCAGTGGATCGGAAAGTTCAGTATGCTGAGATGTAAAAATCACCAAATTTTTCAATGGACGTTGGTGTGGGGAGTTTAAAAAGCAACAAAGGTTTACAAAGCAGCACAAACATCATCTCCCAGTCAGACAATGGTGATTTTTTTAAAAAAAAGGAGCAAACACAAGTCTAAGTTATACTTATAAGTCCAGGCTTTTAATTTTCTGCCATTTGATCTTTTTGTTTTCTTGAATTCCTGCTGGCAGCCATGTTTTGCAACCTGGTTCTGAGCGAAGGGGGGTGTTAGTGCAGTCATAGCTGACTACTATGTCGATACGGTACCTCATACAGCCACACTTTCAAAAACCTGAACTATCCCTTTAAAGTGTAACCTGGCCGGTTCCCACCACTGTTCCTCAGCATCACCCTGCGCCTGAAGATCTCCTGCCCCCCCTCGCCTGTCCATTCCCAGACGGGCCTGACCGCTGACGCCAGCAGCAGCAGCAGCACCGCCGGGTCACAGCTGCCCCGTCCACCCGTGCCCCAGGTCAGCATCCAGGTGGAGTCAGACGGTGACGTGTCTGGCCTGGACTCTGCACAGCAGGACAGACGTTACCTTTCTAATGACCCATCAGACCTTTACAGACGCCTGCATGCTCGCTTCGGAGACGCCTGTGCTGAGACCATTCTGTAAACGCAACCCAGACAATAACAGACACACAGAAGGAAGGTGCCAAGTATCATCTCCATCTCTGTGTGTGTTGGATTCTAATACAGGTTTTAAAAGCCTTGTCAGTGTATTATACAGCAGCCTTGTTTTTCACGTACCATTTTCTTGTGGAGACACAAATAGAATAATTCTAAATGCATGAATCCACTGTGTTAGACATCAGTATTGCTGATTTTTTTTCCTCCTGTACATTCAAAGAACGGTAGAAATGCTGGTTTTAGTTGAAAATGTAATTAAACCAAATGTAAGATCCATTTGTGTTGATTCTTGTTTTTGTTTCTTTTACTTTTAAATTAGAGGTAAGGAAGGTAACATGATTTGGTCATAGGTGGACAAAGTATAGATGCCTAAGCCTTTATGAATTGCCCTAAGCTGAATTGTAACTTTTACATATTTCTATTGTTTCGTTACCTTTGTGTGCGACTGACTGTCACTTTTAATTTTTTATTACTTTGTGTTGGTACAAGAGAGTAAGAGTCAAATTCCTCGTATGCGAAAACTTACCTGGCCAATAAAGCTGATTCTGATTCTGATTCTGATTTGATTCTGATTCTGATTTGATTCGTGGGGCCCCCCTTCGTACCTGAGAGTAGCCAGTGGTTTACTATCATTTGTACAAATGTACCACTATGAACTGCATTAATAACTGTGGTATTATTTACACCAAAACATTCATGATTTTTTTTAAACCTTAGAGGGCAGTAAAAATCACAAAAGCAGCCTAGCATTTATTTGCACTTCCGTATTAAAAGTGAAGCACCAGTGAAGTGTGGTGATAATGAACTTCACTTAAACAAGTAAACCAGTTTAATGACTTTGGTAGAGCAGAGGTGCAAATGTGCACAAAAGGATAAAAAAATAAAACCAAATAACTTTAGCTCAACACTGTCTAGACGTCTAAAGATATCAACATTTCTTTACTATGTTAAAAAGTGTTTTGTTTTTTTCCTCCACACACACTACTGGAAGCTACTTAGTTCACTTATGCAGTTAGGGTTTATTCAGGTGAGCCTTAACTACAGCATCAACTTAACTGCAGTATCTCTATAGTTCATTTATCATCTACCACTTTATCTGTGGGGCTGCTGATGCCAGTCCCAGCTGACCCAGGGCAAAAGTTGGGGTCACACCCTGGAGAGGTCACCAGTCCTTTACAGGGCCACCATTTACATATCACAATCTGCTGTCTTCAAAGCAGCCATACCTACACTGCCGGGCCAAAAAAAAAAAAAGTTGTTGGACCGCCTTTAGCTTTAATTACAGCACGCATTAACTGTGGCATTGTTTCCATGTCAGAGATTTATTTCCGTCCAGTGTTGCATTAATTTTTCACCAAGGTCTTACTGATGATGGGAGAGTAGGACCACTGTGCAAATTCTTCTCCAGCACATCCCAAAGATTCTCAATGGGGTTAAGGTCTGGACTCTGTGGTGGACAATCCATGTGTGAAAATGACGTCTCATGCTTCCTGAATCACTCTTTCGCAATTTGAGCCCAATGAATCCTGACATTGTCATCTTGGAATATGCCTGTGCCATCAGGGGAGAAAAAAATCCATCGGTGGAATAACCTGGTCGTTCAGTATATTCAGGTAGTCAGCTGACTCATTCTTTGGGCACATAATGTTGCTGAACCTAGACCTGACCAACTGCAGCAACCCCAGATCACTGCACAGCCCCCACAGGCTTGTACATGATGGCTGCATCACTTCATCTGCCTCTCTTCTTACCCTGATGCTCCCATCACTCTGGAACAGGGTCAATCTGGACTCATCAGACCACATGACCTGCTTCCATTGCTCCAGAGTCCAATCTTTATGCCCCCTAGCAAACTGAAGCCTTTTTTTCCATACTGGTCTCACTAATTAGTGGTTTTCTTTAGGCTACACAGCTGTTCAGTCCCAATCCCTTGAGTTCCCTTCACATTGTGAGTGTGGAAACGCTCTTACATTCACTATTAAACACAGTCCTGAGTTCTACTGTTGTTTTTCTACGATTTGATTTCACCAAATGTTTAAATGACGGCCGATCACGATCATTCACGATTGTTTTCTGACCACATCTCTTCCACCAAGACGATGGTTCCCCACTATCCCTCCAGTTTTTAATAATGCGTTGGACAGTTCTTAACCCAGTTTTAGTAGTTTCTTCAATCTCCTTAGATGTTTTCTGCCAATGATTTGACCCTTCACAAACAGATCAACATCTTTTCCACGACCACAGGATGTGTCTTTCCACATGGTTGTTTAAGAAACGAGAAGCTAATCTTTGCATAAGTCGGGGTCATATAACTTGTTGCCAGCTGAAAGATAATCACCCATGCAGTAATTATCCAATAGGAGGCTCTTACCTATTTGCATTGTTAAATCCAGGTGGCGAGTGTATATAACAAGCTCTGATTGGTGTTTCTGGAGCTATCTTAGTCAAAGCTGCCTGAACATAAAAGAACATATGTATTTATTAAAAAACCTTTTTGACACGAGAAACTAAGCCTGTGAACAAACTAAGTATGTACCAAAATTCACTGAGAAGGAGCTGCTGCCTGATTTTTCTAATGTTATGACACTTGTGTCAATACAACCAAAGGATTTCAAAAACTGAAGTCACAAAATAACACAATTAAACTTACAGAGAGAGGCAGAAGTAGAACAAATGCTGTGTGCCCAGATGTTAAATTGCAGATTTTTTATGGACTTTGGTGTAGGAATTGAGTGGTTTATAAAACCACCTAATCTTCAGCTTCCAGTTGGAAAGGCTGAATTATGATGGGAATGAGTAGAAAACATTTTTTAGATGCTGCAAACATGAGATGGCATTAGGGTGGGCCCTTTTTTTCCTGTCAGCAGCCATGTTTTGAGCAACTATATCTGCCTAACGCTACTTCTAATGTCAGAAGGCCACCAGGGGGCAAAACAGCACAGGCAGCACTGTTTGTCAATACCTCATATTAACAAACTTAAAAAAAAATCTGAACTATCCCATTACGCTACATGTACTGTTAAGTTGTTCAGAAAGAAATTAGCTAAAAGCATTTAAACTTGTCAGTTTTACTTTTCTAAAAAGGGGAAAGGGAAAAAAAAAAACACTGTCAACTCAAGAACTTTTATTGTACTACAATAATTTCCAATACAAATATCATGCTTTCCAAGGTTTACATGTATTTTAAGATGTATCCATAGTCTGTACAGATTCATCTACCACCTCCAGGTTCAGTGGGCTCACCACCTTTGTCAGCACAGCAGTGGTCCCTCTTTTATACTTGTAGTCGCCACTTCTGTATGAGGGGGAAAAAAAAAAAAGACACATGGAAGGTGTTTTAATAACAAGACAGGAGATGATTGGAAGTATTAAGAGGCCGGTTTGGTGTTTGTTAACCACATTTCCACACATCAAAGATTGGTCATCACCGGCACAGCAGGCCTGTCTATTACACAGCCTTTCGAACCACACGTTAGTGCTGCACACAAGTTCAAGGTCTCAAGTGAAAAAAAGTGTCTAGACTAAAAACAAGGAAGCTGGTAGTAGGAAACACAATAAGTCAGAGCTGGTAGCCGTTACGTCTGCACTCTGTCAAATAGTGTACTCACAGATGCAAGGCTTCCAGCTCGTTCACTCTTTGAACAGACAAGCAAACAAGACAAGTCATCTAGGCTGCAACTAACAATTATTTTCATAATCGATAACTAAATGCAATCATTTGGTCCATACAATGTCAGAAAATGTTTGACAAAATGATTGCTGTTCCCCCAAAAGGATGTTCTGAAATGCCTTTCATGTTAATGATTTATTTGTTATATGGTCAAAAAAAGCAGTTTAGAAAACAGATTATTAGTTTAGCCTGTGTTACTTAAACAATGCAGAGTCTAAAATAATGCTGTCAAAATGATTATATGACACCATAGAGGCTACAGCTCTAAAGAATTCTGCCGTTATGTTTATTTCACCATGTTATTTCTTTCCAGTGGGCAAGATGGTGGCGTCAACCCATTAAGGGCATTAATTAACTCATCCTTTCATTAACATGCCAACTTCCCTACATTGTCCCAACAGGCTTGCTCTGTCACTTTTAGATTGACAAGAAGATTGACAGTTTTTAATCCAGCAAAAACTGGATTAAAATATGAAGCATGGAAGAAGGGCAGGGGAAAAACCTGCTCAACAAAAGCCACACAATAAGTATGTTGTGTGAAACCAAACTAAAATACTTCAGCAACAACATATGCAACAACGCAAGTTAGGATAAACAAACAGTTCCTGCTGCTGCTAACCAGCGGGTGATGACGATGATGACAAAACTGAGAAAACATGGCGCTCATAAAACTGTTGCTATTTTCACTGCAAAGGATTTAGATTTAGTTTCTTTCCTTGATTTCAAGAGAAAGAGTTGTTCCATTTTTTATTAATAAATGCCAATAGAGGTAAAAACAATTAAGTATTTAATGATGGAGCTTTAAATACACTGCTTTTGAAAAAAAAAAAAACATATATATATATATATATATATATATATATATAAATAAAGAATGCCTCACAATTGTTGCCTTCAGAATTGTAACTGAATTAAATTGTGAGGCGCCTAAGTATTTCAGCCCCTAATATTCGACAAGAAATGGCATTTTAAATAATATTCAAACTTTGTGGAAAGTGACACTGCTGTGTACATGTCAAAAGCCTAATACTAATCTGACATACAGACACAAAACTGCAATGAGCTCAAAACCTCAAAGGTGTTCTCATAGCAGAGGAGCATTAGTGTGCAGGATGGACAGATGTTGCCCTCACCTGACCCCCTTCTTGTTGGCCTCATCATGGGGCCTGATGTAATCCACTTTGCCCTTGGTGATGACACACAGGTCGATGTTACTTCCAGAGCCGAGATCGTTGAAGATACCTGCGGCGATGGCATCGCGCACCAGCAGTTTAGCGTCCTCTTCCTTTAATGTCAAGGATTATACACACACACACACACACACACACACGTCACCTCCACTTGTAGGTACTGCTGTTTTTCTGTGACCTATTTCAAAATTTGTAGACTCACCTCCATGTCAGGTTTGAAGCGGTCCTCAAATACTGCCATAGCAGCAAGAGACCCGGAACCTTTAAAAAACAAAATAGGTAGGATCAGTGGTGCCTGACACTATCCATGTTTTTAGATCAGTCAGAACAGGACCATCATGATAAGATTCACATTTAAGAAGCTGAAAAATCTGAGAACTGGTTAAAAAAAAAAAACTGTGTAGAAAATAGTGAGAATTCAAAATGAACTGTGTATTGCATTCTGTATCATAGCTGTATCATGATACTACTATCATAAGGTTGTGATAAATAAGTCAGCAGTGGAGTTGAAAACCTAATATATCTTTAAAACATAATCTGTGGCGGTTGGCTCAGTTTTATTTGACCTTAATAAAAATGAAACAACATGCACTTGATTTTTAAATGATGAATATTGAATGTAACGCAGTTAAAGACTACTACAGACTGACCCATGGTGACGTAGGGCAGTTTGTCAGTGGAACCGTGAGGGTAGATGCTGTAGAGATGAGGACCATTACAGTCCACTCCACCGAGAACCAGAGCAGCCCCAATGTAGCCCTGATACCTGGCAAAAGACACACACAGTAGCACCGTCAACTCACACATAATGTACATTTCTGAAACTCACTTCTAAAATTTATTTATTTCACCTACATTAACCAAAGCTCGCAAATGAACAGTAAGTAGACTCAGTAATCAAGTGGAAAATAAAAAATGTACTAGGCCAGTGTTTCTATACTGATCCAGCAGGCGGAAAACGGTGACTCAGTGGTAGAGAAAACTGTCTTTCAACTTGAAGGTTGTGGGCTTGCTAGTCTACATTCTGGTGTCTCCTTAGGCAAGACACTTATAGCATGTGAATGGGTATGAAAGAAATATAACTGAGAACTGTACTGTAAATAGATGTGCTGTCTGAATGTGTGAATGGCAAAACTGTAATGTAAAGCAGCTTTGAGCGCTCATCAAGACTAGAGAAGTGCTTTACAAATACAGACCATTTACCACAGGGACCACATTTTTCCTAAATCATTAAGTTGCAACATTCCTGTTCGCTTCACAGAAATAGTGCATAAAGACAAAATTCCTTTATGCGCTCCAGGGGTGTGGGTAACCCACTCCCCTGAGCACAACAGCTGACCATTTTGGAAAAAAAAAAAAGACACTGCACCACTAATGTGACGTGTGGCGCATACCTGAAGAGCATTTGTTTGAGCATGCGGTTAGCGGTGGCCACACGTGGCAGTCTGCCTGTGGAGAGGGAGTGCAGCTCCAGGTTGGAGGAAATGATCTGAGTGGTCATCTCTGTGTCTGCGGCCGTTCCTGCTCCACAACAGCTGGACAACAACACGATAACACAGCAGACTAGTTAGTTAGACAGTTAGTTATAGAACACAACACACATTTTGGGCCATAATGCAGTCTTAAAAATTAAATTAAAAAACAATGTTTCATCCAGGTTGATGACAGCCGTGCTCCCATAAAAACTTTTAACAAGGGCCTTATGTATTTTTTAGCTGAGAGTGTGACACTTACTAAATGTTGGGGGAGATGTAGTGAATCTTGGAGCAGTTCTTGTCTGCAACTACCATGCCCTCTGTGGCTCTTGTGTCTGCTCCCAAGATGACACCATCCTTCACAGGGAAACACAAGCCAAAAATATTTTACATTCAGTTTTTTTATTTACAATGCGCAACTCGTGACACCTTATGTGATTTTCTGTTGACAGCAAAAGAAGAATTTTTCAGCAAAAGCCTCCAGTGCATGGACAAAAATTTTATTCACATAAAGAAAAATAACTTACAGATGAATGATAGCTATGATTTCTTTTTTCGAGAATGTACAAATGCATACAACACACAAACATTTCAGCATGTTGCTAGAACCACTGATGCTACACAACTTAATAAATCAAAATTTTCAGGACAAGATAAATTTTAAAAAGGGAGGAGAAAAACACTGTTTTAACATGTTCCATGTGTATTTTTATGATGGACAGGTAAGAGAGTAGATAGATATGCAATTCTCATCAGCAGGTGATAAAGACTCATTTAAATACAAAATCCCAGTACAGCAGATTATTCTGTGCAAATGTTTTTTTATGCATGTTCATCAATAATCATTGAGTTGAAGTGGTTAAAAAGAGGACACTGCTAGCTCTTCTTCTTAATGACCACGCATGTGTCGACACTTAAGACCTGACTTACTCATTTGAAGTGACCCAAGTTCTCACTAACCTTGAAGACGACGCCACAGATGGTTGTTCCCGTTTTCCGAGCAGCAGGTAAACTGCATCCCAACTTTGTTACTTCGCCTTCCAAAACTACATTTCTGAAAGAAGGAAAAAAAGAAAGAAAGAGAAGGTAATATTATTGTCCAATTCAATACTGCACTCACAAAAATGTCAATCAAACCAGTCAAAAGCTTTATTTATTTCCAGCCAGACTTAAAGAAAGAAGGAAATGTTTATGACTAGACTTCAAGTAAAGATGGGAGATTAAATTTGTTTAATATTGTTACTTATTAAAAAGGACAAAACAGATGCTTAAATAATTAATGACTGTGAAGGTGCAACACTACCTAAAAAACATACAGTATCTATATCAAGTCCACATATAAAACTACAGCCTTAACTTTGAGGCAAAGTTCAGGCTCATGTGTCTTTAATAAGTACTTTCTGCTAGTGAAAAAAGTGGAAAATAAAATAAATATGCAACCACATTCACGTTTCTATTTGCGTAACTATTTAAATAATAATTAGTCAGCTACAGTGGATATTTTCAATAACTAAAACGAATTGTTAATTAAAGGTGAATATTTTCTGATTGCTTTGCTCCCTAAAACAAAAAAAAAAAACTCATTTTGGATTGTTTGGGGGACACTAAATAACAATTTTCAACATTTTCAGACAATTTATAGATCAAATATCTAATATATCAAATATATGAGTTAATCGGGGAAATAATCGATCAATCGGTTATGAACATAATGCTTAGTTGTACATTTTCATTTAAAAAATAATCTTGATACAAATAGTTATTTATTAGCAGACATGATGAACAAAGCTCAGCTTGGTGTTTGTTGTGTTGTGGCTTCAGTTACTAACGAACGAACGGCGGCTTAAAAAACATGACAAAATCCGGTCAGATGCGCCATTTTATTAATAAAAGTAAGACTAAATAAAGATCCTGCATACGTATCTTAAAATAAATATAGCGCAAAATAAAGGAAATGTGAGTCCTAACGATAATAACGTTACCGGCGATAGGAAACGCCTGAGTCATTGTACCGGAGCCAAGTTAACATGACCTAGCTAGGAAAAATCGTATTAAACACGCGCCAAGTGTCCACAAAAAGGTTAAAGCCAATAAAGGGGAGAATCGCAATGTTGCTGGTTTGACATACATCCAATAGAGAGCGCTTACCTTTTACAGTTTTCAAAATTGAAACCGCCGAATGGTGGACGGGTAACTGTCAGTGTCGCCATCTTGGAGAATGAAAGTAAGTGTTTCCGGGAAGTAGAGGAAGTGCCGTCTTCTTCTTCTTCTGGTACAATTGTGGGTGACTAGATGCGTCTGAGGCGCATTGCTGCCCCTCTCCCCGTTTTTAATTATTATTTTTTTAACTAAATGTATTAGATTACATTTATTTTATCTTAAGTCTTGCGTGATTAAAAAATAGAATACATAACACAGTTGTTTTTCAGCTGTTAGTGCTGAGAATGAACATCAGGGAATGGTTTGTCACTCCAATTTTCTGCTGGCTCTGCTTGTACGAGGTTTCTTTCCATCTGATAAAATGATAACCTGCTTCTTGCACCATCATTTGTACCTCAACTACATTTTGAGTCCCTTTGTGGAGCTCTGTACAACCTGCATCCACCTCTAAAGGAATGCGTAGCACTCAGACTTGGGTTGGAGGCTTTGAATAAAAAAACAAAACAAAACGCTTTTTGTGTGTTTTTTCACATTTTGGTTCAACTAGCAACAAAAGAACATCAATATACAAGTGACTTTATGAAGGTTGTTGGAAAAACAAAAGAAATGAAGGAAAATGGCATTTTTTTCTGGCGTGTGAAGGCCAGAAAATTAGGCCTTAAATCACTTGATCAGGTGTTCTTTTTTACAGTTAGCTGATCTGTAGAAACTTGGCAGGACAAAATGAAGGACTTTGTTCAAGCACGATCCTTGTGTAAAAGTAAAATGCTAATTCTAAAGCAAGCAAACTAAAATATTTATATTTTAAAACAACTATATACTTATGCAATTATACTTCTGTATAAAATCATGGTGTCAGTGACAGACTCGGCAGGTTTTTAACAGTCAATCTGCTGGTTTGGTTTGGTATTTTTAAAAGGATATAAATTCAATTTTGATATATAAGAAAATGTTTAGAATTTCCTATAAACTGTACAAAACAACACAGGACACTTGCATTCTATGGTTGGCCTTGTTTGATCCCATTCCCTGGGAACCCCTGCTGTGTCCCTGTCACATTTGTTTTTTGGTTTAATGATTATGAAATACTTGACTTGTGTGTCAGGGAGGAAACCTTGAAATTGCGCGTTTTTTTAGGAAACAAAATACAAAAAATAAACTACGAATGGAAAATGTAAAATTACAAACAGAAAGGAAGTGTCGCCGTATTACTGAATGCATAGGTTTACGTAACAATCAAGTCAATCTCAGAAGGAAGAGAATTCTCACCTTTATTGATTACCTATTTCCAATCATGGAATCATGCAGCACAGAAACAATACATATAAGCATACACATAATCAACATAAAAATCATAATTATTTAATTAAAGTAACGTATAAATGCCTTTCCCTGACTACGTGTCTGCCTATTCCACTTGTGCCTGTAACAGTGCATTCATTTAATCACGCGGCCATATTTTGTCCTTGAACGGGAAAGTTGCCAGCTCAATGCCAGCTGGACGTCAAGGTCGGGTAGGAAATGGGCACCAGTGAGGTGGACGAGATCAGATAGTGCACCTCAACACAACAAGGTGAGTGCATTATGTTGATTAAGTCTTTTATTAAAGCAGAGTGGGCAAAACAGGTGGTTGAAGGTGTAATCACTGGGATCTCATTGACTCATAACAAAGGTTTAGTGCCACTGCTCTGACTTTAGCCAGCAGGAAGCAGCACATCTGCTCTCCCATCATCCACTGTCTTCATGCTCCATTAAACTATTATTTAATATGTAACAACATGTATAGTCTTAAAAGCTGTGTGATGAACATTTGCTAAGTACAACCCCGATTCCAAAAGTTGGACGCTGTGTAAAATGTACATAAAAACAGAATGCAATGATTAGAAAATATCATACATCCATATTTTATTTCCAATAGAACATAAACAACACATCAGCTGTTGAAATTGAGACATTTGACAATTTCATGCAAAATATTACCTCATTTGGAATTTGCTGGCAGCAATACATGTTGGAACAGAGGCAACAAAAGGCTGAAAAAGTAAATGGCACAAAGACAGCAGGCCCAGGACTGTTGGGCAGCTTCAATCCTGCATCAGACATGAATGAGACAACATACCTTCCCTAAAACTCCAGCAACTGGTCTCCTCCTTTCCCAGACATTTACAGACAGACAGTTTTAAAAGAAGGGGCCATGCTACACAATGTAAACATCACCATTTGAGATGTGCTGCTGCCATCAAATTCAAAATGAGTTTTCATGAAATGGTTAAATGTGTGTTTCAACATCTGATATGGTGTTTATGTTCTATTGGGAATAAAATATGAGTTTACTGTACTGCACTATACTATACTATACTATACTATACTATACTATACTATACTATACTATACTATACTATACTATAACTATGAGACAAATTACTGTATTGTGCTACACTATAATTCACTATAATGTACAATACTATACTGAACTGTTCTATACTGTAATTTATCATAATGTACTATACTGCACTATTCCATGCTATACTATACTATACTATACTATACTATACTATACTATACTATACTATACTATACTATACTATACTATACTATACTATACTATATGATAGTGCTTTATACCATGGGGGCATGGCATGAGCACACAGGTGCTGCTGGTCTACCTCTGCCTTATTTATAAGTTTGTGTCATGTAGTCAATTAGAACAAAGGATTTTAAAGATCAAAGTCATAAAATAACACATGAATGTCCAGATGGAATGCCACACGGTTGGTGTAGTGGTTAGCACTCTTGCCTTTGGAGCAAGAGGTCACCCGGTCGGAACAAGCAAACTCTGCATGGCGTTTGCACGTGTGTGCGTGGGTTCCCACAGTGTACTCCGGCTTCCTCCCACAGTCCAAAAACATGCAGATTTGGGTATTAAGGCCAATTAGACACTCTAAATTCCCCTAGGTGTGAATGTGAGCATGAATGGTTGCCTGTCTCTATGTGGCCTTGTGATGGACTGGCGAACAGTCCAGAGCGTATCCTGCCTCTCGCCCTAAGTCAGTTGGGGAGGAGAAAATGAGTGAGAGTGTATAGACGGAGTGTGTAGTGTGTGTAGTCATTGATTTGAAATTCCTTATGCTTGCAAAAGATGTTTGATAGTGAGAAAAATCAGCAAAGCTATTCTCAAAATAAGGATATGGATTTTATTAGGCAAGCCTTTTGTTAAAGGGCTAAAATCAGTTTTTCCTTGTTTCAATACCTCATACAACCACACTCTCAAAACCCCAGACAATCTCTTTAAGACATTGCTGATTAAGGTGACCCACAATTATTTATTGTGCATTGGACAGATACACAAAAAATATCAAGGGAAACTCAGACATTCATCTTAGAGCACATTTACAGACAGTGTGTTCATGGCCAGCCGTGGGTAGCCTGCAGCATCTCGGTGAGCAGGTTGTTGCAGGGCACCTCACCGCCCAGGTGTCTGCAGTACAGGTAGTTTTCAGCGAGGGTGCTGAGCGAGCGTAACTCGGAAAGGCACAGCAGCAGGTTAGTGAAGCGTCCCATATGCTGAGAAGATGTGCAGAGTGTATATTCCAGAAGAGCTCCTTCAGCCTGTTCCTGCACACTCTCTATGAGCTGATGCTCCTCCACTTCTTTCACATCTGGTGAGTACAGGAAAAGGAAAAAAACAACAACCAATGAATATACAGCACACACACAGTAAAACGCCTACAAACTTTTCATATCATGGTGTCCGGAACAAGAGGATTGTCATTTTTTTTTTCATAATTTGCACTTTACTGAAAACTACACAAAATCCTGCGTGCGTGACCTCGTGTTTTTATTCACACAGAAATTATTTATTTACACATATACAAATGTGCCTGTACACTGTATCAGTGTTTTAAAGGTCCAGTGCATAAGAAATAGTGACATCTAATGGTAGGACTGTATAATGCAATAAACAAAGCATGTCAGGGAACTACGATGGCCTTCCCGTACCAGAAAGGATGTAAAGACTCCTTAACAACTCTTTCCACTCTCTTACTATTTTTCGCCATTGCCTTCTTCTTCATTGATTCATGCATAAGGTTTTAAGTGGGCGGGGCCATTCTTCTTTGTTTACATAGTGAGCTTACATTTTAAAACGCAAAACATACACTTGTTTTGTTTGTTTAGCCTTCTGTAGAAACATGGCAAAACATAAGGTATTCTATGTCTACAATACACCAAACCATTTACATTCTAAGCAGTTAAACACAGTCAAAACACCTACTTATGGGTAGTATATTCAATTTCTGCCAATATACCCTCTTAACTATTTAAATACTGGACTTTCGCCCACTTTTGGCTGAAATAATGATAACCATTTCACAGTTAAAAATTAGGGCACATGATAATGTTTTTCCTCATAGCATATCAAGTCCTCATAACCCCATAACAATTGTTATGTAATGAACTGAGGGGCCAATGACTCGCATTTGTCACCAAAAACACCTTATGTTAGGTCTCAAACTGCAGTCTGCTGTTTTCTAGCAAACATCTTGCATCCGCCATCAATGTCTCCCCTTCTTGCTGAGAATTTTGTGTAATTTCTGATTGGTCGAATTTAGGCCCCCAGAGTAACCAGTGATTGAGTTTTGGCATAAAAAGCACCTTTTAGGGCCATCATTTTTAATAGAGACATGCATCAATGCAGTGAGTGCTTTTTTGGTGTGTCTTTTGATACTTGGGCCAAAGAAGTAGGTTAAAATGATCATTGTTCACTCGGAAAAATAAGTTTTGAAACTTCATTATACTGACAAAGCTCCTGAATCTGTTGGTGAAGGAGATCATGCACCCAGACAAGGCGAATAAAGCTGATCTGAGATAAAAGTAGCACTGGCAATCCACTGTATTTGTTTAGATTTTTTTCCTTTAAGTTTTTAGTTTAATTATGCCCCCACACACCACCAACTGCTTCATCCTCAACTGTTACATTGAAAATGCTTGATCAACATGTATGACATTAGTCAAAATTGTCACATTTTATGAGAAGGGTTGTATTTCCTTTGATTTACAGAAATGTAAAATGCCACATGTGGGTAACGGAGTCACATATTTCAAAATGAAGACCTAAGTGGAGTTTGAAAAAACAAACTAACTAAAAAGAGTCTTTAATAAAACGAAAATTTAGACTAAAGCAGGAAATGGTAAATGGCAATAAGTAAAAAAACAGAACGAATACCTTGGAACAGCATAGAGCACAGCGACTAAATACACTAGGGAGGCAGGGATAATCAAAGACCGGTAAAACTAATAAGACAAAGGTAAATCAAATTAGGGCAAAGCAGATAATCAGGAAGGGAGGACAGGACAGGAAGTAAATGGAACCAGGTACACACAAGTAAACACTAGACTAAAAGTTAAAGAATATTTGTATCATAAAATATTATAACACTTTTGCTAAAAACACAATTCACCAGGAATCCAAATGGAAACATTTGAGTGGATTTTTCCAAATTTGTCAACCTGGGTTAAAAAGTATGAGGAACTTGATACAGGCCAGCTCCTGACGGTCCACTTTTAGGATATGGAGCTTCTTGATCAGCTCTAGTCCTCTCTGGATCAGGCTGGACAAGGTAGGACCAGTGTGAGAAGCTATGAGTGACAGCGGCACCTGAAATAGGAAATAATAATTCTGTATGAAAGTGTTTGGCAGAGTTGAAAAAAGAAAGTCAAGACCGTCCACACTTGTATGTAGTCGACATGTGATTCTCATGCAGCATGTAGCCATGACAGCAGACAATTCTATTCTAGCCAGTCTGACAGTTGCAAATGACTACAATAAGAAGAAAAAACATTCTGGAAAAAACAACAAATACATACAAAGATTTATAGCTGTGTTCATGAGAAGATTACAATGAAAAACTCTTTTGATTAACTCCACGTGGGGTCACCAACTGAAATGTTGCTCATTCACTTTGAATGGGGCTGAGTCAAGCCTTGCAGAACTGCACTATAGATCCGTTATTTTTTAGATTTGCATGTGTTGTGTGCATCACCAGTTGAAAGAATGAGCTCAAGGAGGAGAATATGACAAAGAATATGACATACTGGGCAGTGTGGGAGTTTTCTATCTCCAGAAGGTGGCAGTAATGCACTGGATGCATGATACCATAGAAGAAGATGAAGTTGAGAAACGTTAACCTTTCCAGCCAGTGCCAGCCACTCTGATCAGATTTATGAGTTTAAGCACAAACATTGGTCTACACCATCCAATTTAAAACTGACATCTCACACAAGACCGTTCCTCCCATATCATTCTCCGAATTTAGTTCCAAAGACAGCGTAAAATGCTTAAGAAGGCAACGCTCCTATTTATGAAAGGAGGGTAACCATTCTCCTCCCTTCCTTCTTTTTTCATTTTGACACTGCTACAAACAAACGAGACCAAAAGAATCTCACCTCCTGCCCAGTGACCAGGAGCAGGCTGCCTTCTTTGCCGTAGAGGACCTGTCTGGAGACAACGTCCAGGATCAGCAGTTCACTCCAGCAGCTGTGCAGTAACTTCATCTGATCACTCACCTTGAAAAAGAAAACAAGTAGAGATAAATTAAACAGAGCTTTTATCAGGCTCACCACGACGTCTGACATCAGTGAGCTGGACTGAACAGAACAGACTGATTAGTGTCATGCCGTGTCATAGGTAGTGTATAGGTCATGTTCTAGCAATCCCCCAAAGATTCACTCATTTTAGGACAAGTTACTTTTCTCTTTTGCCTCCATTTACATGAAGTTGACGCCTAGGCTGCTCTATTCGACACAACCCACTGCTTCAAAAAACTATGGACTTTTGATTGAAATTGCTGTTTAAAACAAAGGCATCAACAGTAACTGCATGACTTATTTCTCATCTGAATGAGCCGCCATTTTGGTTTGGCCTAAAATCAGCCAGCAGACATGAGCTACAGCTAGTGTTGGGTTAGTCCCAGTGGACTCATGTCATAAGACTGTTTTTGGACTGTGGGAGAAAACCAGAGGATCTAGAGAGTGCCCACACATACAAGGGCGGGACATGTAAAATCCACACAGAAAGGTCATCGGTCAAATGGGGATCCAGACCTTCTTGCCGTGAGGCAACAGCGCTAGCCACTAATCTACCATGTAACACATACACAGTGTGTAATAACAGAAAATCAGCATCATCAGATGGGACGTAACCTTCAGTTGTTTGAAGAATATGGATGTGCGAGCCCATTCCACAAGAGTGAAGAGTGTCTGATCAGCCATCAGGCACATCAGACTGAAAGTGCTGGGGTTTCCATGTTTCCTCAGCTCCTGCTGGACATGTGCACTGATCCTTCTCTGGAGCTGTAGGTCATCTTGATCACAGAGTAAGAACTCAATCACCAGCTGAGGCATCCTTGGACCCTGTGAGGAGCACGAGTAAAGCCCCTTCAGGTCGTTGGAGATCCCTGTTGAATTTGCACAGACGTCCTGCTCTGACTTGATTGCGGAGTTTGAAAAGGAGAGACGCTGGTAATAGGTAGTGCCAGGTGAATGTAGTGATGGAGGTTTGTAGTTCATACAGTCATTCTGAGTTGTGGGTAGTGTGGTGCTCTGAAAGACAGCGTCTGGATGAAGACCCCCAGTAAATGTGAAGACTCTCTGGTAAGTTGAGGAGACCAAAGGTGCTTGACTTTGAGGTCTGAATCCACAAGTTTGAATCAAAGCCTTCCTCTGCTGCTTGAGGGCCCGAGCTTCCTTGTACATGGGCCCAAACTTGTTTCTGCCACCTCTCATTCGATCTGCACGAACAGCTGATGAGAAAAGTTGATTTGTCAGAGCAGTTGGTCAAGCTGATCTTTACCGATGTTGGTATGCTATAACAGTCCTAAGAAAGGAGAGTCTAATTCAGAATTTAAGTAGTCAATAATGGTCCATAAAATGAGCTTAAAAGTAAATTGTATTGATTTAACACATAATCTACGCACATTTTTGAAAATAGTACACTTTCTAAAGTACCTTATAATGAAATAATTACAAGGTATGTTCATTTTTTGGATGGTTTTGTTTGCTGACACATGCCCCAGTTTGATAACATCACAAAAACCCTTTAAGAAAGAGATTTTAGCCACGAAACAAAAGGCTTGCCTAATAAAATTTATACCAGCTATACCAGCTCATGTCTTCTAATATTAAGAATATGTTTGCCCTTTTATCTTAAGTTTGTGTTAAACGTCTCACACTCCCACACCAAAGTCCATAGAGAAAATCAGCAATTTTACGTCACCGCACACAGGAGTTGCTGATCCACTGCTGCTCACTCAGTAAGTTCAAATGTGTTTTTTTTTCTGGGACTTTGTTGTTTGAAATCTTTTTTGTCTGTGACACAAACTTACTCAACAAGGCAGAAGTAGACTAGCACACCGTGTCATACAATGAGGCAAAATTACAGATTTTCTCTATGGATTTTGGTGCAGGAAATTTCAGTGCTGTTTTGAGTCAGAACAAGTGTTTGATTCATAGTCTGGCTCCTGGGGTTGGACTACCCCTCTAAGAAAACATGTTTTAAACAGAGTTACGAATATACAGTAGTTGATCCTCACCTTCCAGTCTCATGCCAACTTGAAGACACTTTTGGAATCTGCAGAATGGACACCGTTTCCTCTGCGTTTTGTCAATGCTGCAGTCCTGGTTCTCCGCACACACATACTTCTTGTTGTTTTGAACCGTTCTTTTGAAAAACCCCTGCGAGTATTCAACAGAAGATGAGTTTAGAGCAGATCATTCTATTGGTAAAAATCTCTACAAGAGTAAACACTTCATCTCCTGTGTTTTTCATGACCTGTACTAATTTTAGCTAAATTTATTTGTTCTAATTGTTGAATTGTCCGAATGTATTTGTAGTCTTTTTAAATAATGTATTTTACATATAAAGCCAAACCAGGGACTGGAGTTGCAAAGTAAACTCTTTGCACATCAGCACATCAGCTTCATGCTCTGTCTTGGAACTATGTTTAACAGCATTCTCCCAATCTGATTAAATAAATAAAAAATAATTAAATAAATAAGAATCTACCTTGCAGCTCTCACAGGTCAGAAGGCCATAGTGGTATCCAGAGACTTTATCTCCACAGACAGGACAAGGCTCCTCCACATCCATTAAATGCCTTAACTCCATTCTAGAACACTAACCTGACAAAGAAGTAAAGCAACATAGGACAACTGATACAAAGAAAGCTAAAGGTCATATTTTATTAAGATTAGATTAGATTAGATTAGATGAAACATACCATTATATGGTATGCTTCATGAGTATATGATGATGCACTTCAAATGCATACAAGGTGGCAATGTGGTTACACAAGTAACTGTCAGAAGATTGTTAAACATAGGGGGTGCAACTGAGGAAAATGCCTTCATCATCAAATGCTATCAGAGTCCTGTCTCAAAGTTTTTGTGGAGCGTAGATTCATACGATAAACTTGAATCTACATCAACGGGTTTTCATGATTGGTGATATAACAAGAAAAGGGACAAGTGAAATTGATACCTATTTCCTGAGACAAGGACTATTATAGAAACAAAGACACAAATAAAAAATAAGAGCAAAGACTAAAGCAAAAAGGAAAACACATCAGTTCATTACACTTCATTTTTTTTTTTTAGAGTTTGTTTTATGTAAGTGAACATATTATGGGCCATTCTACTACAACAACATTTCCCCCCCTACTTAAAATAATCTCCAACCTGGCAAATCTGACAGTCAATTAATGGGAAAGAAACATGCCACTATAATTCAAATTACACTCACTGCAGAATAAATGACCCAAGAACCTCAGACAATATAGCATTCTCTTAACTGTTAATTCTGCCTTATCACATAACTTATCACATGATGTGAGTTTACAAATGAAGTTGCATTGTGTGTGATAACAAGCGGTCTTCTTACCTGAGAAGAGTGTGGTCAGTAAACAGTGAGCGGCAGAGCATCAACTCATGTCCTGAACTATGAGGAGCAGGAGGAGGAAGAGGAGGAGGGTTGCTCTCCGTGGTCCTGACGTCTGAATAATGACCTGTCTGATTACAGCATGCTTTCGATGACGATTTAACACTGTGATGTTTCATCACACTGTTGTTGTCACATGTAGTCATTGATGTTTTATATTTATATGGCAAATCTGTCGTGTCTTCATTATGTAGCTGTATTGTGTAGTGTATTATATACCAATTCACATGTTACAGGCACCGTCACCGGGAGCAACTTAGGGTTAAGTGTTTGCCCAGGGGTACGTCAGAGTCAAGAATCAAACCCACAGACTTCCAGTTGAACCCACCCAAGCACTGAGACCTTTTTTAAGCAATTGCTTAATCGGATAGATTCACCATTAAAGAACATTTTCTTGCAAGAGAGGACATTATCTGCATTGTGAGGGATTTTTGTTTTCAAATTATACTTGAAATGTTTGTCCCCAAAATGATTTTTGTGTATGTTTCTTTTATGTGTTTAATATTTAATGTACTGTATGTATTCTGTTCTCTTCTTTTATTGTTATTAGTGTGACTGTTATTGTTATTATTATTTTACACAGTCAGATCATACAAACTATGTGTGTGCCATATGGTGACAAAATTTGGTATCATTTGCAATGCATTTACTGTTCATTTTCCAAACAGCTTTTATAGTTGCTAACTGGTGCAGACAAGATGCTGGACATTATCCTGGTTAAATAAACCAATAAATGAATAACAGATCTGTGGTGCCTAGTACAGTCTAATAATCAATTTCAAGTTTTTGTCTGAGGATAAAGTGGTAGAAGAAGAGTGAGTGAGTGAGTGTGAGTGAGTGAGTTTTCGTCTGATTTCCTACTTGTCCCTCCTATACAAGGTACATGAATTTTACACAGTGTATAAATCATTTTTTCAGTTTTTTTCTTCCCTTCCATGAAGCTTCAATTTGACAATTATATTTTTTTCTTTAAAAATGTGGTTTCCCAGTTTTAGAATTCAAGAATTCTAGTGAAGTAAAGATAGTTAGTGAAAATATCCACACATTAAGTAAAAAAAATGTCTGCCAAATCTAACACACAGACCGCACATGCGATACATGCTGTGGTGATCCCAAGAGAGGGAGAATCTGAAGGAAAATAATAATAGTAATTGATCCAACCTTATTATCACACATTTTCTATCGCTATTACCACAAGCGTGGTTATCACTGGCATTGTTAAAACCAATAACTTAGTGATAAAACTCTTACATTATTTTCCATATTTGTAATGTACTGTAATTTAGTGTTACCATACCATGCACACGTGTTTAGTAATTATGGCAGCTCAGCACTGCATAGGCTAGAAATAAACGGGTCATCAGCATACACTATCATAACATGATTATCTACAGAGTTTTCAAAATACAACCACTATTACAGAAACAGTATGCAGTATGTTTCCGATAGGTTGTTGGTATAGTAATTAAAATGGGAGACAAAATAATACAACATTGCCTTATGCACATGCATTCTTTTTTAATGTGCATACCAAAACACCACTATTCTAATTACATAATTGGTGCATGGCAGTCATATTCAGAATTAATTTCCCATGAAAACCACTTTTTTGCAACGCTACAGTATTGTGTATTTTTTCCACCAGAGGTCACTGTAACCCCACTGTCTGTAACCAGGCCTTTACTTCTAAATGCTGTTGTATGGCCAGCGGGTTTGACTCATCATCACTATAAAAACAGAAAAAACAGAAACACATTAGGTTTTACTGTACACAAAATAAACGTAAACTATACAAAAAGACATATAGTATAGTTTATATGTACATTTTTATAATGTAGACACTGATGTCAGGAAAATGTTTCAGTTAAAGTTCAACCATGAAATGCAAAAGATGCAATATTTCCAAAGCACTGAAGTTTTGAACTGTATTTACTTTAATCACTTGTCAATAGTTCATCATATTGTTTGCAACAGAATGTAAGTAGAGACAGTTGGACATGTTTAGTAGAGGCAGCAAACTGACTTTATTGGAAACAAAGCTCCTTTTTATTTAAGTTTGCTTCCATGATGTTTCTAACTTACAGAATATTTAAAGCAAAGGTGTCAAACTAACATTAGCTGTGGGCCACATGAGCTTCAGTTCTGGTGAGGAAGTGAACAAAGTCGAGTAGAAGTGAGTGATTTGACCTTAAAACTATATCATGATATTCCATCAGGACAAAACAATACAGACATTCTCTTATTATATTTCATATTATTTCAGATGTGTTTGTTTTGATATAGAACAATAAATGGTTCACAATAAAAACTACTTATTTATGATGTAAAATGAATCTATAAATATCAAAAACTAGCCTTCAAGTGTTGGGCTGTGATCCTCAGTAGGTAACAATAGTTCGAGGTTTTATTTTATATTTATACAGTGTTCAGGTTTTTGACGTGTGACTGTACTAATTTGAACTGACACAGTCAGTGCTTCATCTTGAAATTTTTCCTTCCTTCAGTTTGATCTACAGTGAGTACAGAAAGTATTACATTTTTCACTCTTTGTTACATTGTAGCTCTTTGCTACAAACATTTAATGAAAATGTCTTTTCCTCATTAATGTACAAACAGTAGCCCATATTGACAGAAAAAACGCAGAATTGTAGACATTTGAGTAAATTTATTAAAGAACAAAAACTGAAATATCACATGGCCATAAGTATTCAGACCCTTTGCTGTGACACTCGTATATTTAGCTCAGGTGCTGTCCATTTCTTCAGATCATCCTTGAGATGGTTCTACACGCTCACTGGAGTCCAGCTGTGTTTCATTAAATTGATTGGACTTGATTACCTTACCTTACAGCTCACAGTGCATGTCAGAGCGAATGAGAATCACGAGGTCGAAAGAACTACCTGAAGAGCTCAGAGGCAGAAATGTGGCAAAGCACAGATCTGGCCAAGGTTACAAAAGAATGTCTGATGCACGTAAGGTGGCCTCCATAATCCTTAAATGGAAGAAGTTTGGGACCACCAGAACTCTTCTTTGAGCCGGCCGTCCGACCAAACTGAGCAATCGAGAGAAGAGCCTTGGTGAGAGAGAGGTGAAGAAGAACCCAGAGATCACTGTGGCTGAGCTCCAGAGATGCAGTGGGGAGATGGGAGAGAGTTCTAGAAAGTTAACCATCACTGCAGCCTTCCACTAATCGGCTTTATGGCAGAGTAGCCCGACGGATGCCTGAGCGAAAAATTTAAGGGGGGCTGAAACTGTAAGTAACACAAACTTACCAAACAAGGCAGAAGGAGAACAGCAGCTTCTGTTTTCCCTACCAGATACCATATTTTCCTAGTGGACTTTGGTGTGGGAGAGTGAGTGTTTTTTACGTATAAACTTCAGTTTCCCGTTGGAAATGACAGTCTAACAGTGAGATAAATTGGTGAAAATATTCTTGAGATACCATAGACTTATATTGGTATTTATTTAAATTCTTGTGTCATGCTGTCATTGAGGGTATTCACCCATGTCTCAGGCTAATTCTTGATAAAAGAATCCTGTAGAAGACATCCAAACTCAGGCACTGTGACAAGCTTAATGGGTAACTAAACCCCCTCTTCTGAGACTAACCCCACCCCAGTGCCTGATTTCGAAAAATTCCCAGAAGTGGGCTGACAGCTGAGTGAGGGAGAGGAGAAGGGGGGGGGCAGTGGGCGGAGCAGTGCTGGGGGCGTGGTCTGGCAGTGAAATCTGGAACGAAGTTGCTCAGGTGCTCGGTGAGACCAGACTTTGAGTCACTCACACTGTGCTTCATGCGGTTGCAAGAGGAAGATGATGAAGCCACAGCTGAGGCATTAATGAAAGGGGGAGGAGTCTGGGACAGCAAGCCTTATGCTGATTGGAGGAAGACCAAAGAATGTATCAATGATACAAGAGTGGACTAAGAAAGCCAATGGTTTTCATCACAACATATAATTTTAATAATTTACACTAAACTGTAAAGATTTGCACCTGGATCAGTTACACTTTGATGATTAACACTGACATCACATTATAAAGTTGCTGGGCAGAATGCTTGATTTTGCTAGATGAACACATTTGTCATGTAGTATATTTGTCAATTTTTAATTAGACACTCTAAATTGATCCGTGTGTTGTGTCAGGAAGGTCATCCGGCATAAAAATCTGCCAACTCATGTGTACAGATCATCCACTTTGGCAACCCCTAGAGAGAGAGAGAGAGAGAGAGAGAGGATTTTTACGTGATGGTTAAATGTTTCTGGGAGAATGGGGTCTCTATCCACTCCCCCTGCTGTCTGTTAGCAGAAAGCCAGCCTTGCAAAGTCAGGGCTGTCGACCCGGAGTCCTCAGAATCAGGAGGTCTTGCAAGAAACATGTATTGCTCTATGGCATTACACACACATACACCTTAGCCAGGTACTGGCTATAAGATCAAGGCAGGAATAGCATTATTTTAGACGTTCATCATGGCAAAAGCCAGTGAAAAAGAATAAGAGGAAGTGAGGAAGAGGAAACTACTGTCTGACTGAGCAAGGGGCCACACACATATAAACATTGGACTTGAAAACAAATGCACATGACCAGGAGAAGGGAAGAGAGAGGGGGTGTCAGCAGTGGGTGGTAGACGATGGATGGATGGATGTTCGTGGTGGTGTCGTAAAATATGTACTCCGAAACTGTAGAGGGAGCTCCGTAGAGAAAAAGGCGAAAAATGACCAGATTTGCAGAATTCCACTTTAATGTCATTTTTTATAAATATGAATCACAGGATCTACTGACACTGAAACTGGGATTACCTCACTCGTGAGAGCCCATTCTGGAGAAACAAAACAGGTTGCTGCCAGCGTATGAAGACGTCTACATGTACGTCACTGTGAGAGTTTTTCACTCGCTTCAAATAAATAACATCTGACAACTGGACTGAAATTGACCTGCAACACCAGCTCTACTTAAAACACATCTGTCTAAAATTATTAATTATGTATACACCTCGTGCATTATTATGGGCCCTCTTGTATTTCAGCATCAGCTTGTGCTTTAAATGTGAGCCTGGTTGCTCAGGAATACATAATTTTCATTCACATGGTACACAGCATGTCTGCATTACAGTGCCAGACGGTGACAAACAGCTTTCAGACTCACCTGGAGCAGAAGGTCACAGAAGGACAAGCCTCTCATATACAGTGTGTGCCGAGCCACTAATGTAGCTGCAGACAGGTGTCAGCCATCTTTAATGTTTACCAGCCGAGCTCTTTTCCCCGCGGTCTGCTGATGTCATCAGGTGCCTGTTGATAGTCACGAATAATGCCTGGCAGCTGGGGCTTAAGTTTCCCAGCAAGTTCAGGGCTACAACAGCTCCTTGGCTTCAAATGATCTCGGGAGCGGGAGCGAATGAGCGCTTTTGTAAAACAATAAACAAATCAGTGTTAAGTTAGGGAATGAACTCAAGCTGCAGGCCACAGTAATTCCACAGGGGCCTCATCGACTGCAAGACTGCTGAAGTGACCCTAGAGGCTCAGCCTTTCATACTCAAATGTTAGAACACAGTAGTATCTGCTGTATAAAACAACATCCTCATACAGTTCAGCCACAGTATAGGTCATTCCTTCCTGATTTCTTCAGGGTTCTCCAGCATGACATGGTATGAGGTCAAAATGTGGAATACTGTACCACAGAAAGGCTCAGACAGAGACGTCTGTTTACATTATGCAAGCTACACAGAACATAACCATAAACATAAGCAACTGTTGCTACATGATGACAAAGATTTCCTCCTAATGGGTTTCATACTGCTGCTGCTATTTCTCAAAGAGGTTTTTGTGCCTAAACCCAACCAAATAGGTTACTCACTCTCCCACACCAAAGTCCATGGAAAAACAATGTCATTTTAGCTCACGGGGACAAAGAAGCTACTGGTCTACTGCTGCCGCATTTGGTAAGTTTGTGTCACTTATGTAAAAAAAAAAAAAAATCATAAGTATTAGTGGAGGCAGCAGTGGATCAACAACTGCTGATTGACCCTAACCCTAACCCACAGTGAAAGGCTCACAAAGGTGACACAGCCAGAAAAAAGGCTGTCTAATTGTGATATAAAGTTGCAACTATGTAGACTACGTAACAGCAGGCCTAGCCTTTTGTCAAGTGGTTAAAATCAGTTTTCTTCTTTCTGCCAGCCATGTTTTGACTGCTGGTCCCTGGCTGCTTATTGGCACAGCAGGTAGTACTCACAGCTCAGTCAGTGCCGCCATCGGTGCCCACTTTTCAAAAAAAAAACCCTGTATAATCACTTAAACCACAATGCTGTCACATAATGGGACAGATTCATTTACACGAGGGATTTGAAACAGCTGATCGGTGCCTCCCAGGATAATAAATCATCGTCATTGTCGAACAGAAAGTGTGCTGTGATTGGCTGCTCACCTCAGGCCAATCAGACAAAGAGAAGATACAAGGGAATGGAAGAAGCAAGCAAATGGCTTGCTAACACACACCAGCGACTTCTATGCATTAACCTTTATTAATAACTTTGTTATTAATTTTGGTCAAAAATACATGATTTCATCCAGATCGTGATAGATACAGGTCTGAACACTCCCAGTCCATCCTGAATGTGTCCTGAGATCCAATCACTAAAACTACATTGGAAGGTGGAAGCTCATAACATGAGTGTGGATTTGAATAAAGGGCAGGGACAGCAGATGTGATCATATGAGGTCACAGGTCAGATCTGAAAGCCAAAATGTGTTTAGGATTTTCCCGTGGGGAAATTTTTATTTTTTTTCCACTGGCGCACTAGAAGCATGCTTAACACAACGACAACAGAGGAGCAACGGCTCGCAGCTTTTGTATTCATCCAACATGGCAGCCACCGGAGAGCAGCTGTATTTCGATTCAGCTGTTGCTTCCATTTTAAGCGACTTGCTCCGCAGAGCCCCCCCAGACAAAAGACGATATTACTAGACAGCCATCACTCTTAGAAACCTACAGCACAAGCAGCATGTTTGTTGACACATTCTCCATCATTGGTCTGGATGGTTGTGGGTCTATCCAGTCGCGTACTGAGGCATTTTGAGCTCTGTCCATTGGTCATGCTTCTTGAAAGTTTGAGGTGATTACATCCCTTTTTCGAGACGCAAATGAGATTGTGATCTAGACTGGCTTTAGCCAGTCTACCATGTTTTCTTTGTTCAATGAACAATGCAGACACCTGCCACCTGCTCATGAGGAAAGTATTTTCATCCAAAGCAGGTGCAGAACATACTACAGTATATGTGCTGGTTCCCCCTCAGCTGTATAGACTGTGTGCGAGTGCAGTTTCTTTTGGGACAGCATATCCTGGTCCAAACTCGACACAAACTTTACCATTGCTAGAGTTTTCCTCTCTGAAGTGAGGACATGTGGTAATTATTCAATTCAATTCAATTCAATTTTATTTCTATAGCACCAAATCACAACATACATTATCTCAAGGCACTGTACACAGTAAGGCCAAAGCCTTTACAATATTACAGAGAGAAAAGAAACCCAACAGTTCACACAATGAGCAAACACTAGGCATCAGTGGAGAGAAAAAACTCTGACAGTGTTCTCTGACAGAACCAGACTCAAAGATGTGCGGTCATCTGCCTCGACCGGTTGGGGTGAGAGGAAAATGGGAGGTGAGGGAGAGACAGAAGAGAGAGACCAGGAGCAAATATACAACAGTCGTATCAAGTTTAGAATCAGTTATGTCATGTTTATAGAACTATGGTGTCATTTATACAAGCAGCAGCAGAGATTATTGATAAGAAATTATACTGATGAACTTTTAATCAGAGCATATTAAGAATGACACCAGTATTATTGTTACTGATAATAATAATAATTATTATTATTATAATATATATATAATAATAATAATAATAATAACAATAATAATAATAATAATAATAATAATAATAATAATAATTATTATTATTATTATGGAACAGGTCAGACAGCTTCAGGCAGCACATTCCTCATGGAAAGTGAGGTGCTGTCTTACGGCTGCAGTGCAAGTGCAGTGTGCCCAGGGTATAGCCATGTGGAATATCATGGAGACACTCACTGTTCGTCTCACATATGTGTATAACAGAATGTGGCACGTTGAGATCACACCTACTGATGTGCTGAGGCTGAAGCTGCCTTCACCCATGTTTATTCCAACAGAGCTGAATATTTTTTTTAAAACTGATTTTATCTATTTTCTGCAAATCCAACTATTCTCATCTTCTAATGAGTTGGCTAATAACATTTTAAAGCAAAGCACTTAAAGTGATAGGTTAGTTTTTTAAGTGTCTTTCATTAGGTACTGCAAAGGATTATGGGAAAGACCTGCACACCTTAAAGCTCCTATTTGAATCCAATTCCAATCCAATTTTAGTTATAATGCACATTTTCAGTGCTGCACATAAAATACAAAATTAAGAGAACTAAAAACAAAGATCAACAATACATAAGTTTCACATAGAAACAATAAAATAAGCATCCAAAATAAAACTAAACTAAAACACACATAAAACAGAACTCTCTCTGGTTTAAAATAAAATTAAAATAAAAGTGTGTTTTTAAATGAGATTTAAAAGCAAGAAGTGTGGGGGCCTGTCTGACAGGGAGTGGGAGATCGTTCCACAGTTTAGGAGCCGAAACAAAGAACGCTTGGTCTCCTCTGAGCTTCAGCCTTGTTTTTGGGACAACTAAGAGGAGCTGATCTGCAGATGTTAGTGACCATGAAGGAACATAAGGCCGGAGCAGATCACAAAGACAGGAAGGGGCAAGATTATGAAGGCATTTAAAAGCAAATAAAAGAATTTTTATATTTTATAGCCAGTCTCTCAGTCTGAGAAAGAATATATGTGTTTCAAATATTACTGGGAGTAAAACCTTTAAATGGTAGATTTAAGATGTGCTGATTATTTCCCTTTTGATTATCCCGCACCTGTCTAAATGTGGTTTACTAGAGGTGCCTGTCCTTTTTCTACCTTCTACTTACTTACCGTCTACATTCTTTCTATCTAATTTATTTAGTCCAGTAATGACATGCTGCTGACACTGACTTCGCCGAGCACGCCAGCAGCATGCTTCTTTCACCAAGAACCAGCCTGACACAGATGCTGCCAGCAGGGATATGGAGGAAACCTGATTTGAGCCATGTAACTAGGCTCACCTAATAAAATCTGCAATGCATCTCAGTGGGCTGCACCCACCTCCAACATCTGCAGGAAAAAGTATAGCCACAGACCATTAGTGTGTTCCATTTGCCTCATTAATGACATCATACAAGACTTAAAAGTCTGCCAGTTTCCACAGATGGGCATTAATTAGGTTATTTGGTGGCTGATGTTAGCATTATAGCTAGGTTTGATCAAAAAACTGCTTGACTAACTAAAATAATGACAAATTGGTAACAGATGAATTAAGTCCATTCAAACAGTACATTGGATTATTTGGTAGCATGAAGGACAACTTGGTTAGTTTAACTTGGTGAACTTAATTTAGTTCTTACCAAATTAGCATTTTTAAGTTTTTGCCAACCATTTTTCTTTTTTCAATGTATTGCGAGCTATTCTAGACCATTTAATAAACACATTATGGGGCATTTAATATATAAAACACCTCAGCAACATTTCCACAGAGGACACTGTCTACACACAAACATTCCCTCCATCCGGTCTGATAGTATTGCTTGACAGACTGATTTGGAGTGATGGATGCAGACTACCACTCATTTTCGATTGTTTCTGTTCATGAAGACGGAGAAGAAACAGAATGGTAACACGAGCGACGTCAAAAAAATCTAACTTTTCACACTGCACCTTTAAAGATCCAGTAAGTAAGATTACTTAGTATAGCTGGGCTCGTAGGTTTACATACCCTGACAGAATTTACGATATTTTTCGCCATTTTTCAGAGAATATGAATGATAATACAAAATCTTTTGTTTCTCTCATGATTAGTGGTTGGATGAAGCCATTTACCATCTAACAATTGACTTTTCTCTTTTTAAATCATTATGACAACAGTGAAACTACTCAAATGACCCTGATCTATGGCCTGATAACAGTTACCACAAGGGCTTAAATGACTACTAAAGGTAACCATCCTCACCTGTGATTTGTTTGCTCGTGAACAGTGTGTGTATATAAAAAGTCAGTGACTGTCTGGGCTCCTGACAGACCCCTGCATGTTTGATCCAGTGATGCAATGACGTTGCTGGGTTCCAAGCCATGGGGATAAACAAAAAAAAATATTAAAGAAGCATACAATTTCACCAATAAATGTTAAAATCTGAGTGCAAATTTTATAGACTGTACCCTTAAGGTGATGCTCAGAGCAGCCATCTTGAATTGTGGACTCAACTTTACTTTAGGGGGCATTCTAATAGAAACGTCTTACTTGTAACTGGGAAAATTCAAGTTTCAATTTCAGATGGAATACACTTTAAGAAGAGGGTGAAGAGGATTGTCACGCAAACACCAAATGAGAGTGTGAATGACTGTGTAAACAGGTAACTCTGACCTTTGCGTTATCAATGAAGCCAGAAAAGTGCAGTCTATTTATTATTAGAACTAGTATTATCAGTATGTGTCTATAAAAAGGCTATTGAGGAACAGTGTAAGCACCTCCTCTCATATCCCCTGAGTCACCTGGGAAATGTTTGCCGTGTTGTTGAGGCCAGTACGTTGTCGGGCAGCAGGTCTCATCGTGCAGAAAGCCACTGACATCTGTCATACACTGTATCTTCCACCTGACTGAACTCAAACCATGAGCTGTCTTTGTGTGCTGCCAAGTGTTTACATCGCCTTTTTTTCTTTTATGATCAACTGTTTAGCAGAAAAAGAAGGCAGCTGTTTGTCTTTCAGCCAGCAGCTTTGATGGAGCATGACAAATGAAGTTATTCCACTCGTGTTCACTCACAGCTCGTACGAAGAAGAGGAAGGGGTTTGCTGCGTAGTGGGTAAAAAATGTTGCCGTCTGTCAGTCTGGAAGTCAGGTTGAGAGACAGGTGAACTGCATGTGGTGTTCAGTGACCCATATACAGCATGTGTCATGTTTAAGCTATAAAATCAAAATCACACTGTAAGGAAATTGAAATTAAATATGAGGTGTTTGCATAGTGTGTACATAGCTGACTGGGCATGTTTTATGGTGGTGGTTAAGGGTTGGGGTTAGAATTATGCTTCGGTGAGGGTTAGGTTAAGGGCTAGAAGAAGGCTAATGTCAGAGTTGGGTTAAAGGTTGGAATTAGGTTTCTGTCTGGGTTAGGTTAAGGGTTTGAGTACCCCTACATCAGGGTAAGGTTTAGGGCTACATTTAAGCTTATGTCAGGCTTAAGTTAAGGGCTAGAATAAGATTTATGTTAGGGTAAGGTTAATGGTTAAAATTAATTAAGGTTTAAAATTAGGCCGATCCCAGGATACACTGTAAGGAAATTGAAATTAAATACGAGGTATTTGCATAGTGTGTATATAGCTGACTGTGCATGTTTTATGGTTGGAATTATGCTAAGGTCAAGGTTAGGTTAAGGGCTAGAATTAGGCTCATGTTAGGGTTAGGTTATGGGTAAGGTTAAGGGCTAGGGTTAGGCTAGTGTCCTAAGTATGTAAATGATTTTTTTTTGCATTTGTTACAATCAAACCAATAGGGTTGGGGTTAGTATGTTTCCCATAAAATAGAAGAGCAATCAGGTATAAAAGAAACAACAGCTTTATTAACACGTCATCGAAGGATTGGGTCAAAGGAGGTGAAGCAGAAATGCTAAGCCTGTCTGCTGTCTGCTGTCAGGGTGATGGAGAGACTGGCCAGGTGTTGCCTA
The DNA here is from genome assembly GCA_016785285.1 of Brachirus orientalis. Lineage (NCBI taxonomy): Eukaryota > Metazoa > Chordata > Actinopteri > Pleuronectiformes > Soleidae > Brachirus > Brachirus orientalis. Next base: position 632,360 of record JAFBJR010001838.1, read on the forward strand.
ATAAACACACTTCAGCAAAATTCTAACCTTCAGATTCTCATGATTTCATTGAATCTTTTCGTCCAAGAGTTATGGAAAACTCCAGTAATAACGTCTTATGTCTGTCAAAAGGACTAAACTGGTACTTTTTGTTATTATTTTTTTTTGCTGAAGAGCTCACATAGCTGAAGTCACACAACCAAGGTAATGTCCTCTGGTAGAAAACAACGCTTGTCACCTCTTTAGATGGATACAGTATACTAGACAACACATACTGTACAGTAAATCAGGAAAAATGTCCGATAACTTGCAGCTGTTTTCGTCATGAAAGTGAAGATGGTAGATATATGTGTCAGAACACTTTTGAGAAAGGCTAACAGGAGAACGTTCTAAAAGATCCCCGGAGGTCCAGAGAGATGGTGGAGGTCAATCACTGCTATGAAACATGTTCACAGTGAGGAGAAGGAGAAGACAAACAAAAACCAGGGGATTTCGTGGTCAGCTCGTGGTAAATCATGGACTCAGACTATATTTTCTGACACAACAAAGTTAACACTGCAATCATATTGACGTTACACTGCTAACATCATCCTAATGCGACACATACCCGTCCAGTGACAATAATATTTCTAGCTGTAGACTCCAGAGTCTGTTTGTCACAGAGCCAGATTTTGTCCATTTGTTTCCCTCCAAACTAAATTCTCAGTGGCTCTCTGGAGTAAGATGAAGGGAAGTGAATCAGAATGTTGAAGATGTCAGGATACTGCAGGTCTGGAATATAATAATAGTAAACTTGTAAAAAGCACAGTGGGGGCATGACAAGGATCAGATATATTCAGTCGGTCAGTTTTGCAATATAAATCTGTGGATTTAAAGTGCACAATGAACTCTAACAAGTTGAATCCAGCCCATTCACTTTTGCAGCACCTTACAACATGTAAGATACAACATGGTGGTTCAAAGAAACGGAGACCTGTGATGTCTAGAACTTTATGCACTATTATGTAGATGTAGATCTGAAGACTTCTTCCATAATGGTAAGGTTGGAGTAATCTGAATACATTCACATCAATAGTTGCATCAGCCCAGCAACTATTGTATGTTTGCTGGCTTTGTACAAGATTGATAAAAATGTGTAACATTTTTATGTGACATTGCTCAGTTGGACACTAGCACCAACAAGGAGAGTAGTCAAATGTGCCTGTTTTCTGAAACTGGTTAACAATCCAATTTGAACACTAAATATTTCCAGTGTCTAGTGTTTCTGATGGAACTGCTGCTAAAACGGAGACTCAATAACAACACAGAGATGAGTGTCACATCACTTAGTGTTCAAATGAGAACATCAGTACTCTACTACGTCAGTACTACAATGTTGCATATTGGCCCTTTAGTTTTTCTGTGTTCCCATCAGGATAAACCACACAAACATAAGGTTATCCACAACTTCTTTTCTTCTGGGATCATCATCATCAGCAGCAGCCCAGCACTTGACCAGACACCTGCAAATCTAATCATTCACTTGTTTTGTTTTGTTTGTTTTTTTAAATTTCACAGTGTAACGTTTATATAAAAAATTAGATATTAACTGTAGTCCAACAAATGACAACAACAAATTAAGAGAATCTGTTTTATCATTTTAAAGCATTTAAGTTACAAAATTGAAGATGCACCCCAAAGGATCTCAAAAAAAATTTATAATAATAATAATAATAATAATAAAGTAATACCAGTGTAACCACTCAATAAAGAAACAAATACTTTGATAAATGAAAATTGTTTCAGTGAATTAGAAGGTTTGGGGTTGTTGTTGTTGTTGTTTTTTTAATGTATTGCATATCAAGAAAATGTTGGGGAATAAATAAAATGTTGCCCAATTAATATACAATACTGGATGTTTCTGAAGAAAAGCATTTACATAGAGAACAATGTTCAGAAAAAGGCATGAATGAGTTGTTGTTTTTTTTCATAGATGGTTTATAGAGGTTGTTTAAAGGAATAGTTAAGGTTTATTAAGAGTTGTTGTATGAGGTACTGACAGTGACTATCACCAGTATGCTGCCATCACTTGAGATGCAGGCCATCATTGTTAGATTAAAAACACAGCTGCCATCGGGGATACATAGAAAACAACAACAAAACAATTTTAGCCTCACATCATAAAATGTATGCCTGCTTTAGTCCACTGTATCTTAAAAATATGCCTGTCATCATATCTCATTGTTAATAGTCTTCTCTGACTAGAAGCTGAAGTTTGTAAACCACTCACTCTCTTGAACCAAAGCCCATAGAGAAAAGCAACATTACTAGTTTGCTGGGACAAACGAGTCTACTGCTGCCTCATTTGTCACACCAAAGTCACACACATTTGACTATTAGTGACATTTTTACTTTTCTCTGGACTTTGGGGTGGGGAGTAAGTGCTTCTCACTGAGCAGCCATTGCTGCTAAATAACAGTACATACAACCACAAAAAATCTTGAACGATCACTTTAAAATAGTTTCACCAAATAGTTTTGTTACTGATTTGTTCCATTTTTAAAAGAATAGAACATGAACAATGGCTTTAAACGGTGTAAAAATGATCATCTACAAATATCTTCCTATGCGTGACTGATTTAGGGTAAACAAATCTGTGACTTGCACGTACGTCCTCCTTTCAATATCACTTTTCATCATAGGCACTTTCACTCTGACATTAATGTTGTCTCCCCAGTACAATAAAGTATTAACAACAGTGGGGCTGTTTCACAATCAAGTTTCTTCTTGCCATTGGCTGTTAGAAGTCAGTCCGCTGTAGTCTGTGGTTTCAGTCCTGCAGTTATATTTCCCTCTTTATTGATTCATGTCAGGACAACTCTGTGGCCAGTGCCAAAGTCTCAGGAGGTGAAGTAAGAGCTCTGCATTGAGTACAGGCGATCGATAGGATTTCCTGCGCGAGCCTGAAAAGATCCTACATCTGTAGTGGCCAAAAAGCAGTCGCTTAGGCTCGTCAGAGAGGCGTCACTGTCGATGTCGTGGATAAAGGAATCAGTACCTGGAAAGGACAAGAGGAAGTGAGACATAAGGGCTCGAGTGTCAACTCCTAAGAAGCTGGGTATTGCACCATCAGCCCACATATCTATGCATTAAAGGCTCAATATGCGATAACTGAGCACCACGAGTCATCGCAGCTGAGCATGTCAACCCAAAGCAATCATAACAGCTGATGCCAGCAAGCTATTAACATCTCCAAAAAAGCTGGAACTGATGCAACAAAAGGCTGGAAAATTAAATTGCACAATTCAAAACCAAATGGAGGAGCATTTGACAACTAAATAGGTTAATAGGTCCGTAACACGACTGGGTAGAAAAAGGAGCATTTCAGAAGTAAATCCAATGTGTTGCCTTCAGCTGGACACTTTGAACTGCTTTCTACTACCGAGCTGCTTGTTACTATCATAAACAGGACATCCTGGACTCTGAGCTTCCAAAACGAGGTGTTCAAATGTGCTCCTCTCATGTCAATGCAGTAAACAACCCCTTATGATTGTAGCATATGCTGGACCGACTACCAAAATTGAGGCTTGATAACAATGCAGAGAGAAGGAAAAAAACTATGCTCGAGACATCAGTAATAATTTGTTTCCTGGTATCTTGTGAGGCAGAACATTGCATATTGGGTCATTTAACATGTAAAATTGATGTTTAATACACAAAGAAAAGGGCAGGGTTAGGGTTAGGGTTAGGTAATGCTGTGTGTGTGAGTGTACAACCCCAATTCAAAAAAAAAAAAAAAGTTGTGATCCTGTGTAAAATTTAAATAAAGACAGAATGCAATGATTTGCAAATCTGCTTAAATTTGCTTACTGTTAATTTGACACTCTAAATTAATCCCAGTGGGTTGCGCCAGGAAGGGCATCTGGCGTAAAAATCTGCCAAATCAACCACTGTGTAGATCAACCACTGTGGTGATCTCTTGACAGGGAGAAGCCAAAAAGGAAAAAAAAATGCTCATTTTGAGTTTGATGGCAGCAACACATCTGAAAAAAGGTGGAACAGGGCAATGTTTTCCACTGTGTAGCATCCTCTCCAAGAATGTTTCATTCTTGTCTGATGCAGGATTCTAGCTGCTCAACAGTCCTGGGCCTTTTTTGCAAGATTTTTCGCTTCATGATGCTCCGAATGTTTTCTATTGGTGAAAGGTCTGGACTGCAGACAGGTCAGTTCAGCACCTGGACTCTTCTCCTGTGAAGCCATGCTGTTGTGATGATGCAGTATGTGCTTTAACATTGTCTTGCTGAAATGTGCAAGGCCTTCCCTGAAAGAGACATTGTCTAGATAGGAGCATATGTTGCTCTAAAACCTCTATGTACTTTTCAGCGTTGATGGTGTCTTTCCAGATGTGTAAGCTGCCCACACCATAGGCACTAATACAACTCCATACCATCAGAGATGCAGGCTTTTGAACTGTCCACTGATAACAAGCTGGATGGTCCCTCTCCTCTTTAGTCCACAGGACAAGGCGTCCATGGTTTCCAAAAAGAATTTCAAATTTTGACTCATATGACCACAGAACAGTTTTCCATTTCGACTCTGACCATTTTAAATGAGCTTTAAAATGACGTGTTTCTGGATCATGTTCACATATGGCTTCTTCTTTGCATGATACAGCTTTAATTTGCATTTGTGGATTGCACAGTGAACTGTTCACAGACAGTGATTTCTGGAAGTGTTCCTGAGCCCATGCAGTGATTTCCAGTAGAGAACCATGTCTGTTTTTAATGTAGTGCTGCATCAGGGCCTGAAGATCACCAGCGCACAGATTCCTCCTGATTCTCTGAATCATTTGATATTATATTATATATATATTATGATAATATACACTGTTGATGGTGAGCTCTTCAAAGTCTTCAAAGTGCAATTTTACATTGAGGAACATTTTTATGAAATTGTTCCACAATTTCTAGACAGTTTTTGCAGGTTGGTGAACCTCTGCCCATCGTTACAAGTGAAATTCTTCTACCCAGTCATGTTACTGACCTTTTACCAATTAACCTAATTAATGCTCCTCCAGTTGTTTTTGATTTGTGCCATTTACTTTTCCAGCTAATAATAGTTAATATTATTCATCAAATGGTAAAATCTCTGTTTCAACATCTGATGTTGTTTATGTTCTACTGGGAATAAAATATGGGTTTATAGATATGCAAAGCATTGCATTCTGTTTTTATTTTCTGGCATAAGTACTTGATATCATACCTGAGTTCACCGTCTTTCAGTTGATAAGTCAGAAATGTGAATGTTTCTCGGGCTAGTCATGATTAGCTGTTGTTAGCAAAACAGGTCAATAACAACGCTCTCCATGGTATTTTACAAAAACAGCATAGCAACATAGCTACGATTCAAAATTAAACCATAGTATATGTGAAACAGATAAGACAGAAGTGCTATTAACCGTAAAGGTAGTAGTGTTTGTACTGTGGCAGCCACCTTGCAATCCAAACTCAGGGTACACAAGGTTGTTCCACGTTTCCAAGTTGACTTGACTGTCCCATGACAATGGAAATTACGTGTTCCGACTAAACATGGGACACATCCCTAGACCTTGTCAGGACCAGTAGTCGTCATCGAGACCAAAACCTGGTCCTAATAAGGCTAATAATGGTAAAAGAACCAGTATTAATACAGCAGCCATCTCAGAATCCCAACCCGGGTTATGTGAAGTTGCTCCGAGCTGGAAATTCAATTTAAATCCCATGAACTTGGAAATTCTGAGTTCCTTCTGACTAGGATTGGAACACACCAACCGACCTTGTCAGGACAAGTAGTCATCATGGAGACCGAGACCTGGTCCTAATAAGGAAGAACCTCATTCCTTAAGAAACAGGTTAAATTTAGGGCAAAGATTTTAATTATGGTTAGGTTAATATTAGGATTAGGCGTTAACTGGTATGTTAATGCCTAAGTATGTGTGCAGCTCAGCTTTTAATTCATCAATGAGACAGACACAGAGTCAAGGACAGAGACTGAGTCACTGATGTCACCTGGTTATTACCTTTGTCTGAGTCCCATTCTCAATACTCTCCTCATCCAGTGCCCAAATGCAGCCTGGAGCCATCCTGGGTCAGGCCAAAGAGGGTTGTCTTGATAAATTATAGGGAAAAACTAAGCACAATATACAGGCAGACTTTTTCCCCACTCTCCAAATGTTTTAAATCAGGGATATTTGGTAAAATTTTCCTGAGTTTCTTGATTATATTCCAATTATAATCTCTCACCACTTCCATCTCTGCCAATGAAACTAAAATATTTTGGGAGGATTTACCAAAAACTGAGTCACAGGCCTAAACTGTTTACTATTTGTAACATGCTTGTATGATTCCTAAGTTTCTGTGGGCCAACTGTGAAGGGAATTGGGTTTTCAAATATTAAACTTAGTGTTGTTATTAAATAAATACATTAAACTAAAATAAATTGGAGGACTCAGGACAGATGCTTCCCAAATGAGATATATTTTTGGAACTCGTGTTGGATAAGAACCACATTTTCAACAATTTGCAATTTGGTAACATCCTTCTCTCAAGGTTTGATGTCAACTCAGTGGTTCCCGACTGTTTTCTTGAGGAACCCATATTTTTAAGCACCCCCACACCCATGTATACATAAAAAATTAAATAAGCTACTATATTTAAAATACGTACTAATATCAAATTTATTTCAAATAAATAGAAAATATAAAGTAGAATGGGCAAATAAACTATTCAAAGAACCACAAGGAATTTTAATTCTTAATATCTGCAGGAATTTTGGGTATCATTAATCACTTTCCATGGATATTACACAGTATTTTTTTCCCCTTACATAAAAAAAAAAACATACACATAATTTGGAATATTTTAGCCTAACTACAAATCATGAAAAACTTATCCAAATAATATTTAATCTTTTGTGGTTTTTATTGTTCCTCCCAGATAGATTTTCCAAGACTATCAACTGGTTCTATGAATATGGCTTTTATTTTTTTAACAGTAGTCATAGTAACGTACAGAACACTTACTTTAACGTCCACTTGCTGTGGAGCAACTCGGCACAACTATTGTTGTTTTAAAGAGCTGCACGAATAAGTAGGACTTGTCGAAAGAGGTGAACAAACAGACATTGTTCTTCATGTCGATACAGCAGTGAGACGCTCACCGTAGGGGTTCATGTAGTCACCAGGCATCTGTGGAGGGGTGAGGCCCTGTTGAAAAGCATCCGTGTGGTAACTGTTGGGCTCCACGGTCACCGGGTGCTGCTGCTGGTTTGGAGGTAGAGTAGGTCCTGAGTAGGAGTGGAGCAGGCCTTTCATACAGCCCGATATTTCTTCTGTAACGTTCAGTGAGAGCAGCGTTAAATTCCATCACTTTGACACTTTGACTTTTTCTTGTGCGCTGTCCTGTAATCTGACTCGTCAGAGCGCAACCACGTCAGGAATATCTATGAGCTTGTTAAGATAAGCAGTTATAGTCAGTTCAGGTGCGTCATCCGTATTTTAGGGGGTTATCTATGCACTTAAGCAAAAGCAAGCTTAACTGACACTACTGCTGTGCTTCAACTGGTAACCCTGTGCCCCTCGAGAAAAGTCTTGTTAAAAATCCTTATATCCTTGTTACTGAGTAATACTGAATAATAAATGTATGGCTGTGATGCCACATATATGATATGTTTACTGTATAAGCTACACTGTTGCATGGTCACACTGCAAAACCAGTCCTACTAGAAATGAGCCAAATAGTCTTAATTTTATTTAACTGTTCTAGTTTTAAGAAAGAAAAAAAAACATTTGCCAGTGGGGTAAATCTCTTTTTTTTTTTTTTTTTCTTGGCCAGAATACTTCAAAATAGCCTGTAAATCTGCAGCCACTTTGAGACTGTAATGTCCTTTTCAACCAAGGAAAAACAGGACAAAAACTGGCCAAAATGTAGGAAAGTTACACAAAGAAATGCAGTCATGTAAGATCTTTTTTTTTTTTCTTTTTTTTTTTACTTTAAACGACTCTTAATCAAGTAAAGAAAGAGTCGTTTAAAGTAAAAAAATTCCTTGTTTTTGCACACACACACCCCTCCATTATAGTTTTCACATCTTTAATTATCACATCACAATTTTCACAGGAGGTTAAAGTAAGCTGTAATATCTGATTTAGGCTAAGTTGGATATTTTCTCTTGAAATTCTTTTTCTAGAGCAAAACTTGCTTGCCAAGATGCTTTTTGTTTTCAGGCGAAACTGAATTGAAAATCAGTTGTTGTTGTTGTTGTTGTGTTTGTTTTTTTCTAAACACAGGTCTGTGCAGTATAAATAACCATCACTACATAAAGAAAGCGTTATGTTCCCTGGGACCAATTGTGCTCTTGAAGTGAGAAAAAGACAGGAAGTTAAGAATGACGACAAACATCTGACATCAGTAAAAGAAGGAAAATGCACGAGGAAAGAGCGTGTTACTGTAGTGAACCACTTTGAGATACTAAGGTACAGCTTTATTCACAGTAAATAACTGTGTATAACTACACTTACACTGAAAGTTACTGTATCATTTTATAGTAAATTACTGTCAATTGACAGCTGTTTATTGTAATTTAACAGTTGTGCCTTATATTAGCAATATTGTCCAGTATAAGTACTGTTATACAGAATATTACTAATGATTTCACAGTATTTCTCTGTGTAAATATTGTATCTAACGCCTCTAGGGTAGGTGTAATTATCAGTTAAAGTTCTCATTTATTTTTAATTAATGATGGAAAAACCAGAGTGCAGTTTGTCTCTACTGACTGGATCCAACCAGTTTGTGAAGTGGGTTTAAGGTAAACATTAAATTATGAACATCAGTGAATAAAAGACACCAAAAGATGTTAGTGATGTTCACAACATCTATTTATTTCAATATTTAGTCAATATTAAAATAACTAAAACCTGGACTTGTGTTTCACAATTTGCAAACTTGTATTTAGACTATCTTTAACTTTTACTGGTGTACGTGTGGCAAGAAGTCAGTAAATACAGTATAACTAAATATTTGTAAAAATGATTTAAACATTTCTTCTAGATATCGTTCTTTGTCTTCTTTCAGCTTCTCCCTTTAGGGGCCGCCACGTATCTTCTGGCTGATAGAGATTGTTCTTTCAGCCAGATAAAAACAAAAACCCTAGACATGAGAAAGAAAACACTAGACTCTTGCAGAACAGGTGACATAGCCCACCCTCAGAATTTCTTATTATGGGTAATAATAACGAATTGGACAGATTAAAGTAAAATTAGTAAAATTAAGGAGGATCCAACCTTCAACTTTTAGCTTCCTCTGTCCTTGTATATAGCACTACAAATGCCAAATGTGCCAAAATGTGTAAGCATTTGTTTGTGACGTAAACCAAAATAAACTAGAGAAATGAGAGCATTTTGTCCTTCCCTTTTTTTTTTTTACACCGGATGTTCTACCTCTTTAATTTGAACATAGATTTTTCTTTTAATTTTTCGTTCAAAACTCCAAAAACAAACAAGCTCTTTTTTAAATTAAAATATAGGTGCAATATAGTCCTATTTTTGGAGTATTGTATGCAACTATAGAATCATAAGGGACTGGTTGAGTTTAAAGACGCCTCACCAGTCATTTGAGCAGTTCTATCTCATCTTAACATCATCTTCAAACAACCGCCATTTGTTGGTTTGCTTTGCTCATTTAATTTAACAGCAGCAGCAGCTTCCACTATAATAAACCTGGCTGCTCTGCCAATATTGACACACTGGAAGTCCCTCAGCAGATAGAGAGCAATGGCTGCCAAAAGCCCTGAGACACTTATCTAAACTGTCTGGAACACAGCTAACGCTTTATAGCCCCGCTGTCGGAAAAAACAACAACTCCTATTTACCAGCAGCGATGTTCAGAGTACGAGACACGTGCTGAAGCTCACAAAACGAGGCAGCTTTGCCGAGTGACTCTTCTCGGTTCATTGTTTCCCAGCGTTCAGGGTTTAAATCCTTTACAGTTATGACCGACAGATTACATGTTACGGATGATTACCGATGGCCCCTCTCTTCTTTGTGACCTCGGAGAAATTGGACACACAGATGAAGAATCCTCACCTTGGCCTAGCCTTTGGCTGCTGTGTTGCTCCTGCTGTTGCTGCTGTCTGCGGGCTAACTTCTTCATCTGCAAATAAACAAAGTATACAGCTTGGTAGCTGAACGACACAAGCAAAACAAACAGACAAGAAAACGTGGGGAAAAGCTGCCGTTAACCCTCTCTGAATTACACATTTCTGAGGTGTAACGAGCGATTTTGCCATGTTGTTACATTGTGTGATTACTGGGAAAATATATTTCCACATTCATTTGTTCAAAAACATGCCATATATTAAATCTCTATAGCAAAATTATATGTAAAAGACTAAAGAGGGTTAGAGGGAAGGGACAGATGGGCCTGTATTAAGTTCCACCAGTCACAGTGGAGAAGTGGTTTCCATCTTACACAGAGTAAATCCACACAAAAACTTTGGCCCGGACCCAGTGGTGGATCCAGAATGTGGTTAATGACTGGGCCTGGAAAATGTGCATGGGATTTTTTTAGGCTGTGAGGTATAAATGTATAAAAATGATATGAGGAGAAAAAGAAAAAAAGTAGCCACCAAGTAGCCACCAAGACAGGGAAGTCAAGAAGTGCTTGACCCTTTAAAAGGTCCAGGGTATAACATTCAGGAGGCTTTATTTGCAAAACAAAATAATAATACTGTACTACTCATATAATCATGATTGTATAATCACTCAAAATAAAAAGAGTTGGTTTCATAGCCCCAGAGTAAGCTTTTAATGTCCTTTCGGCAAGGGCCTTGTTTTATGGAGGCCACCATCTTGTGATGGTCATCCAGGCTGTTGAAGAATCCTCAGAAAATGTGTGTTATTTTGTCCTTGCTGAGATCATGTCCACAACAGCCGAACGTTACATTTAATATGTCTCTTGTGTGTAGATTTTTGTCGTGTACTACTACACTGACCTTTGCTCTCTGGTTCTGGAACCAGACCTGGACCACACGAACACTGAGTCCTGTCTCCGCAGCCAGAGTCTCTCTCACCTGCAAGTCGCAGCAGACGAGTCACATGGCAGATCTACAGAAACGTGACTACGTTTGCTGTTGTCAGGAAAAACTCCTGAAAAATGAACGCTACCATTTGGTGGTTTGAAGCTTTAAGAGTTCACGTAAATCACAAAAGTTGACAGAGTGAATATAGCTGATCCTAACACTGCCCCCCCCCCCCCCCCCCCCCCCCCCCCCCCCCGCCCCACCCCCCCCCCCCCCCCCCCGGGCCTGCAGCATTACAACATCTTAAAATTTCAGATAAACTTTCCCTCGTTCTACTAAAGAGAACACTTCGCAATAAAAGCTCGCAAAATAAACAGTATAATAAAGTTAATTTGCTTCCCGATAGTTTTGTCAAATAGAATAAAGGCTTTATTTATGTCTTATTTATTTAAGTCTCAAAATACAGCGAGGCTTTACATACATGCACTTTAAGTAAGCGGTACATGTAAAAACAGGATGATTGTTATTATTGTAAGTTTTTTTTCTCTAAAGTTTACCCTTCCTGCTAACCAGGAAGTTGCAAATCTGGATGCCAACTTCAGCGTCATGGTTCAGAAGCAGATATTAAGTGATAACAAGCAAAATCTGTTGCCTGTGGTTTTATAGCAGTGATCCACCGCAGAATCTCTGATGATCCAGTCAAATCTTTTCCCACTAGCTTTTCCCCAACTGTTTCCTCATCCTGGCTCACAACATCTGTCCACCATCTTCACTTTTTTATGAAAACAGCTAGAGAAGAGACAAGTGGCCTGACATATTGCCAGATATGTAAGCCAATGGTTATGTATGTCTGTGGATATGAACAACATAGCAGCCTCTGTAGTCAAGTTGTAATTACCCCTTTGCCTGGAACTTGAAATCACCACGACTCTCTGGGAATCGTACGGGAGGTTATCATTTATGAGTGCTTTCAACAGCCTTGATCCAAATCTAGAGTGAGTTCGGAGGACAATGTGTCCCCAGGCTTGACAGTGCGCTCACTACAGCAGTCCACACTGTACCACTGATGCAATCAGATCACCGAGGTCGGATGTTAATCCCAGATTTGAAGCCATCCTATGGAGGAAACTCATTTCTCCCACTTGAGCCACAATCTCATTCTTTCAGTCACTAACCAAACCTCAGTTTGGTTTGTGATTATTTGTGAGGGTTGGAAAATACTTTGACTGGTACATTCAAAGCTTTGCATTTCGGCTTTGTTGCCTCTTCACCACAACAGTCTGGTTTAATGTCGGCATGCCAACGTTCTCTGTAGTCAGTTTAAATTCCTAAACTAACCTTACTTGGAGGGAACCTACACACACAGGGATCATATGCAGATACTGTAGAAAAGTCCTAGTTGAACTGGGGGGGTCTTTTTCGCTGTGAAGCACCAAACTAAGAACTTCAGCCCCATGTGTATGTCTTAAATCAATAGTCAAGGCTTGACAGGTGGAGGTCAAACATCTCAGCCTCCTCATCCCTCACCTTTCTGCAGGGTTTGGAGGACACCTCAAAGGAGGCCTTGAAGGCTCTCCTCTGCTGCGTTGTGAGGATGGTGCGTGGCCGTTTGGAACGATGAGGGTCTTTGCTATCGCTGCCACCCTTCGCTGCTGTGGGACACTTCGCTGACGCGACATTCATGTCCTCATCGTCACTGTTATCTGTCGCCGGACACAAAGATACAATCAAACGAGAAGCGCTAGACTTGGTTCAAATGAATGATTTCTAATTAAGACAGGAACATTTTCCAGGAACTAAGAACCTTTGTGGTATTCCCAGAGCAGGGATTGAGGAAATGTCCAGAAATGTCCAAAACAAAACAAATCTGCTCAGGGGTTAGTACTTAAAGTCCCTGTAAATTAAATTGGGATTTGTTTTTAAGTATTGACAGGTGTGCATCTCTCCATTAGTGGAGCATTCATATACATGGGCAACAATACAATAGGATTAGTTTTTATTACTGAAGGATTTCAATTAAAATTTAAAATAGGTCAAATCACTGTTTACCTTCAAACAGATATTTCATAAAGGACCAGAGAGTCCTAATGTATTAACAAACATTTTTTGACAATGTTAATGTAAAGAAGATCAAAGCCCCTTATACACTGGGAACAAAATGGATATTGCCATTTCAAAATTAACAGCCAAAGAAAGTACAAAAGGAGATGAACAAAAAACTAAAATTACTACTGGTGAGCAAGCTTTCACAGTAAAACCTCAGCGACGTCCCTTTTTAAGTATGTTGGACAACTGTTTTGACTTGAACTAAAGTAACATGACAATAAGATAAAGCGTTACCGGCACAGCATGCTCTGCAAGAGTTCTTTACAAGAAGTTTGGAGACACATTATGGAAGTCAAATCATAGCAGCTTTCATTAAACTGATTCGTGACCTTACCTGAGTTCAAGTTGTCCGAACTGAGCAGCTCCTTCTCCCTCTCATAGTCATCCTTGCACAGCAGCTGACCGCCTTTCAGGACAAACTGGTCTCCTTTGCAGAGTTGTCGCTCACAGACGCAGCAGCAGAAGCAGCTCAGGTGGTAAACGCTCTCCTGGGCTCGCATGACAAACTCAGTGGGGGCTATCTTCCCCAGACAGCTGCTGCATTTGGTGGCAAACAACCTGAGAAAGCACAGATGAGAGAGAAGTGTGAACATCGGGGAGTGTACTGTCATACTGTCTATCATTTCATTGAGCAGCCACACTGCCCACGTGGGAGCCCAGTCTCACATTTGTGATGCATATTGCTGCATTGCTAAGGGCCAGATTATACTTTCCTGCAGAGGTCTGCTAGGGTCCATTTGACGTAAAGTTGAAAAAAAAATCAGCCTATTTCCTTGGGTGTCTGTATAGACCCTATGTGGACATCAACATGCACTCCGCCAAATTACACGCTCCAATGCAGCACAACACTTTCCATTCCAAGTGGTGTTGCTCTTGTTTGAGTCAAAATAGACAACAAAGAAGTTGGCAACCATGGAAAACACTGATACGCAAACATGCACAAACAACCCCTCATTCCAAGAATATAAGAATATAAGGGCAAATGTTGCTTCTGGAATGGAATATGAAATTAAGTATGCACGTGTGGAACCCTAGACTGATGGGGACCTGCATTTTAGTATGAATGGGCTTGCAGGCTTGTACTCACAGATATTCTAAGCGGCTCTATAAAGATGCAGTATGACTTGGTTCATAATGCTAACACTCCTGCAACAAAGACCAAATAGAAAATTAGCAATTTTACATTATAGCCAGCATGTTTGTCCATAGTTTCCATGCTGGCTCTACCGGCGTTTGTCACTTCAAGCCCATGCCCACTTAGTACCCTTTCCGTACTAAATGGGCATGGGTTTAGAATAATGTGGGTCCCATATGGTTTTACTAACATGGGCCTTATGTGGAACTCAAATGTAAGTTTTAAAATTTTGTTTTTTGTTTTTTTTTTTAATGTTAATGTTACCCCAAGTGGGATCTCCATGGAAACCAGAATGCAGGAGTAGTTGATCCACTGCTGTTTCCGTCAGTGAGTTGAAATGTGATATTTTGTGCGACATTCAGTGTTTGAAAACTTTAGTTCAGATAAACCCACACAGTTCCAGCACGGCTTTGCACGGCTCAACTCTACACAGGAATCAAATGCAGAACCATAGATCAGTTATAAAGATTTAAAAATCTTGAATGCGTTAATCTCCAACATTCAACAAGGAAACTTCTAAAAATCTCTATATTTAACAGGAGAGTCTATTTGGTGGAGGAGGCATATTTAGTGACAGCACTGTTGAAAGCTGACCATTATGAGTCGCAATTACGAGCCGAATGACTGTCAGACAGCGCCTGCGCTCCAGTAACGCAGGAAGTACTGAACAAAAATTTTTTTTAATTGGCTGATTCTAATGATTCAGTACACTGAAAAAGCACGGCTTTGCTCGTCACTAGTTTGTGTGTTGCATACAAAACAACATCAAAGTTGAAAGTAATAACAACAAAAATATCATTTAAAAGCTGAGTCTAATTTAAAAGTGACTCTGCAATATCCTCTATAAAAGAATGACATGTAGCACACAGACGTGTGCAAAACAGGTCATGGTCAGGATGGCATGCTGAGGGCACACACAGCTAAAACGGAACAACCACAGTTTAAAAACAACATTAACGGTCCCTATTACTGGGACAAGACAAGAAAGATGCACTTATATATATTGGAGAAATATAATTCACACCACATGCCGTTACTGTGTGCTGTAACGTCCCCCTCCACACAGCAGCCAGATGTGTTCAGCCGAGATTAACGAGTCATGTTCTTAACCCCGTCCAGCTCTCTGCTGCTGAGAAAAGACTGTTTGATGTTGTAATGGGACACATGGGGTCTGCTCTAACCACTCATTCAGACGGAAAGAATAGGGACAACTTTCCAACCGCTCTCCGAAACCAGCTAATGAGCCAATATGTGATCTTCAGAAACGGAAGTGGGCGCTTTTAGTGGACTTACGTATGTACATTATTTGCTGCGTCTGGAGGAGTTGACAAATTCAAGATGCTTGACATGTTTGCCCCATTGATCTTTCATTTTCTAATTAGTTTCATTCTAATTACTAAAAAAACGCAAAGATATCTACTATAGCCATTAATTTTAATATATATATGTGAGAAAGAGAGAGCGAAGGAGTGTGTGTGTGTGAGAAAGGTAGCAGTGATGACTTCACATGACTTTTTTTTGTTATTGGAAAAACTTGTTTTAACAAACCAGACGCATAGAGAATGTCATTATGTATCTCCATATATTTCACATAAAAATTCAATGTTACTGTCTATTACTGTTCAGTATATAAGCCTAACTTTTTAGAGGACAGCATTAGTAGCTGGATTTCAAAACCTTTCCCTCCTTTCGCTCCTTCACTCCACGGCACATCTGGTCATTTACTATAACGCATTTCAAGTCTGGGCATATTCCCATGAAGTCAGTCATTGATCTTGTCAAACAGTAGAAAGAGCTGCATGTGGAAACTGCTGCACATGCTGTGACGTCATTTCTCCACTTAGATGTTTGTCACTGTGTGTGTGTGTGTTTGTGCATGCAGGTATTCCTCATGTTGTTGGGACCTAAATCTGCTCACACACTCACATTATGGGGACTCGTCTTCCTTATGGGGACAAAAACCAAGTTCCCATAATGTAAACTGTGACATTTTAAGGTGAAGACATGTAGTATGGTTAAGGTTAGTCTCCGAGAAATGAATGAATAATGTATTTTCCGATGCGTCGCAATATTGTCTTACATGGTCATAAATTGATTATAATAAAGCCACAATTGGAAGATAAATGAAGAAAAACATAGCGTTTTAAAGCTGTGCTCAGCTGAATCAACCGAATGTTGAAAGTAAAGATGCCAAATGTACGCATCACTGTGTCATTACTTTCTATTCACCCTGACCAATAAACTGATTAAACATCCCACAGTGAAAGTGGCTAAGCAACAGCTATCACTAAAGAATAAAATATAGATTATAGATGATGAGTGGAAAACCACTGACTTCTATAAAGTTAGAGGGGAAGAAGCAAGCTGGACAAAAGCCACACAATATGTACGTTGTGTGAACCTAACCCAAACCGAAATACTTAGACAACACAACCAACATGATCAATAACATGTCACGTTAGGGGCCAAACCAATTAAAAGGGGTAGACAAAACAGAAACTTGATCAAAACAACTGTTTAAAATGACCTATAATTATGGTCTCTGCGCCGACTATGCTATACTCTTGCCGAGCCTTTAAAACCAAAGTTTGGATTCTTCTGTTGGTTATGTCTAACTGTGGGGTCTAGTGAACAACTGGTGAGACTCTATACTTCAATGAAATGCTCCTTGTGAGCCTGTGGACTTTAGATCTAGTTTGTTTTAAACACCTTGTTTGGCGCAGCTTTCCGTGTAAGTAATCTTTTGTCCCAACCACTGCTCACCAGTTCATTTCATTGAGGACCTGGACCACCAATGCTGGGGGGGGGGGCAGCCTCTTTAGAAGAGCCTCCTTGACCCCCTGGCCCTGCGCCCCATGCTTCCACACTGCTCCAATGGATTACCAACCATAAAGAGGTACAGGATTAAAGAGGATAAGAGGAGTAAAGAAAGGACGAAGCCATGAAAACAGACTGTGTGTGTTACTTCGCTGTGCTCCTGTTTGCTCTGCCTCCTTGGGGAGGTGGGTGACCTAAAGGAAGAGAATGGTGGTGTGGGAGGTGGCCTTGGACTGGCAGCTTGTTGGAGTTTTAATTAGTAGGTGTAATTAATAGATGGTTGTGAAGGAGGCAGAGGGACAAAAAGTGTTATTCAGGGAATGGGGATGTGCTGTTTGCTCAGCCAAAGCTCAAGAAGTCAGAATAAAGCCCGGAGATTCTCTGGGGACTCACTTCAACATGTTTGTAAGCAGGAAAATAATCACAGCACTCAATCACATGCACACATTTATTCTCCTTCTGGAGTTTCACGCTTGCTGGTGCACGAAGGAACCAAAGGAAGGATATGATATGCAGGATTTGGGCGTTATTAATCAATAATTCTATAATAAACTTCCAGCGTTTTGTAAAAAAAAAAAAAAAAAAACAACACCTCAGCACCTACTTGGATTCCATTTACAGCCTCACAGGTAAATCTGTAATATTACAGGAAGCTTTGGGTAACCAGGAAGTGGCAGGAGACGTTAGGGCAGTTCATAGACAGATAGAGCTCAGGCAGCTGATGTCACACGACGGTAACGCCCTCTGGCAGGGAACAACGTTGTTGACCGCTATGGACGTGTATACTAGACAACACATTATCGGGCAATATGTCGGACAACTTGTCTTTTTGTTTCCATCATAAAAGGGAAGATGGCAGACAGATTCTGTGCCAAAGCAGTTAGAGACAGGCGAACAGGAGAGCATTTCGCTGGATCCTCACAGACCAAGTGAACACGGTGGACGTGTTCACAAAGAGCAAAAGAAGACGGGGCGATGGGAACCCACAAGCACAAGTTTTTGTGGTTAACTCTTGGTAAATCATGGACAAGACTTTTTGTTTGAGTCATGAAAGAATCCAAAACTCTTGGATCCAAAACTATTTCCTTATATGTTGTCTTGCCTGATAAGGAAACTCTAACTTGGTCAGAGTGATGATAGCCTTCCATGTAAACTAAACAGTTTGACCATTTCCCTCTAACTCTTCAAGTTAAAACTTATTTGTAAATGTAATCACTTTCAATAAAATAAATAGATTGGATAGTAGTATGAATAGTTCTGGTTCCTGATAATATGTTAATTGTATATTACTTTGTAAAAGTCTTTGGCCACCACTAGCTTTGGTTTTTGTTTTTTTGTTTTTCGCTGATGCAAATTTATGATTCAGTGGTCGTCAAATTCTGTGATGTTCAGCATTTGATTGAAAATTCTTTTTTTTTAATGTATTTAAGCTTTCAGTGAGTTAAACTAATATGACGTGTTTAAGGCTCAAGCATTATTTTTTTTTCACATCGGCCATTTTCAACATGAACTATTGGGACAAACACAGGTGTTGCCAATGACATTAATTAGGGTTACACTCCATTTAGGTTTAAAAGAGCTACTGCTGTTCTTCAAGTACAAGGTGGAGGCCACACTCAATTGACACCAACCTGTAAAAGCAGTTTTCTTTCCTATGTTTGGACTATTGGACTATTAGTCCAATAGTCCAAACATGCATTCTCTACTTTTGGTTGTATTTTAAAAAGGAGACTAAGAAATAATCATATATGGTCATTATAGCATTGCCAGAACAACAAATCTAATGGTTGCCAAAGACTTTTCCACAGCACGAATGCTGACTTCCCTTCACAGTAGACAGCAGCACAAGAAAAGGAGGAGGTGAGGGCTGTTTGCCTAAGTCCACCATCTCAGCAGAGCTGAATTTTGCCACGCAGAGAAGAAGGAGGGAGACGAAGGTGGAATTGTCTTCTCTTGGCAACAAGGCAGAAGCAAAGCAAATGCCAAGTAACACACACAGAGTGAGTCAAATAGACTATGAAAGAGAAAAAATGCAAATCACATGAGGCTGACAGTTGTACGATTCGTTTTGAGTGACATTTTGGGAAATGTGCTTTGTTTTCTGTCAAACAGAGGCCTTCAGTCTTTATTTGTCATCAAAACAAAGCTAAAATTGCACATTTAATGGACTCTGGTATGGGATATTGAGCGGTTCACATCGTTATTAGCACACAGGGACACGGGAGCTGCTGGTCTACGGCTGTGTTATTCGGTATGTTTACATCCAAATAAATTTCTGACACCAAAGTCACAAAATAACAAGCATAAAATAACTGATGAAGGCAGCAGTGGCGGAGCACTGCTGTGTATCAGTATGTTAACTTGCTTATAGTCTATGTGGGAGAGTGAGGGGTTTACTGTCATGATGCCTGGGTTCTTCAGGTGATTTTTGCTGGACACTCTTGAGTTTTACGTCATGTCCAGTTTTCCCTCTGGGTTTGATCATCCCTGCCTCCCCAGGTCAGGTTTTCTTGTGGTTCCTGTTCATGTTCCCTGTGTGTCTACTTGTAGGTATTTTCCTGCGCGTGTTTTACTTATTACTAGCCTGGGTGAACCCAGCCAAGTCTGCCAGCAATTTGATTTTGCTCTGCAGACACGTCTGGCAAGGACGCCATTTTTGCCAACCTTAAACTCCCCTAAAAACGGGAACCAATCACAAAACCCCAAACTCATTTTAGTTCAGGGGCCACATACAGTGCAATTTGATTTCAAACGGGCCGGACCAATAAAATAATAGCATAATAACCTATAAACAAGAAATCTCAATGGTTCCCTCTGTTTTGCATTTAATGAAGCGTCTTTTTACAAAACCTATTATGAACAACCTGAAATTCCTTGAGAAAAGAAAGTGTAATATATACCTAAGTTTACTATTTACACAATGTGCAATAAAGCTTTCACATTATAATTCTGATCATTATGAAAAGCAGCTGTCTTTCAATAAAGGCTGTTACTTCCATTTTAGGTGACTTGCTCCACACAGCCACCCCAAAGGAAAAGTCATTAGACGACATTACTAGATAGCCATTGCCCCTCGAAACCTACAACAAGCCCTTTGTTGACACGTTTTCGGTCGCTCTGCATATGTCATCTGGATCACTGGCTGTGATTGGTTGTGGGTCTGTCCAAGTGCGTACAGAGGGTTCATTGGTCACGTCTCCTGGAAGAAGGTGACTACATCATTTCCAGCCTCAAACTCAATCTCAAATGCAATTGTGATGCAGTCTGGTATTAGTCAGGCTAACCAATTGCCATTTCTAGTTTAGTTTGTTTTTGCCTTTTGTTTTCAGTAAAGATTTTGCTATCCTGCATTTGGGTCCTAATCATAAATCAAATTTTTTCTACTCTTGATGACCCCTCAGAACAATTTACACTACAGTCTTACCATTCACTCATTCACAGCAACACTGATGCAGCACATCTAAATGCTGCTTCTTTCACACCACTTAACTAGAACCACTCACACACACTACCAGGGGCAATTTGTGGTCTTGCCCGGGGACACAGACCAGGAGCAACGTGACAATTGCCGTAAAATACAAAAAAATCACTGTGATGGGATGTTTCATTAGGTAAAGTAAAAGCCAAATAAAGTTCAGTTTCCTATTGAAAAGTCTTTGAAATGATGAAATAAAGTAGAGTCTCTATTCTTAATGTATCATAGACTTAAGCAGGGATAGATTTCTTTGTCACTGAGTCCTTTGTTAATTGATCCAAATGTGTTTTTCCCTTATGCCCCGACCGCGAGGGGAGTTCTGTCGTGTTTCCAGGAGAGATAGTCAGAGAAAAAGATCTGCTGATAATGATCCTGACGTTCTACCGCCAGTATTTTGTAAAAGTGACACCTCTCACAGACGTTTTAGTGACAAGGCTGAATCTGAATATATGAAAGACATAAATATTATACTTTTAAAACTATTTTAGCAGCTGTATGCGGACAAAGTGAACACGAGTACAGGCTACAAGTACAGGAAAACCATATGTAGATTACAGTTATATCAGGGGTTGTCCACACACAAAGTCTAGGCGAATCCATAAAAATTTTTTATCATATCAAATTTAATCCCTAAGGAAGCAACATTTTAAAATGGGTCCCAGAGTGGGAAAATCTCTAAAGGCCACCCTTGCAATTTTCATGTAAACAACCAATACACATTTTGGAAAATGATGATGATGTAATCCCCACACACGCACTCTTGCATTTGCTGTCACTTGTCTCCATCATCATTGTTGTCTTTCTCGTCTTGTGTTTTCATTTTTCTTCCCTTTGTTGCTCTAGCTTTTCTTCATTCTGTCTCTGATTCTGTGACTCGCTTGAATAAAGCTTTATTTAACAAACGTTCATGCCATATGCACATGCTTTTCTCTGGTTTTAGTGTATTTCTGGGGCATCAAGTAATGAGCAACTCTCTCTCTCTCTCTCTCTCTCTCTCTCTCTCTGTCCATCTGACTAAACAAACATCATGTGAAAGTTTTAAAGTCATAAACATATAGACACACGGGTGAGTTGCAGCTGTCTGTTATTCATACAACCTACATACAACTTAAAAAAAAATCTGAACTACCCCTTTAAGCACAGTGTTAAAAACACTTCATAGTTATGTATCTGATTATAAATACACACACAAATATACACAACTTTGCGACATGTCAGACCACAATATGATGCGAAACATAAGATTTGCCTGCCGGTGTCCATCCCACTGTCCTGTCTGTCTGTGTCCATGCGATTGTTCTGTCTGTCTGTGTCTATCCCACTGTCCTGTCTGTCTGTGTCCATCCCACTGTCCTGTCTGCCTGTGTCCATGCGATTGTCCTGTCTGCCTGTGTCCATGCAATTGTTCTGTCTGTCTGTGTCTATCCCACTGTCCTGTCTGCCTGTGTCCATGCGATTGTCCTGTCTGTCTGTGTCCATCCCATTGTCCTGTCTGCCTGTGTCCATGCGATTGTCCTGTCTGCCTGTGTCCATGCGATTGTTCTGTCTGTCTGTGTCTATCCCACTGTCCTGTCTGTCTGTGTCCATCCCACTGTCCTGTCTGCCTGTGTCCATGCGATTATCCTGTCTGCCTGTGTCCATGCGATTGTCCTGTCTGTCTCTGTCTATCCCATTGTCCTGTCTACTGTCCTGTCTGCCTGTGTCCATGCGATTGTCCTGTCTGTCTGTCTCATATGAACCACTGTTGGGACTGATGACAGAATCTGGTTCCCATTTCTCCTCTGGCTTGTCTCTGGTAATAAAAATAATTAATTCAACAAACTCCTCTGACGTTCTTGTCTAAATCCAACAGTTATGGCCCTTGTGACAGAACCCTAATTCGGTGCCTCCCGCCCCAGTG
This sequence comes from Brachirus orientalis, assembly GCA_016785285.1. Taxonomy (NCBI): domain Eukaryota; kingdom Metazoa; phylum Chordata; class Actinopteri; order Pleuronectiformes; family Soleidae; genus Brachirus; species Brachirus orientalis. Next base: position 654,806 of record JAFBJR010001838.1, read on the forward strand.
GCTTGGCGGTTTGGCTCTGCTGCAGTGTCTCACTATTTGATCCCCAGGCCCATTAAGAGACTGGGGCATAAAAGCCTTCATGTCCGAGACGTTTTTACAGCGGCGGTTCTCCTTGTCCTCAGACGTGGACAAAGTGCAGAGGTGGTGTGGGCTGGAAAAGTGAAATGAATGTTCACCACAAGTGGTAAAAATATCATCTAGAATTTTTTTTTTTTACTGTGACATTGTCATGGCCTGCTCCTGGACATAGTGTTCGTTAAAGGTTTTTCTGTTTCTGCCATGGGTATTTTGTGTTTTTCCAGTTCTTTTTGGCCTTTATAGGACTTTATTTTATTTTTTTGTTTTGCTATTTCAAAAATAGATGTTTTCTGTTTTGATTTTGAGACTACTTCTCTGTCATCTTTGCTTTTCATTTGCTTTCTATCATTGTCCTGTGATTGTCTGTCCCATTTCACCTGCGTCCCATTGTCCTTGCCTCCCTCATGTATTTGCTCTGTGCTCCCAGTCTCCTATGTTGGATCGTTTTCAACTTGGTTTTGGTTATTCATTTAATGTTCTGTTCTCCTGAGCGACTTCTTTCCCAGCTTTTTCTTTTAGTTTTTGCCACCCCATGCTCTCTTGTCATGTTCTGTCTCCTGGCTGGTGAAGGGTTGGGTTTGTTTAGTTGCTGTTTTGTTTCGGTTAACTTCCTTTTGTTCCCAGTTCGTGTCTCCTTTCCTGTGTTCTCTTGGAGGCCGGCTGCTCGGCTGGGCGGGGAGCGTAATCACCACGGCTGTCTTCAATCGCCTCATCAGGTTCTGCCTACTTATACCCGGATTTCCTGTTCATCCTCGTCAGTGTGTCATGTACTCTCCGTACAGTAGCTCCATGTCACTCAGCTCAGCGAAACTGCTATAGACTGGTGCTTTTGCTATTTTCTCTCGTTTCCTGTTGATTCCTGAATCCTGAACTCCGCCTTGCCAGCTGGCCAGCCTCGGTGGCTTTAGTTTAATTCATTTTGTTATTTTTTGTAAATAAATCTTTTTTCAATTTTAGTTCTCTTCGTCCCTGCCTTTTTTGGATCCCCCTTTTTTTGATTCTCCTAAATCTCTCTCACTATGGTCTTTGGTGTGGGAGAGTGAGCTTCTTACAATTTTTAGTTTGTAGCAGGAAGAAGCAAAAAAAAAAAAAGCATGTGCAGATTTCATGAGGTGGCCTTTTGTTGTTTGGTTTGTCTTGTGTTTTCCTGGTTTTTTCAGTGCATGTTTCTGTGAGCTAAAACTGCCGATCTTCTCTAAGGACTTTCATAAAGATGATACTTGTACACAAAGTAAAGTAGTTTCCTGTTGGAAAGGCTGTCTTACAGCAAACTAAAGCATCTTAAGAAGATCGTTGCGTTAAGCTGGTATAGATCTTATCAGGTGAGCTTGTTGGTAAGTGGCTCAAATCATTTTTTTTTCTTTTGTCCCCACTGGTAGCCACGTTTTCAGTGACGTACCGTGTCTCGTGCTGCTTGTAGGTGCATGTCATATGCAATCATACTTCAAAAAATCAGAACCTGGCCCCTAACTTTAACAACAAGTGGACCTAGTGCTGTAGGTACGAGACATTCATGACTCATCATTGTATTTTAATTTTACACACTCACTGTTTTTTTAGGGGTAAATATACATATTCATGCACCTCTTGTTGCACACACATGTATTTGTCTCAACTGGGAAGCAGATGTTTTCCTCAGACAGTAGCTGAATTCTGACACGCCGTAAGCTGGGAACTCTGCATGTCCACCCACTGCTGCCTGTCTTTGAAGTCAATGCCGGGTCAGAAGGACTTGCAGCATGAATCACTGTAGCTGGACGATGACGTTTAAGAGAGGCGATGAAACCTAATCTGCAAGCTTTTTCATGAAGGCATGTTTTTCCTCTGCTCTGCTCAGCCATTGATCAGCTGAGGTATCAAAACAGAGCAGGGCTTTAAGGAGCTCCTGCTGGTTTCTGTGTTGCTCCTTCGAGGGGGCTGACTTTGTTAACCACCTCCTTGTCTCTTTTCTTTGCCCCCTCCCCAACACTCTCGGGGGGTGGAGAAAGTCTAGAGCCTGCTGCGTCTGGGTCCAGGATTTACTCCTGGATCCTCACCTGCTGGGGTCTTTGCTTTGATTAATGCTGAGCAGCTTAGCTCCTCTGGTTTCTACAGACACAAAACCTGCCCACTTTTACAATGACATGTCCCACATAGCTCTTTGTTTAATGATGGGGTTCAAAGAGGCCGTGCTACGATACTGACATCTCTGAAGAAGGTCCATAAGACGAGAACAGTTATTGAATCAATTAAGGAGCCTCCAAATTATAGTATATTCAGAGTAAATCTTAATGTTGTTATATATCAGTTATATAGTAATAATCAGGGATGCACCAATAGCACTTTTGTCTTAGTACAAGTACAATTACTTACATTTGAATTCACAGTGAGCTCACTTGAAGACATTGAAGTGATACTGGGTGCAGCAGCAGTGGAGTCGTTTTACGAATACACATACGAGTACCCGAGAACAGCATCGGACCTGATACTATTACAGCTAGAAAGCACCACTAGTGACAGTGGTGCGTTCAGTTTGTAGTCGGAACTGGGATTTCCAGCGGGAAGTTGAGAGGAAGTTGAGGACGGATCGCGACAGACATGCAACATGCGGAACTTCCACCTATTGACCCACCGCTGCCTCCATCATCACTAAGTTCAACTATGTTAGATTAGAACTTGTGTGCTTGAAATCCTTGATCTGGATTTACCTAAGAGACACACACTGAATTGACTATTAGGGATAAAATAATACGCTGAAACACCTACAATATCATGTATAGGCAGCATATATAAGAGTCATTAGCAGATACAAGTACATGTCAAGATTATAAATCTGCAACTCTGATGCATGGGAAGCGGAGAATCAAGTCAGACCCAACATTAAATCTAAAATCAAAAAAAAAAACAACACAAAAATAATTGTTCTATAATCTTAATTGAAAAAAAAATAAATTAATGTAATTATTTTGATTTTTGCTCAAATCTCCTACTTTCATTTTTAAATGGAGTATCATGCTTTTTAAAAAGCTATGTATATATATATAAAATTTGATACTATAATATGCATCAGTAAAATTAATTGTTGTTTTCTGATTTATTGTATTTTGTAATATATAATATACATACTGAATTAAAATGTATGTATAAAATGTATAAAAGTGAACACACTGCATTTCTAATATACTGTATGCACTAATGCAAACTTTACAGTGGGAAATTATATATGTATTAAACCTACAGGATATCTTCATATATTTCTTATCATATTTCTTACTATATTGTTGACAGTGTGTGTATACAGTGGTATCACTATACAGTATATGTCCAATATTAAATATTAGGTTTTGAGTCTTTCTGATTAAACACATTTATTTTTTCCAATCAATTAAATCTACTTCTGTGTTTAAAAATTGTGTTTTTTTATGTTTTGTATCTAATGCTTCTATAGTTATTTCCCTGCAGATTTAAGAGACTAATAATACATAATTATAACATTTTTAGTATTTTCACCATCACGTTTAAGACTCGTGTTGAGATTTACTGCTGTCTCTATAAGCCTGAATGTATAGACTCATATATATATAGCCCCGGTGGTTGGTCTGTGTTAGTCTTTGACAGACCACATGAGGATTGAGAGCAGGGAACAAAGTAAAGTTCAAATAACTTGTGGCTTTTTCATTCCCCTCCACTCTGTGCTTTTCTGGGCATTTTTTTAAGCCTTGAACTGATTTCATTAATTGACTTATTTTCTTTCGTGAGAAATACACAAAAGAAACCAACATTTTCCTGATGTTTAATAGTTCCTTTTTGTCGCACTTTTAATTTCTGTTTCATACACGCAGATATCTACGGCTATTCCTCTTAGGACACTGCACTGACTTCCATCCATTTGAACATGTTTTTCAAAATCCCAGGTAAATGAGCAAAGCTCCTGCAATGGAAAAAGACTTTTACCCCAGGAATTACCTTATTTTCGATACGAGCGAATTGTCAAAAAGTCATTATTTTGTGAAGTACTGGATTGTACCGAAAGCGGTACATTTGAATTAGGTACAAACATGGACTTTGTCTTTTAAGCGACAAGCATTTGTACCCTATTAGGAACACTTCTATTTTTGAGCGTGTGCCTGAAAAGGTCCTAATGAATTGCAAGCGCGCGCACACACACGCACACACGCACGCGTTTGTGCTTCTATCAAAGTGAGCACCCTCATAGACATAACACATTCCCTAGCCCCTTACCCTAACCCTAATCTAAACCCATTTCTAACCCTAAAACCAAATTTTAACCCTGAAAAGCCCTTTAAAGAAGTGAGGACCAGCCAAAATGTCCTCGCCGTGTCAAAATGTCCTCACTCAGCAACAAATACACACACACTCTGCTCTACAGTCACTTGTTTCATATTGCTGTTGTTGCTGTTGTCTTGTTTAGCCTGTTACTGCCTGTGATATTCCGAAACAGTGCTGCAGTGCATGTTCTCCTCCCCCTCCTCCTCAGGCTCCGCCACTGCTCTTGACCATGCAGACGTCCAGCGTGCAGCACTGTGACTGTTCAAAGCTCCACGCCTAAACAAAGGCCTGTTTTAAAAGGAGCGAAAAGAAAAGAGAAGCCGGCAGACAGTTCACAGAGAAACCCAGCAGAGATTATCTGACAGTTACACAGCCGGCTGTCAGCACGCTGCCCAGACTGTACGCAAAGGAGAAAAAAGGGGGGGGGGGAAGCCTCAACACAAGAGGAAAGACCACCCAGATGCAGGGAGCACCCCCAACAACATACACGCACACACACACGCACACGCACACACTGCTGCTCACCTTTAACTAAACCACCGACAGTGTCACACTAAACTACAGCACCATCACATCACAGGCTTCATCTGTCATAATTCACAATATAGCACCATATTTGTGTGTATGTTACTATGAGAGGAAAAATACACTAAAACAAACTATAGAAATAGTGATATATTTTACAATATGAAATAGTATTCATGCATGAACACTGCTTAATACTGCGAAGTTCCTGCTGTCAATTTGCAGTCATTTGTATTACTGTAAACACGAATGTACAGTCAAATATTTTACAGCATATTTTCATATCAACTGCTTGCACTCATGTATTTCAGTGGCCTCACGGTGCAAATCATGAATAACTTTAAATCATACAATAATAATGATCATATTTCATTTGTAAAGTAGATTTTACATACTGTACCTTCGGTGGAATTAAAAGGTACAGCATGAGTGGGATTTTTTTTTCCCAGCTTCTCAAATGCGAATGTTTCTTTGCTTCTTGTTTAACAAAGAAATCACTGGAACATTTGATGTTTGACAACATTCACTCACCCCCTGTGTAATATACACGTAGAACTGTCATTTGACTTTATCGGTAAAGTAAATCCTGGTTTACACTGTCAATATATATATAAGCGCATTCTGTATGTAGTCCATTAATCCAGTGTACATTGTATATAGTGTATAATTATAGAATCTATGTATAGCATAGATTCTGTCATTTTAATAGTTGATACCTGTCTACATTCATAGATGTGGAAATTCATGTTTATTATTTATTGTCTTTAGTGTTACTGTCTTTGCTGCTGTGTCACTGTAAATTTCCCCAACATGGGATTATCGTATCTTATCTTATATTACTATAGACATTTTATAGACCAAACGACAAACGATTAAATGAGTAAATAATAGATTCATTGATTAAGAAGCTATTGCTAGTTGCAGCCCTAAATAAATTCATGCTTATGCATGTTTATGCTGGTAATAAATAGTAACAATAATACTAATCATCCTTGTTTATTGAAAACGATCTGTGCAGTGTATTAACTGACACAAGTCAAAGGTGAAAATATTAGGTTGTAGTGTAATAAAATGTGTGGATTTGTACTGAGAACAAAACCAAAAACATATAAATCCTTCTGGTTTCCTTTTTTAATTCTGACAATTTGGATCTTTTACTTGTGCGAATAATTTCTTACGTTCATTTTCAATTTAAAACATCTGTTCTAATATATAAATTTAGATTTATTTAATATGTAGGTGACTGCTTGTGCACTTGCAGTGACTTTCTTTCACTGTAAAAGCCAAATAATTGGTAAAAAAAATTGAGAAATGACTTACACATATTAAAACCTGTTCATATAACTTCTTAAGATGGAATAAACTTGATTAATTTGTGTGTTAGTAACTGACTAATTTGTATTTTCTCTTTTCTTTTCTTTCCCTTTTCTTTCCTTTTTTCTTTCCTTTTCTTTTCTTTTCTTTCCTTTCCTTTTCTTTTTTCTTTTCTTTTCTTTTCTTTCCCTTTTCTTTCCTTTTCTTTTCTTTTCTTTCCTTTTCTTTTCTTTTCTTTTCTTTCCTTTCCTTTCCTTTTCTTTCCTTTTTTTCTTTTCTTTTCTTTTTTTCTTTTCTTTTCTTTTCTTTTCTTTTCTTTTCTTTTCTTTTCTTTTCTTTTCTTTTCTTTTCTTTTCTTTTCTTTTCTTTTCTTTTCTTTTCTTTTCTTTTCTTTTCTTTTCTTTTCTTTTCTTTTCTTTTCTTTTCTTTTCTTTTCTTTTCTTTTCTTTTCTTTTTCTTTCCTTTTCTTTTCTTTTCTTTCCTTTGCTTTTCTTTTCTTTTCTTTCCTTTCCTTTCCTTTTCTTTCCTTTTTTTCTTTTCTTTTCTTTTTTTCTTTTCTTTTCTTTTCTTTCCTTTTCTTTTCTTTCCTTTCCTTTCCTTTCCTTTTCTTTCCTTTTTTTCTTTTCTTTTCTTTTCCTTTCTTTCCTTTTCTTTTCTTTTCTTTTCTTTTCTTTTCTTTTCTTTTCTTTTTTCTTTTCTTTTCTTTTCCTTTCTTTTCTTTTCTTTCCTTTTCTTTCCTTTTTTTCTTTTCTTTTCTTTTCTTTTTTTCTTTTCTTTTCTTTTCTTTTCCTTTCTTTTCTTTTCTTTCCTTTTCTTTCCTTTTTTTCTTTTCTTTTCTTTTCTTTTCTTTTTTTCTTTTCTTTTCTTTTCCTTTCTTTTCTTTTCTTTTCTTTTCTTTCCTTTTTTTCTTTTCTTTCCTTTTTTTCTTTTCTTTTCTTTTCTTTCCTTTTTTTCTTTTCTTTTCTTTTTTTCTTTTCTTTTCTTTTCTTTTCTTTTCTTTTCCTTTTCTTTTCTTTTCTTTCCTTTTCTTTTCTTTTCTTTTCTTTCCTTTCCTTTCCTTTTCTTTCCTTTTTTTCTTTTCTTTTCTTTTCTTTTCTCTGTGCTCTTACTGCTGGTAGTCTGTCTTGCAGTACAGTTTGGTGTCTCTGGTGTAGCAGGTGGCGGTGAGCGGCCGCTGGCACGCGGCGCACTGCAGACAGTCCTCGTGCCAGGACGCGTCGTTGACCCGCAGAAAGAAGCGGTCTGAGATGATCTGCGAGCAGCCTTCACAGACGGCACGAGGAGGAGGAGAGTCCACACCTGCCGAGGAGGAAGAGGAGGGAAAAGAAGAGGAGGAGAGGGAAAGAGTAGGAGGTCGGAAAACAGGAGGAGGAGAGAGGGAGGAAGTGGTGGAGAAAGAGATGAGAGGATGGAGATGTAAAGGAGAAGGAGAGGGGAGGACAGAGAGAGGGAATAGGGAGGAGGATTATGAGAATGGGGGGAGGGGGAAGAGGGAAGGAGGAAGAGGAAAAGAAGGGAAGGAGCACGAGACGAGGAAGAGGATGCCAAACAGAAGGAGGAGAAAAAGGAGGAAGTGATGGAGAAAGGGATGAGAGGATGGAGATGTAAAGGCGAAGGAGAGGGGAGGACAAAGAGATGGAATAGGGAGGAGGATTATGAGAATGGGGAGGGGGAAGAGGGAAGGAGGAAGAGGAAAAGAAGGGAAGGAGCATGAGAAGAGGAAGAGGATGCCAAACAGAAGGAGGAGAAAAAGGAGGAAGTGGGGGGGGGGGCAAAAAAGTGGAGAAGAGGAATATGGGAGGAAAAGAGGAAGTGGAGAGGAAATAGGAAGGAACAGGAGGGAAAGGTGAAGGGGGAGGAAAAGAGAGGGAGGGGGAGGAGAGGGGGAGGAAGTAGAGAAAGAAGAGGAGATGAAGGAAAAGTGAGGGAGTAATGAATTTCTACTGACATGAATCTCAGCTGATTAAATATACATTATGTTCATGAGGTAAAAAAAAAAAGCATAAATAGAACAGAAGCAAATGCACTCTTAGTATATGCACATATTACACATATAAATGTACATTTACGTGTATACTGTATGTACACGTGAGGTAAAATTTGTGAGATAATTGTGGCGCGAGCAGGAAGCCACTCGGATGTATAGGCCTACAAATTCTATACCTTTTTTGAAACTAAGGTCATGTTTAGCAGAACTTAACACACATTAGCCAAAACCATTTACACAAAATACAAAACATATTAGACCCCATGCAAAACACATCACAATCTACATAAAGGCCTGTGAAAACGAGTCACACGTTACTCACAAATAGCATTTGGTTTCCAGTCTTTCAACTGCACAAAACTGTGCCAAAATCTCTGTGCTTTCCTAAAAATGTATGTCTAGGCACAAAAACATCGGTCTCTGACTTGTTTCGTGAGTAACTTGCTGTGAATATGAACACAACTGATGTGGGAAGCAAAAACAAATTAGCACAGCGACACCGTTTAGTGTTCGGCGTGCGTAGTGTTCCGCAAAAAAAAGTGAATTTGTGCTTACGGTTGCACAAATCCGGGTGAAGATTTTGCTCCGTGCTTGTTGAGTTTCGGATTCTGTTGATTATTTCAAATATTCACAATAAAACCAAATAAAATGTCACTATTATTTAGCAGCCATTTATAGTAAAGTGAAGGATGTGGCTGTACTAGACAAGATATGGTCTCAGGTATCTGTGATGACTGCTTTCAAAGGCCGCTGTATGATAATCAGATTTATTGCACTGACTAATAAATTATATATTATATATTAATTAAAACATGAAGATTTGACAAAATTATATTTAAAAAAATCGCATAATTGTACTACTTTAATTGTAATTTGACCATGTTTATAGTCAATTTCACTGTTTCTAACGCATGTAAATATCCCTCATTTAACATTAAGTATTATCTGAAATGAAATCTAATAAGTGTATTTTAAGATCATGTAATACAGATCATAAACAGTAGATGTTTGTTTTTTAGAGTGTATTTCCATCGCGTTGCCACTTTCCTTTCAAAAGCACCAACATCTCAAAATAAAAATGTTCATTAATCCAGAGAAACGACCTGTGTGCAGCTTTGCATCCACATAAATCTCATATATCAGGATATATGTAAACCATAGGGAGCGAGGACATTTTGTCTGGTTTGCGCAACTCTAAAGGACCTAGTGTCCTCAGTAAGAAGGCTGCACGAGAAGGTGCGCGTGGTGTTGTGTGGAAAAAGACCCTACACTCATAATGTACACATAGTCACAGCAGCCGCGTCGTCCTCGGGATCTGACGTGTACTGTATTAAATGAAATGATGTGCCATGAACGTCCAGGGTTAAACCAGAAAAAGCAGACCGTATATGTAAAACGGTGGACGTGGACATTTACGTTTACAGTAAATGAGGCACAGATATTTGGTAGCAGGATGGTGGATGATATAAGTTGGAGTGGAATTTCAAGAAAACGTTATGATTTCTACTATTTTATATCAGGGTGCAGCGCATGTCTGCCACTTTACTGCTTTACTTACAGATCACAAGTAGCAAGGACACTCACACAGTGTGTATAAAATAAAGTAATATACTGTGTGTCTCCTTGCTAGGATGTGTAGTGTCATCACTGGGAACTTTGGTTTTAAAATGTGTTAAATGAGAACAGAAATATTCACAGGAAATTATTTTTTTTGTTCAAATTGGACACATTTTGAAAACAAGGCTAGTTGTTTTGGGGTTTTTTTCTCATTATTCACACACACACAGCCTTTGTGTGGGCATTGCAATGATTTGGGAATTGCATTCATTTCCTCTATCCTTAACCACTGGCCTAACCCTAACACTAACCTTAACTTTATTAAAAAAAAAAGAATTTCCCTATAAATCTCATTTGAGTTGATATTGAGTAGAGAAGTTGGCAAAATAGTGGAGAATATGGTTTTATAGGATGAAATACATTTTAACTGGATATATTTCAATTTGATATATCGTAGGATAAAAGAAGAATGGACCAATAGGATTAAAAGAGGAAACAAGATGAGGAAAAAAAACTAACCAAACAACATGTATTCACCTTAAAATAAAATAATTTATGTTATGGGGAAAACAAGTCCCCATAATGTGACTATGTAAACAGATAAGAGTAATACTTGGACCATACACACACACACACACACACACACACACACACACACGCACACACACACACAGTCCATCAAAACATGTTTTTGACTGATTTAAAATCATTTTAGCATTTCTACCCCAAATTTTTAGACATATTGTTGGGGCTAATGCAAACATAGGGGCCAATACAAGTGTGTTACTACAGTATATTGCAGTCTAATGTAATATATGAAGTACTGTATATGTGCATATGAGGTAAAGCACGCTGTACTGACATATGACATCTATGTACAAAATGTATATGGATATTTTAAATGCTTGAGAATACAGTCTTTATGATGTAAAAACACATTTTTGGAAAAACGAGGGCCCAGTTTATTAACGCAAATGCAGATAAACAAAACCGTACACACAAAACACCTCACTTAGGAGTAAGATAAGATAAGATAAGATAAGATAAGATAAGATAAGATAAGATAAGATAAGATAAGATAAGATAAGATTGCGCACTGGTTAAAAAAACAACACACACACACACCTGTTCAACACACACTTCATCACACACAGTGGGAACATATGCCTTTAATCACATGAACAAGCTAATAGATTATAATCCGGGTTATAGGCCGCGAGTGCTGCTGCATCTTTTTTTAATGGGTGTCACGACTGACTGAGGGCAGATGTGCAAACAAATTTTCAGTCGCCACATGGAAAACTATTTACATCTAAAAAGGATATTACGTCTGCCAAACTACACGCAAACATGTCGAATCGTCCCTCTGTCAACAGCAGACAACAGGAATAAATATAACACATTTTTACCCCGGTAATGATAAGTATATGCCAAGAATATAGCGCTATTAATGTATGTTTTTTTTCCATATGTGCCACGTTGTCAGTATAAGTCAATCAATCAATCGAAACTTTATTTATAGAGCAATTTTTGTACAGCCATGAGGAAGGAGTGATAAAACATAAGGGGAAATAATTCAAATGGTTGATATGACTGGGCACAACACACTGTACGGTTAAATACAGATTTGTATAGATTCAACCCACGTGAGCTCATACGTGACTTGTCATGATTTCGTCACTCCATCTCCCCTTCTCCTCCTCCTCTTACTCAACCACCTCTTCGGCTCATTTCTTGCTCCAAAACCGTCCCCGCTGTGTTTTGCTGTGTTTCGGTGGCAGTTGCTCAGTTGCTCAGTGTTGAGGTGTAATTGAGTGTTAAGTCCGTGGCGTCAAACTCAAATGACCCGGGGGCCAATCAGTGTCTAGTCTGGTCAAAAAAAGTGGGGATTACACGGTATCCCATCGTGATGTCGTAACGAAGACATTCATGATGATATTTCACAGAATTTTAAAGTAATAAAAGAAGACAATTAGCTGCGATGCCACATATCCATTATGCCTCTATTTGGATGACGGACTGTTCAAAATTTTAGGGCACATACGCAATCAAATGTTTATGTGCTGCATGTATAATTCTGACGTGTGCCATTATTACGTTCAACTTGTAATAATTGTGGACATATTGATTTTATGTTATGTGGTATATGGATGTGATATTTCAATTTCCCAGCTTGGGATTAATAAAGTATCAATCAATCAATCAATGTATGCGTCACAATAAAAACATATTTCTGATATGTATTTTTTTTTTTTTTTTATTTAATGTTGAATATCACTATTATAAAAATGTTGCCACCAAGTATATTTAGTCTATAGTCTATCTCGCCGGCAGCTGTGTTTAAAGGAAGAGGTCAGAGGTCATCCTTCCTTTATAACATGACATTTAGTTATGTGATCGCAGGTTTGACACCTTTGTGTTAAGTCTTCAACCAAAATGGACACCAACAGTGCAGTGAGTGGACCTGGAGTCACATCTGATGCCTGCTTTTCTTTTCTTTTCTTTTCTTTTCTTTTCTTTTCATTATGTTTACATGTCATGGACTACTGTATATACCATACAACCATGTATTTGCATAGTACGTGATATAAATAGAAATGATATAAATAAGTGTTTTTAATTGTGTGTGTGTGTGTGTGTGTGACATACTGGGACAGTGTTTTGTTTTTAAATTAAATAATTAAATTAAGCGGTTTCATTTTGTAAGGTGCTCTGTCGCTCACCCCTGTGTGTGTGTGTGTGTGTGTGTGTGTGTGTGTGTGTGTGTGTGTTACCTTTTCTTTGGTCATTTGTTTTATTAATCAAGACGGATTTTTTTTTTTTTTTTGTGGTGGGGGGGGGGGCAGCTATAGTTTATGACACACGTCTAACTGTAAAGAGGACGCCGTTAGAGGGTGAAGATGCTGCTTCATCACTGTGTTTCCACGCTCTCTTTTGTTTTCTTACAGTCTTTACAGTTTTTAATTTCTCGGTTTTTTGAATCCACTTGACGGCGTTTTAGCTTAAACACGTGCCTTACTTGGCACATAATGTAAATTACACTGCACAAATCAGACACCCGAGGAGCATGATGACGGCTTCTCCATGCATTTTGCTTATACCCATACATTTTCATATAGACATATGCATCATTCGCACTGTGACTGGATTCGTTTGATGCTCTCACAACCGGCAAAATTGTAAAGTGTACAAACGCATTTGCTTTCCCTGTAGTGTTTATTTTAAAACGTATTTTTAAAAATAGGTTTTTAAAACAGCATAAACAGTATGTCCCTATAAAGCCATGTGTTATCGCCACATACAATATATACCTCCTGTGGATATATGACAATGGTTTTAAAACATATCTTATGCCTTTTGTGTCATGTGTTGTTCTACTGCACCTCATATGTAAATATATTTACATATCATTATATGTCAGTACATTAGAAATATATAGTCATATACAATATGTTTTATTTACACAATCCATAATGTCACATGTCTTTACCTTATATTTACATATATTTTAAAATTTGAGATATCGTATTATATTATTATAATGCTTCATGTTATTTCTTTGTGTGTAAGAGATACAGTATAAGACCAAAATATGGACATATACAGTAAAGAATATATTGCAAATATGCTGTATGTCAACTGCTAAATATTTCAGGGTGTTTCATTCAGAGGGTCAGATCAAACACACATTACCTAAATATGTAAAACACTGAATATGTATATTTACTGTTTAAGAAGTATTTGTAGATCTGTGGCAATATGTTTCTTTCTTTCTTTCTTTCTGCCATTTACACAAATTGTTATTCTTTTTTCAATGTTTTAACACAACTGAATTCATATCATGAAGTGCAGCTCCCTGTTTGTCAAATATAAGGAAAAAAATGGTCAGCTAATAAATGTTTTAAACCTAAATGACAAACTAACTGTCTTATAAAGAATGATTATTACGTTACAACGTTATTGTCCTGTTTATGATGACATAAGGGATGATTAATAAAAAGGTAAGCTTTGCTTTACAGGGAAAACCTACCGTTAAAGAGGATTTCATTCACCAGGCCCGAGAGAGAGAATAATGTGTTTAAACCCCAGCTGTAAAATATACTAACTTTTCTAATGCATAGAAACGTACAGAAATATAAGAAATCACTGCAGCTGTCATTTCTTTTTCTTTTTTTTTTTTTGTTATTGTTGTACAAATCCAAGCTAATGAAAAAATCAATCGCACAATTAATGTGTTTATGTGTCTCAATTTTACATATATCGATCAAATTGAATAAAAACAGACATATCAAGCTCCAACCCTCTTAAAAATAAATAAAGATAAATAAAACTAAACACGTCTTTCAGCCATGTAAGCACAGAAACAAACAATGTGGATATGACAAAGCATATGATGTTATTTCTCCTTTTAATTATGTTTAAATAATGACACTTTTGGGGGACACGCAGATTTCCGGGTTTTATCTCTTCACTTCCTGATTACAAGTGATAGAAAAATAAATGATTCAACTCTTTTGGATATGTTACTGGTCCCTGTTATTTTTTTAATTGTGGACAATAAAGTTTAATGTCGGGAGATATGAATGTAGAAATCTGGCTGTGTGTGTGCGTGTGTGTGTGTGTGAACACACTCACCGATCATATGGACCAGAGAGCTGACATCAGTCCTCACACGATCCTCGATCTTAATGTCCCCGAGCATCTTCAGACACTTCCACAGGTGAGTCTCAGGTAACAACAGACCTGGTGCCGTTTGTGTGGAGTGGAGTGGAGTGGATCGGGCGGCGTGGAGTGGAGTGGAGTGGAGTGGTCCACCTCAACCCTAAGTCCTCCACACACACTGGCAAAACAAAATGTGGTGCAAACAAATCAGTGTGTAAAATCCACTAAGGCTGAACCTTCAAGAGTGTGGAGTGTCCTACAGTGACAGTCCACACACACACACACACACACACACACTCTGCTCCCGCCCTCTGCAGCCCTGGATCCACCCACACACATACACACGCACACACACGCGCACGCACACACGCACACACAGCCAGAGAAAAGGCGAGAGAGCTTCTTCTTAGGACACTGCATTGACACGGCCTAAACCAGACGTGTCAAACTCAAGGCCCATGGCCCACATCTGGCCCGCCACACAATTTTTGGCCCATGAAATAATCTGTTTTGCCTTTTTTTTTTTTTCCTGTTTCCTCCACTGACTCCCTTATCAAGTTACCTCACCTTTGAAACGACAGAGCCAGAAGCAGAGGGAGGGTTATAGGTGGGCTCAGCCCCTCATTTCTACTTTGCTTCCTCTCTCTTCGCTTTATACGTCGAGTTAAAAATTGAGTACAGCTACATTATTTGCTAAAATCCATGTGACTGCAGGGCTGTATTTGTGGTTCTACTCTCAAATCAGGTGAGACAGGTGGAAATGGAAAAATGCAATGGAAAATCATTCATAAATGATTTCCCACAGTTTTTAATTTTGGCCCTCCTCTGTAACTAACCATAACTAGTTTTGGGAGCACTGAAAGATCTGGTCCCAGAGTGGGAAAATATCAAAAAGCCACCCTTATATTTCTGACTTTCACCTGTATGACACACAGAGAGAGAAGATCAGTTGACAATGATATTGACATTCTACCAGCAATATGATGTAAAACTTTCGCAGTAGTTTTAGTGTCTATTGGCTGAATCTGAATACACGCAAAACATAAAAATACTTGAAAACTATTTTAGCAGCTGTGTGTGTAGGTCATAATTATATCAGGGATTGTTCACACAAAAACAAATCAGGTGGATCCACGTAGGTTTTTTATATTGTATCATCATTTTATCATTATGTATCATATATATATATATATACACACACACTACCATTCACACCTTGTGTCCAGATTTTTGACACATTTAAAGTTTTTGCAATTATCCGGACTGACTGACCTTCAGTTCTTAAAGACATGATGGACTGTTGTTTCTCTTCACTCAGCTGATTGGTTCTTGCCATAATACGAATTCTAACAGTACCAACCTGACTCCTGCACAACACGACTGATGGTCCCAACCCCCTTTAAGAAGGCAGCAAATTCCACAAATGAACCCTGACAAGGCACAGCTGTGAAGTGAAAACCATTTCAGGTGACTACATCATGAAGCTCATTGAGTGAAGGCCAAGGGTTTGCAGCGCTGTCAACAAAGCAAAGGGGGGCTACTTTGAGGAATCTAAAATATAAAACATATTTAGTGTTATTTCACACTTTTTGTTTTTACTACATAAATCCATATGTGTTCATTTGTAGTTTTGATGCCCTCAGTGAGAATCTACAGTGTAAATAGTCATGAAAATAAAGAAAAACCATTAATGAGAAGGTGTGTCCAAACTTTTGACTGGTAGTACATACATATATATATATATATATATATATATATACATATATACATATATAGGGCCTCAGTCATCTCCTCAGTCCCATCCCCCTCAGTGGTGAACAGAGAATCTGCCACTTCCACATGAAAACGGTCACGAAACATAAATAATTTTTTTTTCTTTTTCCAACCCCGTGTGTGAAGTCTCTTGAGGACAGGACGTGTTCTGGTGGCGTCTTTTCAGGCTGACTTCAGTTTTAGTAGTTGGCAACACTGTCAAACAATCATCCGACAAAAAGTATGATAGAGACAATGGCGAAGCAGAAAACCATGTTTCCACGTGGACAGAACACCTCTCCAACTAAAAAAGTATGCGTATTCACCAAAACCCGTTACCACGGGGACGGCCCCAGAGTCTCCTTTGATGCCACTGTCAGATCAAAGCCACAGGAAAGAGGAAAAGAAGACAGAGATGCAACATCATGAACGTCCACTGTCACTCTGCAGAGCATATAAGAAGCACATGAAAGTCAAAATGGATCCGTCTCCAGAAGAGACGGAGAGGCAGGCCGATCTGTTCCTCGTCAGCGCGGTCATGCACGTCTTCAAGAGGACCGGAGCGATCGACAGGCTCTCTGACGAGGACAAGGTCTTCCACATCTCCCGCCTGGTGACCCAGACCATCGTAGGACTCACGGTCGTCGACGGCCGCGTTCCTCACATCGACGAGGCCAAGTCCATGGCCAAGAATATCACTAAGGAGCTTCAGGAGAAGTTCGGGGACAAGCTGAAGTATAAGCTGCTGGAGCAGAATCCAGTGGAGTCTGTCATCGTTCCTTGCCTGCAGAGACACGCGGAGAAGATGTTTGAGAAGAAGTCACCCGACCAGCCACGAGAGGTTCACTGCAGAGCCTTATATATGGCCGTCCTTTTTGCTTTTGTCCTCTTGTCCTTCATAAGTATGGGCCTGTAGGCAAATCCTTTCATTTTCATCCACTTTATCCTCCACAATCCCAGTAGACATTAGGTGAAGGTTGGAGTACAACCTGGACGGGTTGCAAATCCATCGCAGGAGACCAACTACTGTTGCCCAGTTAACCTTTTCATTGGTTTTTATATTAGGGACACTGACACACTCAGTGTAAACACAGTCTGTGGTCACACTGAGAGAGACAAAATCTAACCCAAAAACCAAAAGCTGTGTCAAACATGACAAATTGTATTGTTATGGGCTGCAATATCTGTAATTATTAGAGACATAGTTTCATTTGATGAAATCTTTTCCCCCCTCTAATTCTGCTGCCTGAGCAAAATTGTATTTATGCTTTCCACTCTAATTGCTTTATTTTGAAGTAACTCGCTATAAAATTACATTAAAAAAAAGGTGTTTTTTAAAGATAAAATGAAGTTCCACATTTGTCAATCATAATCAGTTATTAGACAGCTTTAGCTATTTTATGGTTCTCATTTGATCACATTGTCAAAAGCAATACTATAGTAGCTGTTGGTTTCCTTCCCATGTGCACTATCATTGGATACATGTATTATTCGACTGTAAACCTCGCAAATCTGTCCCTTGATAACAAATAATAATAAATCGAAGCAACGATGGAGGATCACTGTGAGGCTGCTTCATTTTCAGACTAAAAGTTATGGGTGTGTTTTTACAGCTATAAAATCAAATAAACTGGCTTGTCCAGTGCTGACACCCTGTGGTCAAACGCTGAATTTCACCCAAGTGAAACCTGATGAGAACAGTCGAAGACTTAATTCTGTTTTCCTTCATTCTTTAACAAGCTCCTTCCCCTGGTTGGGTGTTAATGAAGGAAATAAAACAAAACATATGGGGAAAAAAGTTAACATAAATCATGTTGTCACAACGTAAATCGTGTTTTTTATATTTAAAACACCAGTGTGTGGGACTTTAGGCTGGTCTCGCTGGAAACCTCTTTTTATTTTTGCATAAAGTGAGAAATGTTTGATGTATACATTTTGTAAAGGACAAAAAAAGCTGTTTGAATATGTTTTTACTGCACATGCATGCCGAGACGTGCTTGTGTGTGTGTGGGAGAATGGATGATTGTTTATGGGAAGCTGGGATCAATCAAGTTTTCTGAATCTGAATCTCAGTTACTCCATATTGTTCCACTTTGACTTTGAAAATCTGTCAAATACCATCATGAACATCCTTACTGTGATATCATGATATCTTGCCCACCAACTACCCGCTTTTTTTGATTTTTCCAAACTTTGATTATCTTTTTTTTTTAATCTATTAATTTATTTATTTATGTGTGCGTGTTGGACAATTATTGGGAGGCCATTTCAATTCCCAATAAAAACTCTAATAACGGTGAAGAAATATTTAAAGGTGTGTAAAGTCAAATCAACTGATTTTTGTGATGATTTGTGTCCTGACACCCTGTGGTCAAAAGATGAAATTCATCAAAAGTAGAGGAGACTGAAATCTGACTGAACTCTGACAAACGCACACACTGTGTTCATATAACAGAGCAGAGCAGAGGGCGTTTGATCACAGACCACTCACACTCTGTGAATGTGCCACGACGCACGTCAGCGTGACGATGAAAGAGTCAACTCATGTGCCTGCCACACACATCGCCTCCCTGATCTCTTTTCATTTAACGAGCAGCTTTGATTCAAACAAGAAAAAAGCCGTAAAAACCCGTTTTGTCTTGCTTTTTTTGCAGGAAACCATCAGCAGCCGTGGCGTGTGTGTGTGTGTGAACACACTTTTATAATGTTGCCTCTGTGATGTGTCTGAGCAGCAGCAGGGTTTGTGGAAAAATCAGGCACCAGTTGTGGCTGCAACACAAAGATCTACGAGTCATTTTAGTGCCCGCGCGACATACAGTCAACAAGATGAGGTTACGCGCTGTACACTACGACAGTTGGTGGTCTGTAGAGTCCATTAAAAGGATCACATACACAGAGCAACCCTCAGATGTGTGCAGTAAGGCTGAACATCAGTCCAGTTTTTCCACCCTTCCTCTGTGGTGGTGCAGACAGTGACACAGCTGTAAATGCCACTTACTGACAGGAGAGGCAGGGGCCTTACAAGAAACTTTGGGGGCCCCTGGCAAAAGGAGACCCAGGGGGTCCAACTCTGAACCAAACTTCAGGCCTGGTTTCAAACCACGGTGTCATTGCTGCCTATCGTACATATCATTGTCAGTGCTGCGGATATAATAAAATGATGCATAACAAACATAAAATGTTCTCTTTCGGTATAGAAGATGTGACATCAAGATATGAATCTTCGCGGCTTCTTACCAAAAGACATATTCATTGCTGGATGCTATTCATTATTCCCCTTTACTGTGCATGCAGTCTTGCTTAAACTGATCACTTTCCCATAAAAATATCAGATTTATGGCAGTAAACAATATTCCCCTTTTCTAGAAAATGCATGATGACTCCAAAAATACCAAACGGTATGGTAAATTCACGTAAAGTCTGCTTTACGGCTATTTAAAGCACACTTTTAACCTCAGATTTTCAAAAAATAAAACTGTTTTGTTTTTTTTATCAACATTTCATCTACAGTATTTGGTCTTTTTAGCCACAGACGGAGCGTCATGGCATCTACTGTGTGGTTTCCAAAACACTTGATTCTTTGTTTTATTTTTGACCAACTAAGTTGAGATATTTTGTATTAACATCAAATCTCAGAATAAATAAATAAAGTAAAATACCATAGATGTAGAGTAAAAAAAAAGAAAACGGCATTTCACCACAGTCACATGACGTTGACACTGATGAAATGACACCAGCCCGAATCGGGTCAAATATGTCAAATTAAAACCAAGCTTACAAAACCAAGCTTGCTACAATTCAACCGGTAAATCTGAACAAGTAAAATGTAGCATGAGAGTGGAAGCAGGGAATTATCACATGAAGATATTAGAAGACGTGACAACAATAACAATCCATTAAAAATATTAGATTATGTTAAATATCCACTGAAAAAGTGGACGAGACACGCTGTGCTCCGTTTACATCGGAGCTCAGGAGTCGGAATTAGGGGCGGCACTGTTCCTGTTGAGAAGTCGGACACGCAACCGAATCTCAGGCCAGTCTTTGTTAACAATACAAGGCGGGTTAACAGTGTTTTGACTAAAACTTAGCTGAAGTTCCACATGTCACATGTCTGTGTAACTTTTTGTCTAGCGATGTTTTAATGCATCTCCACTGCGGCCTTTTGCTTTTCTTCTCCTCTGGTCAAGACATCTTTGCAAGGAGCAGTAAACCATTTTAGTGGGTGGCACATGAGACCAAAACTCAGACTGACTCAAGTAGCCATTCTCTCCCTGGGCTCCTAAGTAAATGAATGCAAACCATTAATGAGATTTTATTATCAACCTGCTGAGAATAGGCAGAACAACTCTGGAAAGTCGAGACCAGGTAGGGGAGGCCGATGTCAAGGCTGTGGACAGCTACAGGTGCCTTGGTCTGTACTTGCGGTCGGTGGTTGCCAGCTCCTTGTTTTATGCTGTGGTGTGCTGGGGAGGGACTCCTCCAGGCCGGACAAACGAAGATGGACTCTGTGATGTCGGTGGCAGAGAAGAGACCTTTTAAATAAAATTACAACACCAGCAACCAGAGAAGCTCTTTCAGTTTTTGTCTGCATTGTTAATATTTATATTCATATTTATACCTATATTGTTTACATTCTATATCAATGTGAGTTTTTATTGGTTTTTTTTTTGTTTTTTTTCTAACTTATGGTGCTGTGCTGCTATACCTGAAAGTTTCTATCTATCCATCTATCTATCTATCTATAACGTAAAGGTATTAACTGTCCTGACCACTGAAATATGTCACTGAATCACAAGGCAAAAAGGTTCGCGAGGTCACACTGACCTTTAAGCATCATTATTTAATCCTTAAGGCCAAGTAACGTGTATACTGAAAAAAAAAAAAAAAAAGATAACCTAAAACATTCTTGAAATACTGCGTTTACAACAATATACTGACTTTGCATTGATTTGTAAATCAGCTCACTCTCCACACCAAAGTCCAAGAGAAAAACAGCCATTTAACATCCTGGCACACAGGAGTTGCAGATCCTCTGCTAACTCAATCAATAAGTTCAAATGTGTTATTTTCGGAGTTTCAGTGTTTGAAATTCTTCATTCAGATTTACCTAAGTGACACAAACTCACTGAAACCATTCAGCAAGAGACCTCAAATCACTGATTTCCTCTGTGGACTTTGGTGTGGGAGAAACTAGTTTACAGCCAGAAAAGCCTGTCTTAACATAAAAATAAAGCAGCGATCTTAAGATATTGCAGACTAAAGCATCATACTGTATTTATTATTTCATTAGTTGGCCTTTTGTAAAGTGGCTAAAATCTTTTTTTACCCCGTCTAGTACACACTACTAATGCCAAACTGAAGGCAGGTCAACTTTTTTTTGTTTGTTTTTTTCTTATACCCACCAACATTTTCATTAGGGCGAGTCTCAAAAAAAATTCAACTTAAGATTCATCATATTTTAATAAAATGACCTTATGATACAAAATGAACAGATGCATGATGACAATTACTAACCTAGCAAAATAAAATAACTGTCCTACTAGAACACCTCATGCATGCTACCTAACAGACACAAAAGCAGATATGAGATTTGTCAGTGCAGACATCATATTAGTTTGAAGTGTCTGGAAACAATGACACGTGTGTAGCTTACACGCACACATAGTCACATGAGCCGTTTATCTTTTCACTCCAAACAACTGTACAGGTTACATTTTTTGAAAACAAATCCTTTAGGACACTGTCACAATACTGTAAAGACTAATACATTAGTGAAACAAAAATAGAAAGTAAAAGGAGTTAATCCATGCATTTATGACTCGATAACATTGCAGAGATGCCTGTGGGGGGGGGGGGGGGGGGGGGAGAATAAACTGTGAACATCTGTGTTCTGTAACAAAGTGTTGTCAACAAGGTCAAATAAAACACACTCACTGGAATTACTAGTGCTGCTATGTGCTTTAAAAGGGATAGTTTGGGTTTCTTGAAATGTGGTTTTATGACGTACCAACTGTGAGTCTGTGCCAACTTCGCCGAGCATGACGCTGAAAACATGTCTGTCAGCTACACTAACGAAAGGCTCGCCTCACTAAAATAAAAAAAAAACACTCACTCCATGCACCAAAGCCCATAGAGAAAATCACCAATTTTACACTTGTTGATCCACTGCTGCCTCCATGACCAAGACTAAATGTGCTATTTTTCAACTTTTCCATTTGAAATCGTATGTTTGGATTTACCCCGTTGAAACAAGGTAAGCAAACAAGGCAGCAGTGGACCAGCAGCTCCTGATTGTGTGAGCTAAAAAAATGCTGCATTTCTCTCTAAAGTTTGGCGCAGCAGAGTAGGCAGTTTATTACCACCCTGAAGACTGTCTAATGCTAAAATAATAAGTCCCTAACTTTTTTCGTTTTTTATAGCTTAGACTGGCGTAGATTTTATGAGATGAGCGTTAATCATCTGCTTTTCCACGTGACTCCTGCCATGTTTTCAGCTGGGGCTGTGTGTTGTGTGTGTGTCCGCAAAATCAGCACCGACTTCAAAAACCTCAACTATCCCTTTAACATTGAGTTGCACTGAATACACAAAGTCAGCGCAGTACTCCAACAAATAGATTTCCAACATCTATTTTGCATAAAAGACAGAGCTCAATATCGAGATGGCCATTATGTAACAGTCAACATTAGCTTTGCACAGATGCTGCAACGTCTCCAACCAAAGCCAGGGTTTTAAAGAAACAGGTTTCCAGAAACAACCGGCAGATTAAAAGCCTGGAAAATGATTATGCCCACTCAGCGACTAGAGGTCTGACGGGGGCATCGAGATTTACTTCACAGAACATTAAAAATCTGAAAAGTATGGACAGGAAGGTGGGGGTGTGGCTTAAATATGCCATTATCAACAGTATATTGTTGGGGCTGTTGCAGATGACAGTCAAGGTGATGCATGGTTAGGGTTAGGGTTAGCAGAAAAGAAACAGCAGAAAGGACAGACAATGGCGTCTGTGTTTGAAGACTGAACAAGTGGCAATTGTCAAATTCCCATAATTAGAAGTGAACTGCGGCGGTTCTGAGGGCAGTGGTTTTCACCTGTCAGAAGGATCTAAAATACAAAACTTCTAGAACCATTTTCCTTCAAGTGAGACGGTAAAGAAGAAACATTACAGTGCGATAAAAATAAAACACAATTCGTCGCTCTTATCCTGCGGTTACACACGAAAGAAAAATGACTGGACCTTAGTCACTGAGGAAGTTGGTCTACGTGTGGAGGTTTGAGACAGAAGCAAACGCACATAAAAATAGCACAGAAATGTTCGCATTGAGCCGTGTTTCATACAAAAGTCCAAGGACAGACAAGGTGTGCATTTCGTATTGGCTGGGCCAGGCGGTGTGAACGGTGTGGCGTGTTTTTGCACTATTCACTCCATTCGCACGATTTGAAAAACGCTGAACTTGAACGCTTCACTTCACGCCGTGATGAGAATAACCAATCAATGTCGATCAAGATTCACCGACTGCCAGCCAGAGTTAGTTGGATAGTGACAGAGGAAAAAAAACTATCTCTGTGTGTTCATACCTGGAGCACTGTGACACGAGACGTTTCAGCTACAAAGACAGTTAAAAAAAAAAAATCTGAAACGAACACACACAAAAACGATGGCGGTTTGTGTTCGGTGTGACCGCTGCATTGGACTGTGACGTCTCTGCTCAAGTTGCTGCCAGTGAAACATGTTACAAGATTTTCCTTTTAAAACTGCTTTTTCAGATTAAAAAAAAAATAATTGTTCTGCGTCCAGAAGAGCATTTTAGCTCAGATAGAAACTGCCAATACTGAAACATCCTGAAAATGCTCTGTATATCGCTTGGCCATTCCGGTAGACTAGGCAGGTGTGCGTAAACAGGAAGTTGATTTTCCACTCTGCAGCCATTGGCTTAGCTTCAGATTATTACAAACGAGAAATAACGCTGGTAAAAAGTAAGAATGAAGATTTCTTTTATCATAGAAAAGAAATTGCTATTAAATGGAAAAGTAGCAGTGTTTGTGTGGTGGCAACAATCTTGGGAGTCCCCTGTCGGGGTTGGAGACGCTGCAAAAAGACGACATCACTGACAGCAGCTTTAAATACCGGAAATTAACTTCAAACAATGAAGAATGTTTTTATGACAAAAGTAGTCCGACAAGAGATATTGGAGCGTGCAGCATGGTGCACGACAAGTATAGCAATAAGGTGTTTTGAGTTGTGAGTTCAGTTAATGAATGGTTCAGCATTGCTTTGATCATAATGGTTTGTTCCAACAGGGTCACAGTTGTAGCACTGTGTGACCGCACGTCATTTAATTATGGTAATTAATATTTTTAGATGTTAATATTCAAAAGGCATTTAAAAAATATATATATTGTTTCACCATCTCATCAAATTCGACAAAAATCACAGTAACAGCAGCTTACTTATGGTTGAAAAAAATCCTACGTATGTGTGCCCAGCAGTGTAAACTGTGCTATGGTCTTTACGGAGATAGTTGACACAAAGTCAATGCTGTCTTCACTGTGCACGCGTCTCTTACCAACCTCAGACACAGACACTCACCCTGAGACAAACCATGGCTGCCAGTGGGGGCAGATTTTAGCCACTGCAAGGTTAAGCCAATAAAATCTAAAATAAGTTGTCTGCTTAGATTAACAATATCTCAAGACTATAATTTGCTGCTTTATCTCAGTGTTAGACGGCCATTTCTGATGCTGGAGTTTTCACAATCTCCCTTAAAATTCATGTAAACATGTTACTGAAATAGTAGCACTTGAAGGAGGGTGTCCGTGTCTCTTGGCTGGTTTCCGGCGACGGTGGCACAACGAGGGCGGGCACCGCATGTAATCACACTTCACAAAACTCGCAAAACTACCACTAAACACTAACGGTGGTTCTGTATCCTCAGCTGCCGACAATACGGAGTGGTTTTATGTAATATCTGTGGCATCGGGAAGCACACGGACATTTCCTAACACAAGAAAGTGCACTCACAGACACACCAGCATATCACAGTAAGACAAAGAAAAATGAGTTCATTACCCATGAAGAAGATCAGTACGAGCTTGGAAAAAAAAAAAAAAAAAAAGATTCCATTTGTTTTTCCCAATACATGAAGTGGGAGGTGCTTTGATTCAGAACAGCGCAGCAGGTGTCATGAGTCAGGAAGGTCTGACGTGCCCTCTGCTTTTTTAATATTCTGTCCATTTTCTGACAGCAAAGGACACTGACAGGTGTCATCCATCACAACAAAAGATCCCTTTATCTTGTTGCAAACAAGTCCTTCACAAGGGCTATGGTACAACACTTCACCTTTTTTGTTGATAAAAAATGGTTTTTAAAATCGATCGAGCAAAAAAAAAAAAAAAAGGTTCGATTGGGGGCATTTCCATCTCATTTCTAAAAGATATTTTGTTCATTTTGTACATAGTGGTCACTTCTGTTACAACTGTCTGTTTCAGTCTTTCGTTTCCTTTTCTTCTTTAAAAAGAATGCTGAGAAACAACCACATGTCGCAGAAGTTAGGAAATTGCTCAGGAGAGGTGGTGGGAGGGAGAGGGTCACAGTTCGCTTTATGCAGGTCAGTAGTTGTTTTCAGGCCTCTCCTGCTGGCGTCCGCCGGGGAGTGAGAATGGAGGAGGAGCGGGGGCGGGGCTTCTCTGGGACTCTCCTCAGGCCTCAGAGCTCATGGAGGTTCGCGTTGGACTGGGCGGCAGGCGAGCGGCTGCGCTGTGCTCTGTGCGGAAACTGTAATCATACTAACAGAGGGACAACCGTGTCATCTGTGTGAGATCGTGCACTGTGTCGAACGTTCATCACCCCGTCTGCTGTGTCTCTCCAGTGCTTTGGAAAAATACAGTAGAGAAAATTACTGGCCCTTTCCCACTACGCAGTTCCAGCACAGCTTGGCGCAGGCACATCCTTTATTATTATAGTTCATTATTATTATAGTTCATTATTATAGTTCCACCTCAACGTGGACGGGATCGTTGTAGCGCAGCTGAACGCAACTGCAGTGACGTTGTTTTATACATGACACACACAGAAACTAGTGATGAGCAAAGCAGTTCTTCTCGGTGTAATGAATCATTAGAATCAATGGATTAGCAAGATTCATTGCCTGCATGACTGCACGGACTCCGTCCGACAGAGTAACTGTACTAAACTATGTCAGAAGGGTTATGATTCGGCTTGTGATTGTTGGCTTTTGGCAGTGCTGTCGCTAAAAACACCAGACTCCTCTGTTAAATATTGAGATTTTAGTGTATTTTAATGTTGGATATTAACGCATGATTTTAGGACTTTTTATTCTTTACAACCATTGTATAGTTCGTCATTGTTTGGTTTGTGACAACACTCACTGCCAATCCGGTGTAACGGCTCAGCTCGCTTGAACCTCGCCAGAGCAGGTACTTAAAAAAAAAAAAAAAAAAAAAAAAAAAAAAAGTACTAGGTACTGTCCCTAGCGAAAAGCAAAAAAAAAAAACAATTAGAGTCCAGCTGTGCCGCGCCGAGCCATGCTGGAACTGTACAATGGAAAAGCGCCATAGGATGGAGTAGGTTAAGGTAGAAGAAAGGTTAAGTTAAGGAAGTAATGCAATATTTCAGATCCAAACTGTGAAAACTGTGTGTAGTTACAGAAACAACTGACACAAAAGGAATAGTTTGGGTCTATTTAAGTATGATTGTGTAAGATAGTGATACTTATGGTGGAAATGTGCAGCAACTCTGTAATATGTCATTAGGTTTACCCTTTAACATCTTTTTCGAACTGTAAAATCAAGTTTGTGTTGCTTTGTAAACTGCTCACTCTCCCTCATCAAATTCTATAGAGAAAATCTGTGATTTTACATCACAGCACACCGGAAGATCAGATGTGTTCACTTCTTTCGTGTTTGAAATCCTGCATTCAGGTTTACCTGAGTGACGCAAACGAAAAAGTGTCTAGGGGCAATGGAAAGTGGCAGACATACTAATTTGAGATGCTGTAAACTGAAACAGGTGTGGATGTATTAGGTGAGTCTTTTGTTAAGTGGCTAAAATCCTTTCCTTGTGTCCCTGATGGCAGCCATGTTTTCAGTGAGGAGGCAGCATTTGGGCTTAGATTCCCAAAAAAACACTTTTTAATTCCATTTAAATCCATACCGATGGTTTCTCATACAAACACAATTAGTTCACATCAAACCACTTATTTTGAAAAAGGTAAAACAGACAATTAATCAATTTTATCTGGACTACTTATAGAAATGGAACAGAAACAATAGAACCAGATGGCAACGCAGGGTTACTGCACTTAACTCTGACTTATAAAACATTTTTGCACCAAGCTCCCATATCTCAGTAATCACTGTGGTGAGTACAATGTCATAAGCAACAGAAATGATGGACATATTTGTGAATCTTACCAACTTAAAGCCAACTACCTCCATTTACTCACCTCTTTCTCAATCTCAGCCAGTGACTTAATTGTGATCCCCATCAGATCCACCTGCTGCAGCTGAACACAGAAACACAGTGACGGTTGGTTAGGCATTTAAATAGGTTCAACCAATAAATTAGGTGGTTATTTCCTTTGAATCTAATACTGCTATCGTATTTGCTGTCCTAACAGAATAACAACGACCATTCGGACAGTAAATCAGACAGGTTGTACCATGGCATGGTACTACTTTGGTGCTGTTAAGCATGTAGGAATACGATGTAAAAATATAGTGCTAAATGACCGTTTAAAATAGTTTATGTGCCACTAAGTTGGAATGTGGCTTGATCTTTTATTGTGCAACTAAAAACACATTTCAATTACGATTCTGCTGATTGATTGCTGAGATTATATAATGCAGCAACAGCATCAATAATGCTTTAGTTCAGCTTATAACAAATAAATCATTCAGTTTTAATGATTTAATTGTTATAAAGTTGCAAAGAAAAAAAACAGTCACAGTTAAGAAGCAGCAAAATCAAAGAGCTTGTTATAAAAAAAACACTCAAAGCCATTAATCGAATTATTAAAACAGTTGGCAGTTAAATAGTAATCATTGCAGCCCTACTGTTAAGAAGAACTGCTGAGTTATTGTTCAGGTATGTTCACTCAAAGTAAATACGTTATCACATATTTCTTACTTGACTATTACGTTTTCTAAAGAATGACACACAAAAGCAAGAAGCTAAGTTTAATGCTTTTAAATGTTTAGTTCATGCTAAAAGAATAATATACTTTAGTTTTTCACCTTTTGACCAATCCTTTAACCATACAAGAATCAAAAATCGAGACTGATAAGAACCTGACTTCATAAGCAGAAAAAAATGGTCAACAACTAACCCTAATACACTGTGAGACTCACCTCCTGTCTCCAAGTATTGCTTATCTAGCAGCCAAGAAGTCTAGGTCATTACCTCACACACCTCCATTTCAAAAAACCTGAACGATCTATGTAAGATTCATAGCAGATGGGGCACCGTGCTCATTCACCTGGTAGAGCTGGAAGCCCATATATTCAGGTTAAAGTCCCTAGAATCAAATACGGGACACATATTGTCTGTAAGTTGTAAGGCTTAAAAATTAAAAATTTATATGACCCTTAACTTACATCAGAAGCACAGGCAAACTTCTCGGAGATCATGAAAGGCACGCCATCCATTGCTAGAAGAGGACAAAAAAGGCGTCTGTTACATGAATGTGTTTCTTCTGCGTCAGAACCAAAACACAGACGGGGAGGGAAGTAATGGGTTAAAGAAAACAAGTGTATTTCCAGCAGACTGATTAGTTGTTAAAAGCAGAGTCAGTTTAGGTGTGGTAGAGAGCAGGAGGGGATGCAGCACAGTGCCAGTCACAGAGGGAGTGACACAATACAGCATGTTGTCGTAGGTCATCGGCTCATCATGCACTGGTTCTCTAAAAGGGACACAGCACCTGTGGTGAATTCCATTTGTTGTCAAAATTTGGATTTCCATCTTGGAAATTTGACCCTGAAATTACTTATTTTAAAAGGAGAAAGACAGAGGGAAAAAAGGAGATAAACTGTTGCTGACCTGAGATAGCATACAGGTTGGAGTTCTGGTGCTCATAGTCTGGTCTGGTGGTGTTCTTCCCTCTGAAACTGGCTGGGAGCGTCATGGAAATATGTCTAGGGGACAAGAGAATAAAACAATATCAAACATCTGTTTAAATCAACACAGTCTACGTTTGTGCAAGTTCACACTGTGGTGAAATCCAGTGATGTGTGACCTCAAAAAACCCTAACTCAGGTAATTTGAAGTGTGGATACAGATAATGCTGAATTTGCTGTAAATTGCCCTAAAGCAAAAACATTGCTGTCAGCGGGGACATGTTGTGGAAATTTCCCCAGGTGATGGTGAACTCTCCATCTTTTATTTTATCTCTAAGTGTGGATTTTATTCTGCAGAATGCTTTTACCATAACAGACAAAGAAAAACAGATTTTAGCTCAATAACAAAAAGGTTTCACCGGCAAAAACCCACACCTGTGTCAGTCTATGATATCGTATTATGTTATGATATTGATCATATTGTGCTAATATGTTAGCCACTTTTTCTTGCAGTTTCTTAGCCTTTTTAGTGTGAAAATCTCTTGCTGATTACATCAAATTCCACAAAGGAAGCAATGCTTCCATTGGCAAGTTCAAATGAGTTAATGTTAGGGAGGGGCATGAGCAATTATCTGCTTGACTATAAGAAGCCGATTAGTTTCTGTGACTTGTTGTAATGTATTTTTGCATTCAGAAAGTTTTTGAATGCATTTATAACAACAAACCTATAACTCCAGTGACAACTTAATTTGCGGTGCATCTACTACCACAAGGTGGCAGCAGCAGCGAGCATCAAGTTAGTCGACTTCATGTGTGTTTGCAGAAGTGACGAAATATACAAGATTTCTTGAATGCATCTTGAAGCTGCTCCTCTAAGCTCAACTCACTGTGAACCCTGCATTACTTTCACTAGCTCTCATGCGCAGGAGTTTAGAATAATCAATAATATCACTGAATATTCAAACAGCATTTTTGCTACAAATGTCCATTCATAATCTAATTAATCTGGAGCTTTACTTTCAAAATGCCTTTTTTCCACTGGGGGGGGGGTTTGGCATTCCCTGCCCAGTCCAAGTGCCAAGTCCCCCCCTGACTATCCTGGTGTGACAGCGCCCCATGTTAGCACCTCATACAACCAAAAATCCTGACCTATTACTTTACTAATCACATTCTCTCTTTTGGCTGAGCAGCAGAGATCAGTAAACTTATACGTGTTGTAAATGTAGTGGGGCAGGAGTACAGAGGAATGGACAGCAGGACAGGAAACAGCTGTGTCCTCCAGGGTGTTGTCTCTATATCATAAGTCTTCTGCTGTAACATTCATCCAACGGAAACAGAAAAATACAGTACAGTACTAATTATGCACTTCCTCTTATGTTAGATGAAAAACACACACACATATATTATATATATATAAAATAACAGGCACAGCACAACAATAGGACTTGATGTTTCTTGAACACTAAATGAGAAGAAGTTAATTCTGTGAAGGCACTGGGCTGCCAGGCACCCACGTGCAATGTATGAATCTACAAATGTACACTAGAAGTGGGTGGTTATGACAGTTCACATTTTAGCAGAACTGCTAAGTCATTGTGATGCATTTTATCTATTTGTCTTTGATACAGTTCACCCTAAAACTACATTAAAAAAATAAAACTGCTCCTTTATCACAGCAACAGTATTATCATTAAAAAAATGATTTCCTTACCAACTTTTTCCTTCACATGCTCTAAATATACATGCTTCCCTTCCCTTCAGGGAGAGAAGTTCAAGGACAGTGGACATCCTTTTTCCTTGATTCAGGACTGAGCAGAGAGTTGTGTGCAAGGCACTGTGTGTAAATGCAAACATGTGGGCTTGCCGGATAAATAAAGATAAACCTTCACACATGTACAGACAATTAACAAGAACATACTTTGGCATAGGAGCAGTGGGGACTGGAGCTGAGCTAGAGGACGAGTTCACATTCTGGACGTTGTTTGTGGTTGGGGTGTGCGTGGAATCCTGGGTTCGAGGAACGTTGCCCATGCGGTACCAGATTCCCATGTTGTTGAGCTCCCTGTCAAGCAAATGACAATTGCTTATGAGCAGGAATAAATGAAAAGACATAAGGCAATGAAGAACAATGGACAATTACAACATAAAGAACATTCACACTGAGCTGATCACACAGCGATAAGTACATGTGACTGCTTCAAAAATGACTTGGGTGAAAAAAAGAGTGCACTGTGATTTGTGGATCATGGAGCTGGGCTGGACTGAGTCTTGAGGAATGAAGGCTGGATACGCTTCACTTGAGTTGCTTGTGAACACCTTTTTCAGTATAAATTCAATTTTCTTTTTACTTCTTTTAATATTAATACAAAGAGGCTCATTAACTGATCGAGTTTTGCGTTTGACTTAGTAAAATTAAAAAAAGTGAAAGACATTTTAATTTTTTATTGTAAATACATCAGTGATCAGCCTAATTAACTTGTAATAATTGGTACTGTTTAAAACATTAGCTTACCCCTACTATGAACAACGCCGTAAGGTGCATGGACACCAAAATTTGTACAGTGAGATTGAACACATAATTTACAGTATTTAATTCAAAGTTAATTCCCAGATACCCTATAAATGTGTACTGTGGGGGGGCCTGCTTGGAGCGTCCCAGGATTCGGATGTCACAAATAGCTGCTTCTGTGGAGTCCCGTGGAATAAACTTGATGCAGAGTCGCCTCTTCCTGAAGGCTTGCTCCTCTGTGAGACACAAGACAGACGGAGAGTGGGAGTCACACCACTTCAGACAGTTCTTTCTGTACAATACTGCAAGTCATTCATTACTTTTTCAGACCTGACACAAGCGATGCCATTAATGCCTTTGTCTTGATTTGATAACTTACGAGTATCAACGGTCTCCTGGATCGGGATGAAACCAACAGGTAGAGTGTCTTTTATGTCTATCAGCTTCATGTCCACGAGAACATTGCCTAAATGGCTCTGGAGAGAAAGGGACAAAGGAAGAATTAAGGGGGTTCATTTGATGAAAAACCAAATTTGACATTTTTGGTTCCACTCGCTATGTCTTTGTGAGACGCAGAAAAGGTGAGCAGATGGTTTCTACATGTGTGGCTCCCACTGTAAAGCATGGAGGAGGTGGTGTGCTGGTATGGGGTGAGCTTTGCTGATGACACTGTTGGTGATTTAAGTAAAATCCAAGACACGCTGAACCAGCATGGCTACCACAGCTTTCTGCAGTGACATGCCATCCCATCCAGTTTGCGCTTAGTGGGACCCTCATTTGTTTTCCCACAGGACAGTTACGTCAAACACACTTCCAGGTTATGCGAGGGCTTTTTGACCAAGGTGAGAGTTTGACAGATTGTTGCATCACATGACATGGCCTCCACTTTTGGCAAGTGGTTAAAAGTTTTTTGTGTGTGTGTGTGTGTCCTCACTGGCAACCATGTTTCCATCAGGGTTAGGGTTAGGGTTAGGACAAGTGTCTGAAGTCAGTATTGACTCTGTCAGTAATCCCCTTCCAACCACATTTTAACAGCACATGGCTATCACTTAAATTGTCTTTCAAAGCATCAATTAAAATTTTGTATGTTTAATAAAACTGTGTGATATGCATAGGTGGAAGGTGAGGTGAGTCTACTTACATTTTCTTTAGAGAAAACCCTGGTGAAACAGAGGTAGCGGGTCACCTTGGATTTAAAAAGGCCATCTTTCCAAAGGTCAGCGTCCAGGCCGTCTGTTGTTGTGGAGACCTGGAAACAAACAGAAGACAAGAGATTATTATGCCCCACTATCTACAAGAAGGCTAAAGTCTTAATAAAATGTGTAAACATGATTAAAGAAATAGTGGTGTGGCAAGACACACATAACTTAAATTTAGGTTGAGTTTTCACCATCTAA
The DNA here is from genome assembly GCA_016785285.1 of Brachirus orientalis. Classification (NCBI taxonomy): domain Eukaryota; kingdom Metazoa; phylum Chordata; class Actinopteri; order Pleuronectiformes; family Soleidae; genus Brachirus; species Brachirus orientalis. Next base: position 687,930 of record JAFBJR010001838.1, read on the forward strand.
TATACAGTAAATCTTGTCTTTCAATGAAATCATCACAACTTACATAACCTAATAACTAGTAAAATAACAAGTCTGCTAAAAAACACACAGTAAATTAATGGACAAGCCTGGTTAATGATAAAATAAAAGACTGTCCAAGAACCCCAACAGGGACATCAAGAAAAAAAGGTTGCTTTATGATTATAGCTTTAATAATTACTCAAGCTATGATTTAGAAATCGCACATTATTTGGTATCAAGTTGTGTTTATTGACTTTACTTACCACTAGGGCTGGGCAATAAATCAAAAACAATCTATACTGTGATACAACCTTTCCCAATGTTAATATAACAAAGGTTTAATACTATATGACAGGGAGGACCATGACTATTCAATGTTTTATCATTGACTGCATTTATAAAAATAAATCGACTACCTAATTTGGGGTGGAACTACACTACTATCACAACGGCATTAGCAGCAGCAGCAAATATTTAGTTAATAGATTTGATGTGTGTTTGCAGAAGAGATGTTTTCAGAGTTTCTTGAATGCATCTTGAAAGTTGTCTAAGCTCAACACGTCCTACATCCTGCTGAAGTAATGAGATTTACCATTACTTGAATGCATCTTGTTAGCTGCAAACCCTGCATTGCATTCACAAGCTCTCATGCACTGGAGTTCAGAATATTTGACAAATAATACAACTGGATAAAAATGCCCATCCCTAGTATATATCGATATAATGTTTATGTTCTATGCATAAAAATTATATCAACATAATGTTTTGCCTCAGATTTGTGAAATGTTTTCTGTCCATTCAGAAGTTTAAAACCAAAACTATCTGGTTGATTTAATTGTTATTCAAAGGCAAAACATTATTAACAATTATCTGACATTTATCACAATAATTATTTATTATTTTTTTTAATGTGATAATGTATTTGGCCATATAACCCGGTCCTACTTACCACATCATATCCTGTGGGTGCCCTGTTCCTGGAGGCTACTACGCCCACTCCAGTGATTGGATCCATGGGCATATCTGGCAAGGCTTCGGAAAGATCCCGGACCTCAGGCATCTTTACAACTTTCTGCGACAAAAAGCACAGTGACAGCTGCACCTCAGAAATTGGGCTGCAGTTGAAAAAGCAGGTGAATGTTAGGGTACAGTAATTTAACTGCCATAACAAAAAAAATCTAGGGAGTAGATCTTTTGATTTAGTTAATTTTTTTTAATTTGTGATATTGGTATCAGATATGAAAAAGTGTCATCAAGCCAGCCATAGCTTAGAATTTGCTAGTAATCAACAGGTGTTCAGTATCAGGTGAACAGAGAATCAGTTGACATTTTCTTATATCTATTGTTCTCAACTGTATTTTTCTCTTTAATTAGATGGTCCTTATAGACATTTACAAATGCAAGCGTAGTTTCCCTACTAAGAGTCTGTCCAGATAAGCAACTAATTGTCAACTAATCTATGACAATAAACATATTGTCAACATATAAATCAACTTAGAATTATACTCATGATCATATGTTGACATGATCCTGTTAACCTTCGAGTGACAGACTAATCAGAAGTAGATAACTAATAAGATGCTGACACAAACAATCTACAGAGAACTATAAATGGTGGTTAATAACAACAGTTATAGTCAACAGGCACTTTTGTAAAGGTTTAGGGTTAGAAACATCTTGAAGGCACAACTTATTCAACCGATAAGTGACAAATAATTAACCAACTACCAGTAGACTATCAGTTGATCATCTTTTGACATGATACTGAATACCTGTTACTCTTGTTTCTCTCTCTCTCGGCTTTTTGGGGTGCGCATGAGAGCGCACTACGTTCATGTGCCAGGACTAGCGGCCTCCTGCATAGCATCTCCTTGACGACCACAGCCCAGTGAAAGAGCCGTGACACAAAGGGAGGAAATAAAACTCTGCAGTAACAGACAACTGAATCAACACTTCTTTCTGCGTCTCTCTCAAGCTAATGAAAGATGAGAGCTCAGCTTTTGACCCTGGGACCCTGCAGACCAATGAGCTGATACCCTTGATATTTTTTATATGCAGAGACGCGTTAGCAAACTCTAACCATTGCAAGAATTCAACAGAACAGACAATCCTAAGGTCTGTCCTGAAGCGGTTTTTGGATCAGGCCATAGCCCGATTTGTTTGCTTGTTTTTTTAAGGACAGATTAATAGATGCAGATTCTTCCCATTAGCTAAATTGTTTTCTGCTTGCCTTTCCATGCGTTTCTTTCATGGCTGATAGTCAAGCCATGGCCAAAAATAAAACAAATAAACATATAGACTGTTTGGACACAGGGAATGTCACTTTCATGTTGACAACATTTAGTGCTGCTTGGGGATGATTATTCTTCCTTTAAAGTTCTCATGCAGATACAGAGTTCACTCGTCTATTTTTACTCTCACATGCCAGTGAAATGCTTGCACTGTAAAACCCTATCCAACAAAAACACAGCAACCTACAAAGAAAGGAGGTTTCTTGTGCAACATAATCTTCAAATTTGCTAGTTTTTTTGTAAACTCCAAGCCACATGCTAATAAAGAAACTACCTCTTCATTAGCAACTTTATCTGGTGGTGATTGAAGCACAGCAGCCACATGTCTTAAGCATTATTACTTATCATTACTATTCAGTTTCACCAAAAGCTGAAAATGCTGATTTTCTCTATGGCCTTTGGGTGGGCAGTGACGCTAGCAGTCTTTTGCTGAAAGAAGTTACACAATGGAACTTTAATTCATTTTATTAGTCACAGTTCAGTTGAGGTACAGTTGTGTCATCCAATTACACTACTGTGCAAGTCTCAGTATAAAATCACTACTCTGAAATTGATTTATTGAATGTGTTCATACCTACTTTACACAGGGTGGCAATACACCCAATTTCAGCTAATTAACATTAGGCCGTTTCTGGTTCAGCACCATTTCAAATCTTCCTACTATCCATACAAGATTCCATTGGATATGGACAATACAATATACAAACATGAAAAATATTATCAACTAACATTTTCACTGAGCTCCACGGTGTGGTTGTCGCTTTCTTCTTCCTCTGACTTGTGTTGTTTGCGATGTCACATTTAACACGCGTGAGGCGGGAGTGAAAAACAAACACCACTGGATAAACCAATTCTAATTGTGTTAACCACCTTCTAAAAACAATAAAAATCACATGGCCTCAAAAATTACTGGTATATTTGCAAATTTTAATGTGGTTCTTGGCTTGGGGGTGCACAGTCACCACTAACTTGGGTTGCAACCCAATTAGAAAAGATCCCTGAACTAATGCTTTACATCTAAATCAGAGCACTTAATTTAAAATTTCTCATCAGCTTTCTGATTATATTTGACTCCAGTTAGGCCATTCAGACATATTAGTAACATCATCGGGACCAAAAACATTGTACCAAAACATTGCGACATCGGCACCATTATTTCACGGGTTGCGGGCTGGGGGCTCTGGGCTGAGGTATAACAATTTAACAATCCAGACCGACACACTTAAGTGTCACCAAGTCAAACTACCAAGGCTCGTACGCCGAATTCACCAAAACACCCAGAAACTTAGACAAAAGTCACTCCGAAAACATATCTGTAGGAAGGATTTTCATTAGACGCGACCATTTATCTACAGACTTTGGCGTGTTAGCATTATAACGGGAAAACCCATGAACGTAACATTGACGGAAACGGTCTAATAAGCTAACCCGGCTACATAGTCTTTCCCACGTCAAGTAATTAGACGAGAATTTCTTAGTGTTGGCCACTGTATTCTCCGAGTGTTATTAGCTGTGGCTAGCTGCAGCGGAGATAACATTGCTATGCGACATAGCTATCAACCTAACCCGGTAGCATGCTAGCCAAGCCGACACACCAGCTGAGATGTACGGGTCACACTTGCTTGGCTATTTCCGAACAGAGTTGCTTACAGACGTTATCCAGCATACCATTCGAGTGCTTAGGCTTCATGTCAAAGTCGTTATATTATCAAACTGTTCGAGACAAAAGCACCTCTGTGTACTACAGTGCCAGTACAGAGACGCCGATTCTGCAGTAGCCGCTAATGCTAGCTAGCATGCTAACTCGTTAAATGGTCCACTTACCCAAGGACGTTAACACTTGAATCGGACCGGTCTTGGCTTGTTCTCGTGTAGTGTTATCCTGCTTCACTGCTTTTTAACGCGTCAAGGAGAACCGCATGTTTAAGAGACTCCTACGATTGCCAGACCAGTCCGAAACATGAGCTGCTGGCTGAGTGTTGGCATAGTGCTCCCGCAGCCTGAATGTTGTTAATGGAGCTGTGGGACAGAGACTGGAATGGGGGTGTGATCAGCAAACAGCCAGATGATTCCCCCACTCCTTAATAACCGTGACATAATGGCTACGTTCACATTCAAAGGCTGGGATTACTCATATCAGCTTTTTTGTTTGTTTGAGATCCGGTTTTTTGTCGGGCTGTGTGGACACAGACGCCCGATGAGTACAATTCTGATTTTCATTTCAGTCAAACTTAAGCCTGCCCCACACTAGAGGATGTTCAAATCTGACTTGATTTTAAAAACGTCGGAGACCACAGACAATGAACTCTGTAACTCATTTTCAGTGTTTTAGTCCTGAGAAAGCACAAACTAGATGATCCGGTCAAGACGCAGGACCACACACTTGGCGTTCAATCAAATTAATTCAGGGAGGAGATTCCAGGGATTTGGGATCTCACAGAAACTTGCATGATTTAACGTGACTTCAGAATATCTAAACGGACATGGAGGTGGACCGTCTGCGTCATCGGTCAATAGATGTTTTGTGCTGAGAAACGCACAAATATTTAGATGAAGTCATGGCTGAGAAGACAGTAATTAACTAGGCTTGTACAAGATACTGTTCTAAACAAAAGTACGCCAACATCCTTTTCTCGATCGCCTCGCTCTCATTGGTTAACGAGGGGTTCTGCTCATGCTCCAATCACCGTTCAGCCGTAAATATCAAACCTGTGTCGTGATCTGAAATCGGAAAGACTCTGATGCGCCCAATGATGTTAAAATCGCGTTTATCCCCTTTAACCCCTTACGCTTCGGGATAATTTGGCCAGATGATCTGTTCAAACCAGCCTAAAATCTAAAGGTACCCAAGATTGTCGAAAGGGACCAATATCTGGCCAGTTATCCTCTAGTGTGGAGTGGGCTGTAAGTCACTCCAGTATGGCTGAGTTCAGATTTTAGCCTCAGTGTAGATCAACAGTTTCTGAGGTGCTGTCCATACAAGTCTACATGAATCCACATAAGTTTTCTAATCATATTGGCATTTTATCCACAAAAAGAAACTGCAAAATTCACTGCAATGTGAATTTTCTGATTGATCTTTTGATACTGTTTTGATTGAGAGACACCTAGCAGTTACATACTCTGCATTTTAAGGACCAGCTTGAAACTTTTAGGGGATTAAAGTACCAAAACATCTAATGCTCTACCCATAAATACATTTGTATATGAATAATTACTCTAGAATTTATGTTTTTTGTGTGGAAGACTTTTACAGAAGTGTAAAAGAGTGTCTCTTTCTCAACAAAGAAGGGAAACTGCATAGTGAGTGGAGTAAGTTTTGAAAGAGCGTTTACATCATTTTTATTATGCGAAGGCCACTGTAGTTCTGTGATGTGCTTGGTGAAGAGAGGGTTTGTTGCAATCTGCTAGTTTACCATTAAGTTTCACCCACTGGACTTTTAATGGGATTTCGGGCAAATAAAGTCAACTGAACCAAAAACTGGAGGGAATGTACCAAAAGTTTGAATATACATGCCTGCTTTTTCAGAGGACGAGCACATTCACGTGACTGTCACATGCAGGCATGTGAGTTATCATTATATTTGTGATCTACACTGAATCAGAATTGCATTGTGTCACTGGTAATGTGAACCCAGCCAACCAGATGTTGTAATGTCCTCAAATTTTTTGGGGTTTCCTGAGCAATTTTTTTTTCTTTTTGATGAATTTTGTTCTTCAAGACTGAGTATCTAAACCGTACATGTTTTTTTTTTCCTCCGAGGAATAATGACTTGTTGTGCGTTTTTTTGGCATTTATTTAAGATAAAGCTAAATAAGCCTGATCTGTCTTTTTTTTTTTTTTTTTACCATATTTATTATCACCTGAAAGCAGAAAAATAATCATTTATGGGGTCAATAGTCCATAGTTTAAAACTATACATATATACATAACATATGCTTTAAAATCACACCCAGTTTGCAGCATATGCTATTAGAGGCTGAAACGTCCAACAACCCTGTAATTTGATTTGATTTAATATGGACTCTTTATCTATCATTAAATAATGCAAACACAGCAGTAGAAAATATGCCACCTTAAAATAGAAATGAAACAAAATATATACATACCTCTTAGTTTTTGTAATAACAATTTTAAAGGAGTATTTTTAAGCTAAGATGGATTTACTGTAGTATTATTGTCCATTTTGAAATGAGACTCCAAGTTGTGGCTCCATTGTGTTTTTCAGTCCACCCCTATAAACTATAGTCAGTTTTATGCAGATGTTTTTAAAAACAAATTCAGGCAGACATAAAAAAAACTTTCTTTTTCAGTGTAGTCAACTTCAGTTACTCACTGATAACACTTTCAAAAATTGAAAGTGTTATCTTTCAAATGGTCAAATGAGACCAAGACCTTGCCTATATTCCAAATTGTTCAAAAACAGCTTTATATTTACTTTTTATGTTTTTTTCTTTTTCTTTTTTGTGTATGCTTTTTTAGGTGTTTTAGGCGAAAGTTACAGGGCTGTTAAGGGGTTAAATCATGTTTACCTTCACATATTCCAGCAGAAGGTACCATTACGCTGGATACCAGCCAGTCAACGCCCAAACCAGTAGGTGGCAGTAATGCACCATAACATCGTTTGCCACATGCCACAGAACACCAAGGAAGAAGAGCCTAGGTCACTGCTAAAGCAAAGCTCAGACGATTTTGCTACATAGCATTATTATTAATGGAAAGAATACATGTCAGTACTAGATGTGTGCATGGATAAAATGGGGAATTGTGGACATTTCCTCGGTTGGAACCTTTAAAGGTGAGACGCCGTCATGAATGTAATACTCCGTGAGGTTAGAATAGCTGCTAACTATGACCAGCTAACCACAGAAGGCGTCAGAGATTGTAGCCTAAACATGCTAACTACAAACAACAAATGCAGTTTGCACAGAAATGCATGGTTGAATGCTTTGTCATAGTGGATACAAATTGTGGGCTATTGCGACTTTGACCCGGTGAACGCGGACTAAAACGTAGTACTTTCTTTTTATATAACTTCAAATAGCAAAGAACACATTGGCCACAACACTTAGGGTCAACTTAGCCAATGAGATTAATCACCAGTTAATTACGTTGCTGTGTGCCGTTGTAGTCGACTTATGTACCACATATGAGCCACTTTTCCCTTAAGTGTCGTTGACCATGATGCTGTCAACATTTTGTCTTGAGTGACAACGCAAACCTATCACACTGTAGCTTAGCATTAGCTGCTTGCGGAAGCAGGTAGTACAGAGCTACGACAAAAATATGTGCATTTCCCCAGATAATGCTAATGGACATGTACACCGACTGTGCATGTGACATCTACTGCACGGCTGTCTGTCCTGGGAGAGGGATCCCTCTTCTGTGGCTCTTCCTAAGGATTCTCCCATCCCCCCCCCCCCCCCCCCCCCCCCCCATCCCCCCCCCCCCTTTATAAGGGTTTTTGTGGAGTTTTACTGATGTGAGGGCCTAAGGATAGAGGGTGTCACTTTCTGTACAGACTGTAAAGCCCATTTGAAGCAAATTGTGTTTGTGATGTTGGGCTATATAAATAAAATTGACTTGAAATTGACTTAATGCTGAGCCATGTTTTAGTTTGTTTGATCCATGCTCATTGTACGTTCCCTGGTTTTAATGTGCCCCGAAAAAGTAAAATATTTCCAAAAGCCTTGAAATTAAAAAAATGTAATGTAACTAAGATTGCTAACTCGTATCTTTGGCCATCTAAGTGGATATAAGGCACAGTCAGCTTTAAAGGTTTAAAGCTAAAAATTGGGCTATTTTCTTCAAGTGTTGGTTCCTGGGTCAAGGGCAGAGTCAAAAGGCGCAACAGATGTTACTGTCATGGAAGTCACTGTCAAAAAAGCCCCCATCCCCCCATCTTCAGTGTTCCCGGTTGAGACATGTCCAGTTGTAGACAAGACATTATGTCTCAAAGCCATGGTGTGTTTACATGCATGTTAAAAGTCAAATGTTAGTCAGACTAAGACAGTAGTTTGGTTTTCTTAATGTCATACAGTATACACACGTCAGCCCCACTAAAATCAGGCCAATCTTAGTTTGACACCATACATGGAAAATGTGATTCATCGTCCAATTACTCCTGCATATATACACTTAGATGGACTGGGGTTGGACTTGGCGTTGTATGCATGCACCAAAATTTACGGAATTCTCTGGACAACACAGCCAACACAAGAACCATGCTTGTGCAGCAGGTACGAAACATACAGAACCACAGCACAATCCATCTCGTAGTTCACTGTCACTGTTTTTCTGTGACGTAAAGATCAACAGGAAACTGAGTCAGACGTACAAGGCGAATAAAACGATTTTCTCCTCCCCATGTATAGTTGGACAGTTGGACTACGGCCTTAGCTCAATTAATTCATGCATGAAATGTAGTCACTTTCTGCATGGAGTTTGCATGTTGTCACTGTGTGCATGTGGGTTTCGTCCGGGTTCTCTAGTTTCCCTCCCTCAATTCAAAAATATGCATAGGTTAATTGTCTAAATTGAATTAAATATGAGTCTAAATTGACCATAGGTGTAAGTGAGAGTGTGAACATCTCTGCAAATGCTGGTGACTTGTCTGCACCTGGGGTTTACCCCACTTTTCACCCTGTGTCAGCTGGAATTGGCTAGACAAAGACAACTAATGAATATTCCTGCTTCTCAATCTGCAGTACCATGTCCCTGGCAGCTTTTATCTTGTTCAGGGATGGGCTCAACAGCAGTGATACTTTATTACACAGAATTTATAGCATGTTCTTGGTCAGTGGGTCAAATGAAAGAAACGTATCAATGGGGTGGGTGTCTGCCTATTTTGGAAAACCTGGTTAAAGCAAATGTTCATAGTGTCTTATTTGTAAATATTGGGTAGATTGCACTTCTCAATGTTGGTTAAAAGATGTAAAATGAATGTTTTATATATGAAATGTTGAAACAGACTGAGAAATGTAGGAGGAGACTGCAGCCACGGATAATGACATAATGAGTTTGTTAGAGTTATACACGCTTAGCTCTATCACTGACATCTGATATACAGTAGGTGAATGAAAAACAAATTCTAATCCTGGAAATTAATATCAAATATAAACAAAATTCATTTGATATGCACTTTCCATTAATTTAAATTTAAAATAAGTAAACATTTTAGAAATGATCAGAATTAGAAAAAAGTTAATACTTTAACAAATGTCCTGATGATCAGAAGATTGTCTGAGAAAGTTGAAGTCGTGACTATAAAGTTGGAAAATGAGAAAACTACTGCTACTACTACTAATAATAATGATGTAATTAAAGAAATCTGGGACACTCCATTTATAAATGCTGAGCCACCATTCCAAACTTATTAGAATGTGCTTTTCTCCAAACGTTCTCTGTGTTGTTGTATAAGGTTTATGAGTTTTACAGTTTAAGGGAGATTTCATCTGACAAAGTATTAGACTTAATACTGGCAGTTGTAGTTTTCAGAGGACTACATAATTTTGAAACTGTGAGAAACATCATGTCATGTGAGGAAAATTAAACTGGTTTCAACATCATGTGCTGGTCCAGGACTGGACACACGTTCCTTTCTGTGCTCTACCTGCTGTTCACATAAATCACTCACCAACTTGCTGCTCTGCGGACCAGTAGAAGTTCCTGCTTCATCATATGCTGCGGCATGCTGAGGATCTGGTCTCCGTGACCACTGGAGTTTAGCAGACCTGGACCGTTTTCTCTTAGGCATGTTTGTCAGAATTTGTCAGAAAGTGGTAGACTTTCTCGGGGTCTAACAGGACTGATGAAAAGTATATAACCCTAACCCTAACCCTAACCCTGGGTTGCATAGGTGTTTTCTAACTCCAGAAGATGGCAGTGATGCAACATCATGGATAAAAGCTGTCGTTAAACCCCTTAGAAGAAGATTAAGTGGTAATAGGTCTTTTCTCCTGGAAAAAAATAATTGTTATGTGTATAAGCAATATACAGTTTTTTGTCCACTGAGAGGAGTAGAAAGAGGGGAGAGAGTCAAATTGCTGAAAGCCTGCTGGCAACAAGAGGTTGAAAGCTGAAACACAACACAAAAACCACTATCAAGAATATTTCCACATTGAAAGAGTGTGAAAGAATAACACAGTATCATGCCTTTAATTATTTCGTCTAGTGATATTTTCTTACACTCATAATGTTGTCCTTTTATCTTCCCTCTGTCTTTTAACCTGCCTAGCTATGCTGTGCTTTTATGTTTTTTTGTTTAGAGACCTTTTATACATTCTTTATTTTCATGGGATAAAGCAGTAGAAAATGAGTGAGAGTGAGATTTGGAAGAGAAAGAACAGTTTTCGTTAATGTTTTTCCTAAAAATTAATTTTCAGCATTGAGAAGAATCTTCACATTGCCATTGGGGCAGTTTTAACATTTCTTCATGCAACTCCTTATAATAATAATTTCTGACAGGCTGTTCACAGAGAGGTGTAATGATGCCCTCCACAATTTGAACAACAAACAAACAATTTGTTTTTAAGCACAGCTCTTCATCTGGTTTATATGCAAGGATATAAAATGACAGAAACTCTTTTAAGAAGGAGAATGACTTTAATCTTCTAAAGTATTAAGAACTTGTGTGTGGAGTTTGCATGTTCTTTCCATGTGTGCCTGGGTTTTCTCCAGGTTCTCCGGTTTCCTCCCACAGAGGCTAATTGGTCACACCAAGTTGCCCGCAGGTGTGAATGTGACATTTAATGGTCGTCTGTCTGTATATGTTTGCCCTGCACTGGACTGGCGGCCTGTCCCGGCCGTGCCCTGCCTTTCATCCCGTGTCAGCTGGAATTTTCTCTCGTGCCCCTGCGATCCTCAAGTGGAGGATAAAGCAGGAGACAATGAATGAATCCCCAGATGGTTTCTGCCAATGTCATTTTCAGTACTGAAAAGAATCATCACGTTGCCATTTAGCATCTCATATATTAGTTAAGTGTCTTTATTGTCATTGTACAATGGAGATTCCACAATGAAATTTTGAGGAAGGTCAGATGGCGGGTTGATCAGAGCTGCTGCAACTGAACGCGCTGCTACACACGATGGTCCTAACCTGACCTGACCTGTACAAACATTCATACATGCTTTTGATGGTGGGAGGAAACGGTGGAGGAAACCCACACAGACATGGGAAGGACAAGCAAACTCCACACAGAATTGAACCCAGCACCCTCTTGCTGTGAGGCAACAGTGCTAAGTAATATTAGCACTAACCACTGAGCCACCATGCCAACCACTTACATACTGTATATATACAGTATGTCGGAATATAAAGTGATAGAACTGTTTTTCTTCCTGTGGAGTGTATAGCCTGTCGGAAATCTTTATTAATAGGAGAACACCTGGCTCTTCAATTCTGTTGAGGATATGTACACAATGTCTATATATATATAAGGTATGATGACGGCATGATACCAATGGTCATCATTTTGTTTTCTGAGGTTAAAATGTTGGCTAGCGGCCTGTATTTGACATGTTAACTTAGTTATTAGTCTGAGACACTGTGTGATGGACTTGTTGCTGAGAGCTCATATCACCTTGTTGAAACAATCAACAGCTTTGTGTTCACACTGCAAATATACGGCACAGTTAAACATGACTTTCTGAGCTTGGAGCCAGTTGTTTACTGTTTAAGAAAAGCGTCCAACTATGGCAACACCCACAGCAAGAAGTCAATGACAAAATGTGAGTGTTGTGACAAAGCAGTCACAGCTCTTGTGCTTGAGTGAGAGCTTGTGCAAATGAACTCGTCTGACCCTGGCCAATGATGTTATCAGACAATGTCTAATGTAAATTATTGTAAAAGTTGAATACAGAGTGTCATGCTGTCATATGTCTGCTGTTCATTCAGACTGTTAATAGGACTCCTGTTTTTGGGATGTTTAAAGTATCTTTATTACATACATAAACAACATACAGTACTAGAATAAAAATAGAGTTATTAAGAGACGTTTACAAGGCCGACAGCAGCAATAAATAATGACTTTTTTAGCCTCTTTTTTCTATTTTGTGTCAGATATGGATACTATCACAAACCCCAGTATCGACTGATACCAACATCAGTTCGATACAGTCATTTTAGACCTTCTCACTGTGATGCAATTTAGTGAATGTTTTGAAAAGGTTTTTAAATACCAATTTGCCAGAACAAAATAATTGTATTTATTATAATTTGGAAAACAAAATGATTACAGAAAAGCTGCAGGAGAAGGTTGTTGAACTTTATAAAACAGGAAAAGGATATAAATAGGTGTCCCGAGTATTGAGAATACCAAACAGCAGTGTTCAAATTCTAATTAAGAAATGGAAAAGAGAGGGATTCTGTTGGTGGACCAACAAAAATGTCAGCCACAACTACCAGGAAGTTTGTTCCTGATACAAAGAAAAGCCCCCAAATAACTATTACAGGACTCTCTGAAAAATAAATGGGTGAGGCTGTTTCAAGATACACGATAAGAAGCCTGCTTAGAATACACCAAACGGCACAGAGACAAGCCTGAAAACTTCTAGAACAATGCTATTTGTAGTGATGAGACCAAAATTGAACTTTATGGCCACAACCATAAACACTACATTTGGAGAGGAGTCAACGAGGTCTATGATGAAAAGTCCACATTCCTACTGTGAAACACGGAAGTGAATCACTGATGTTTTGGTGGTGCGTGAGCTACAAAGACACAGCGAACTTGGTCAAAATTGATGACAAGATGAATGCGGCATGTTATCAGAAAATACTGGAGGTAAATTTGCAGAACTCCTCCTAATTAGACTTTGAACACTGCTGATTGGCGTTCACAATTCATGGATATCTTTTTATATCATTGTCCTATTTTATAAAGTACTACCTTCTCCCACAGATCTTTTGATAATTCTTTTGCTTTCCCCCTGGCTCAGAATCCAGCAATGTCAGTGCAGCACTGGACGTAACATGCAGGGGTCTGTCAGGAGCCCAGACAACTCACTGACTTTTTATACACACATACTGATTACAGGGAAACAATGAGGTGAGGTGAGGATGGTTAGTAGCCATTTGAACCTGTGTGTTAACTGTTATCCAGCCAAAACCTCCAGCGTATGTAAACACTTCGGTAATTATTGTTGTCATAATGATTTAAAAAAGACCAAACACAATTGTTTGATGATAAATGGCTTCACCCAACCGCTAACCATGAGTAAAAGGAAGGTTTTGTATTAACATTCGTATTCTCTGAAACGTGGCCTAAAAAAAATCACAAATTCTGCCAGGGTGTGTAAACTTAAGAACACAACTGTATTTGTGCCCTGGTAGCAGCATAAAATTGTCCCTCAGTTGATGACTCAGGTCGGCCAAGATAGTTTGTGCTATTTTAAAGCCCCTGACCTGTTGCAGGTCGTGGAGGTCATTTAGACTTGTTTCAGCAATTTAGCTGCATGCCTGCATAAAACAGGAAAAAAAAAACATTTGCATATTGCAAACTGTCGTGACCCAAATCACAATGTAAATTGTGACGAGATCAAATTAGTGCACAAAGATGCTGTTAATTTACAGCCAGCTCTGTAACAGCTAATATTTTGAATAGGTTAACCAATAATTTTCAAGAGGTGTACAATAAATTAAGTAAAACTTAATTTCATGCATTTTAATTAAATCATATACGCACAAATCTTAACTAAAATTGCAGATTTATTTGGGGGGACCCAAAAAATCTGCTACCCATCTTTAGATCCCAACCCAAACTTTGGGAACCACTAGTATACACATACAGTAATAAAACGGATTTAGGGTCTCAGTCTACTTTTAGTTGCTTCAGTAACCAAGATTTGATTATAATGTTGGAAATGTTAATGCGTTTCCTTTTTCTAAAAAAGAGATTTATTGAAGTCTCAAGCTCCAGTCAATCATATGACTTTTGACTTTCTCCAAACAGGCACTGGCAGTCCTCCTACCTCATAGCAGAAAGAATAATCAGGAAAAAAATGGAAAAGATGACAGCCCTCCACTTGTCATCAGCCTCTGCTTTGACAAAACTCAAGAGAAACTGAGAGGAAGTAGAACAGATCCTCTGGCAGAAAGACACGGCACAGAGAAAACAGCCAGATCTGTAAGCCACACTCTATAAAGCAAGAGGGAATGGCTTTCTTGGACAATCCAGCCATTATTCTGGCCCACATTAGACAGTCCCATGTGACCAGTGATGACACAGGAATGTGTGAGATGGTACTAATTGACCAGGATGTGGACTTGGAGAAGTGCCAGCTGGCACTGGTCCCCGGGAGCAGTGGTGGGTCAACAGGGTCCGGTTCCCTGAATGAGGAGGGCGGCAATGTGGTGGACAATCATGCGTGCGACCTCTCCCAGTCCATGGACATCACCTCCAGCTGGGATTTTGGTATCCGTCGCCGTTCCAACACAGGTAGGCACGTCTCAGGACAGGCTTTTTATGTTATTGTGGAGGGGTACAACCTGAAAGCCTGTTCTGCTTTTGTTTGGAGGGGGTTTTTGGGTCTAATCAGGACCAGTGGTTTAGTAATTGTGTGCTATTGAAGGTTTTTATTGCACAGGTGAAAGGAATGGGGTTGAATTGCTCTTTACGCTGTTTATTTTTCAACAATTATTTATAATTTTCCTTAACTGTTTGTTAAATGTGTAAATAAATTATTGTAAGTTAATCATTAACAAATTATAAACATGCATGTATTTTTCTTAGTTTAAATTTGTAAACATTATACATTAGGGGCACGCAAATTATGTGAGCCTAATAAAACAACTAGGCTATTGCTTGCAAAAGCCACTTGTGTTGTTTTTAACTCAGGTAGCAGAGAAACAGATTGACTGTGACCAGTGCAGTACCTGTGTTTTTTTTGTGTGTGAATGTTTGTGGGCATTTTTGTGAGTATTTTTGTGCAAGGGGACAGAAGTGGCTCTTTTAGGGATATATCTGTCGTGTCATAGTTGGCACTGGATACACTGGTGCCTCGAGTGAGTCACCTGCCATGTTTGAAGCGACAGCTTTCACAGATATGTGATTAACAAACAGATAAACGTAAAATTTGTTGGTGGTGTGTTTGACTTATTCTGCAGTTAATTACATACAATTCCTTTATTTTTGCTTTACACTGGGTCATAAGATGAATATAAGACAAGAGATCAGTATTTCATCTTTTATTTCCAGGTATTTACTGTACATCAAGATATGTTAAACAACTTAGATGATAGCCTCGTTTTGGATGGAACACTGTCTATTTATGTGCGCAAAAGTATAGGAACAGATAGCCTTGAATGAGATTAAGCCAAATTTATTCAGCTTTGAAGGGTAACTAAACCCCTTCTTCTGAGGGGAGCTTTTTAAAAAAATGCCAAGAAGTGGGCTGAGAGCTGAGGGAGGGAGAGTGAGGAACAGTACAGGTCATGGTGAAATCTGACACCAAGTTGCAGGCGTGTGAAGCAACAGCTTTTGCGTTTATGACAGAGGGATGAGTCTGGGCCAAAGAGCCTTGTGCTGGTTGAGGGTGATGAAAGCTTGTAGCAGGGACACAATTTCTAAGATAGTCAATAACAAGATTTGAATGCAGTAGCTGTTGTTTGACCAGAAGGAGGCAGTAGCTCTGTGGAGTCTGACATATAATCAGCACTGACTGCCGATGTCATGTGCAACATGACATGATGTCATGTGTAACATGTTTTAATTGACCCTTGGTCTGGTTTAGAATTGATATTATCATCCTCCGTTGGTTATTTTCAGTTAACAGCAGATTTCTACAATAATATAAATAATTATCAACAAGCAAGAATAATTATTTTGTTCAGGTTAAAATAACATGACATTTTTATATCGTCCCATGCCTCCTCCACTCACTGAGGAAATTATGTTGCCACTTTATGCTTTTCAGTTCAATAAATATTGTGTTCTTTTAAATTTCAATAACAATACTTTTGCCAGGATACAGATCTCCAAAGTTTTGGTGTCTTAATCAGGATTAATTCATCAAATCAGTCCTCGAATGAATATAATGCACTGTGTTTAAGTTTGGATGTGGGTTTGGTGGAAGAGGGAGTCCAAAGGCAGACATCTCTTTTCCTTTTGGCTCCCTTTGACTTTACTCAGTTTGGTGGCGTGCTGGTCATGGTTCTGTGTTGTGGGTCAAAGCAAGCTAAGCCTTTCAGACTGACCTGTGGTGACTGTCTCATCAGGAATCCACCAAGATGGTCGTGAGAAACCTGGGGCTGCTGGTAAGATGAGAGGGACAAACAAAAACACCAAACAAAGTCTCCTTGTTTTATTTGACGATAAAGTTGGCGTGTTTGTCTTTATTTCATGGGTCATGCAAGTAAAAACATCACTTTTCAGATGTTTCAGGTGTCCTCCTGAAAAATACCTCCACTTTTTTTAGTGCACTTTACTTTGTCTTTCACAGTAATGTTTTTTATATAATGAATTCTTCTCTTCCAGCAGGGTTTTAGTAACTGTAAACTCGTTTGCATGTGAGAAAAATTTGAAAATGTCTTTATTTTTTTAAGCCCAAAGACTTGAAAGGCTAAGGAAAGAACGGCAGAACCAAATCAAATGTAAAAACATTCAGTGGAAAGAGAGGACATCATCCCAATCAGGTAATGTGTCATACATGTTCAAATTATAGAATAAAAAAGAAAGAAAAATCAATACTTTAATCCTTGGCACTTTTGTTTTTTGGAGTGAATTGCCTCATGATAGTGACATTTTGTTGCATCCTGCCAGGACACCATTGTATATCGGTGTGTTTGTGTCTTTAGTCTACTTAGAAATAATCCATGTTTTGCTGAATTCTATTGTTCCTTCTGTCCAGTGGAAGATCTGGGTTCCCTGTTTGAAAAACGGGACTTTAAAGACAGGCCAAAGACAACGGGCACTAAATCCACCCTCTCACTGCGGTTGGAGCAGTGTCCTCAACAGCTCAACAACCCCTTTAATGAATACTCCAAGTTTGATGGCAAGGTGAATCATTCAGCTTATTTAAATCTAAATTTATTTCAGACAAAAATTGCATTTTCAAACAGTAAAAGAAAGCAGTTTCAGCTATCACTGCAAGAGAACTCCTGTTAGAAATGGGCTAAATATGCTTAAATTGACCGAAATTTTGTTGCTTAAAGAAAAAAAATCTGCCAATTGGGTAAGCAATTTTGCTTGGCTAGGATACTTAAAACTAGCTTTAAAATCTGCAGCGACTTTCTGACTGTAATGTGCCTTAAAACGAAGTTAAAAACTGTCCAAAATTTGAGAAAATTCTACTTACCACAAGAAATTCTGTCGTGTAAGAAAGTTTACTTTACATAAAGGAGTTAACTATAGCTAAGATAAAGCTATCTTAAAGTATTTATACCTTAAAATGTCATATATTTGCACACTCCAATCTGTAATAGTGAATTTTACTTTCTGAATTAACCACACCCTCAATACACACCATTAGTGAACACACAAATCAGGAGCAGCCTGGGATTTTATGCAAACCGTTGTTTTAGCTTGTCACTGGCAATTAAATAAGGTGTATTATCTGACGAAATTTTTATATTTTTTCTTAAATTTTTTTTTTTTCCTTATGCAAAACATTTGCCAAGAGTATTTTTCTTTTCAAGCTTATAAGAATAATTTTGTTCTTATTTTACTTTCGTAAAAGTTTTTGCAAAACAGAAATGTTTGTACCACCAAGGATCAGGAACCAACCTGAGACACAGAAATGAAAACATGGCTGCTAAACACAGGAGCTGCTCGTCTACTGCTGCCATGTTTGATTAAAAACGTCACTTCGATAAATCAGAATAAAAGATTTCTAATTCTACCTCAGAAGAGCACTTTTGAACTTACTGATGAAGGCTTTTCAGGCAAAATGCACCTGGATATAATTTACTTGCATGTCTCAGGGCGGTTCTTGACCATGACGCACAAGGCAAAGTCAAAAAACAAACTATCCCTTTAACTACTGAACCCCCCACCCCCGCCGCTCAGAATAAAAGCAGTTTTTTCTCATTCTTGCTTTAGGGTCACATCGGCACGACGGCTACCAAAAAGATTGACGTCTACCTTTCAATGCAAATGGCTCAAGACAAGGTACATCCAATGACGGTGGTGACCATCGCCAACGCCCGCGTCCATGACCTCATTGGTCTCATATGTTGGCAGTACACAAGCGAGGGACGAGAGCCCAAGCTCAAGTGAGTGTAAACAAATTTAACAGCTGATTTGGTCAAATATCACTGTGTTTGTTGCTGAGCTCTTCACCATCGCTCTCTCTCCACAGTGAGAATGTGAACGCCTACTGTCTCCACATCGCAGAGGACGATGGCGAGGTGGACACCGACTTCCCTCCGCTCGACTCCAACGAGCCAATTCACAAGTTTGGGTTCAGCACCTTGGCCTTGGTGGAAAAATACTCATCCCCAGGCCTCACCTCCAGACAGTCACTGTTTGTCAGAATGTGAGTTAAAAAAATATTGCAGGATCTTGGAAGGCGGAGCTGAGAGTGACGTCACCTCTGAGTTCACAGCATTCTAGGGAGAAGCTGGAAAGGGGGGGGGGACATGTACGCAAACATATCCTGGGCGTTCATTGGCATTGTTAGCATCACCAGTCGTTAACAACCTCTATATAACAGTAAAAGTAGCACTGTTTGTATGGTGTCAGCCATCTTGGAATCTTACCTCGGTGAATGTGAGGCCTGAATTTCTGAGTTGGACATCCAAATAAAAGAACACCCCCTGAATTTGGAAATTCTGAGTTCCTGCTACAAATGATACACAGCATATATAAGCTTGTTTTTAGTTTCCATATCAAAACAAATACTTGCATATTACAGCATCAGGAACAGGAGGGAGGGAAGAGAAAGCAGAGAAGGAGAGACGACAAGGAATCATGCAGAGGAAAGGAGTAAAGACAGAGGAAGGGAATTAGGATGCAAGGAAGTATCAGAAATAGATAGGAGCAAGAAGTGGGTGAGAGGGAGGACGGAGAGAGGCATGGAGACAAGAACAGAACTAAGATGAATGCCAGGAAGCGGTGGAAATGGTCAATTAGTTCTCAAAGTATTGATAAGCACTTTCACTTGAAATGATAACCCCCAACAAAGGAATCGGAATAAGAATACTTTATTAATCCCAGGGAGAAATTGGCTGAGTTATAGTTGCTTCATCGAGGATTGAAAAACAAAGTGCATAAAATAGGACAAAATAAGGAATAAAATGGTCACAAAAAAAGCAAGAGGATAAAATATTTGCATGACCTAAGCATCCTTTTGTCCTTTTCTGTTTTTTCTCTTTTAGAAACGCTGCTCATGGTTTCTCTCTGATCCCTGTGGACAGTCTGAAAGTTACCATGAAGGAAATTCTCCAGAAAGCACTGAAGAAGAGGAAAGGCTCGCAAAAAGGCTCGGGTAATTCCCTCCATCTGCTTTTTACGTATATATAAGGCTATAGACATGGCAGATACTGGAAAAAAAAATGTCACTGATCAAATCATTATGAGTTTGGTTATTTGTTCCTGTCTCCTATAGAACACTACTACTGTGCAATTAAGCACAACCTTTTTGTTTAGATTATCAATGCCAATTTGATTTGATGATTAATTTGACATAATAAGATTATATAAACACATTATAGCACTGCATTACAAATATTTTAAGATGTCAAGGATAAACACACAAAAGTTATAAAATAACTGATTAAGTATAACATTTTTTATTCCGTAATTGGAACTAGGTTGTCTTTGTCTGAATAGTTAAAATATATGAGCAGTCAGATGATAATTAAAAGACGTTTTCTGAGTTTTCAGCTTTTAGGTGGTAATGTTTTGCAGTAACAAGAAGGACAAAGAGAAGCTGAGTTGTGTTGCTCTTATCTAACTTCAACATCGTCCTCCAACAGGACCCATGTATCGCCTGGAGAAGCAGACTGAGCCGAATGTGGCTGTGGATCTGGACTCGACGCTAGAGAGTCAAAGCACACTGGAGTTTTGCCTGGTCAGAGAAAACAGTATGTAATCATAGAGGATCGGTTTGCTTCCACTGTCTTCTCAGTAATTCTGTTGTGCAGTAGTGTTACAGCCTGAACGGAACCTGCTGGTTGCTGTTATTTTTTCAGTGTGTGTTTTCTTTTTGTCTCCAGGTTCCAGAGGTGAGGAAAGTTCAGAGGAAGACCCTCCCATTGACATCACCACAGTCCAAGACATGCTGAGCAGTCACCACTATAAGTCCTTCAAGATCAGTATGATCCACAAGCTTCGCTTTACTACTGATGTTCAGCTAGGTACAAACTGTTGACTGCATGCTTTTGAATGCAGATGTGTCAAAAAAAATTGATTCTCAAAGTTGTTTTGATGTTGTTCATGGTTGTTGGATTATGCACCATGTTGTTTTGTGCAGGGATCGATCGATCTATCTGTCTGTCTGTCTGTCTGCCTGTCTGTCACTTACTTATATATGCATGACTTGTATACATTACTGTTTTTCAGGCATTTCAGGAGAGAAGGTGGAGATTGACCCTGTAACCAATCAGAAGGCCAGTACCAAGTTCTGGATTCGGCAGAAACCCATCTCGATCGACTCAGACCACCTCTGTGCCTGTGACCTTGTAGAGGAGAGAAGCCCCAGTGAGTGTCCCACACAAACAGCGGTTTGTTTTTGAGCCAGATTTGTACATTTATAAATACTTCAAGTTTTTTAAAGAGGGAGCTGACTATGATGGGCATGACTACTACATTATTTGGTTATTCGCTTGATTATAAAAAGTGAATCAGTTACTGAGACTGTTTGTAGTATTTCAAAAGGTACCAAACAACTGTTTTATCAGTGATTGTATTTATAAAATCAAATGTCTAGCATGTGGTGTTCTGATCCCATAAAGATATTTTTATACGAGTTGTCAAATGATTGTTTAAGTTCTTTTCATACATGTTATCCTATAGTAAGTCACAGAAGACTCGTAGGTAATTCATAAGTCATAGAAGTCAGACTGCAAAGACAAACATTTTACTGATTTTATTTTTATTTAGAGGGACCTAGTAGTCAATTAGAAATGATAATGACTATAGATATTGACCTGTTTATTTAGTCTTTTTTTCCCTTTCTTTTGCTGTCTTTATCCAGTAGCCAGTCACCTTTTTAGGGTTCCCACGATCTTGAAATTTGAAATTAGAAAAAATCTTTTCTAGACATGGAAATTGTTTGGAATTAAGTGAATGTTTTGGAAAAGTTTATAATTAGGGATGACCTGATGCAATATTGAATATATCAAATATGACTCCAACCTGTATGAACGTCATTCACTTGTGTCGCGTAGTAATGCGTTGCGTTCACATCCACGTGAAGGTGGCAAGCTCTAAAAGGACACTAATTTGCAGAGATGCCAGGCAAATGCGTGGCTTTTGAATGACAAATATAAACGACTGCCTTGACTAAGGTACTTAATTTCAAATTCCATGTTACATTTTTGCATCACAGCCAGTGATAATGCCTCATAGCTGTGACCTATAGTTACTATAGGGGTCAGACTTTGTTAACTACTACAATTGAGTTGTGGAAGTTGGGTGAAATATTGTGGAAAAGTTGTGAAAATTAATTTTCCTGCTTCATGTTTTCCCTCATTTCACACACAGACTAGAGGCTAAAGATGTGGAAACAGGGACAGAAGGAGTGATGGGTGGAAACTGCATCAATGCTGTTTTATTACCTTTTTTTTCCTTTTTGTCTTCCAGCTCATGCAATATTTAAACTCACTTATCTTAGCAACCACGACTACAAGCCGCTCTACTTTGAGTCTGACGCTGCTACAGTCAATGAAATCGTGCTGAAGGTAAGTTGTGGCTGGGTTTTGCTTTCCTTTTGTCCGTGATTACGCCTTTAATAAGCCAGTCCTCTGTCTACTCAATATAAATATATGAATGTTCTCTGTCACTGATGTGTAAATACGTAGCTTTTGATTACATTTACTATATAAACTCTATAAAATGATAATTATACGCAACTTTAAGCGTAATTTTCCTGGCAGAAGTGTACATCACAAAGATGTTTATACTGCTTCCGGCTAGGACAAATGCTGCATTTATGGACCTGTCTGTGGGTTTTAAATGGTTTATAATTTTAAAATGTTTCATGAAGCAAAGTTTTTTTCTCCCTGTTTTTGATTTTCAGGTGAATTATATCCTTGAGTCACGGGCAAGCACCTCCCGGGCTGATTACTTTGCTCAAAAGCAGCGGAAATTGAGCCGCCGGACCAGCTTCAGTTTCCAGAAGGAGAAGAAGACAGGCCAGTAGTAAGACTGAAACTGCCGAGGCATGATGTGACGCTCTCATGCAGCGTCAGAATAAAAAAAAAAACCCAGAAGTGGTGATGGAGAGAGTTGGAGTAAATAGAGGAGGAAACGGACCACACGGAAACGTCCCCGCTTCAGCTGAATAGCTCGTACACGAGCTAAGGGAGACAAGAGACATGTGGAACATGTTGGCTGATGTTTTGACATCAGTTCTTTATTTTTATTCACTGCCTCTTAACGTAAACTCCTTCCTCCAGGGTGGATGTGTACAGCTTCAGCAGACAAATCAAAGCTTTGTCTGCTATGTTTTGGCTTCTGTCCTCCATCTTTAGTAGTTTTAACACATTTTTTTATGTACTGTACATAGACTTTTACATTTAGGACACGATCGATAACGATGACATAGCAAAGTCTGGATTAAAAAAAAGGAAGACCCTTCTGCTTTGACTCAAGATTACAATTTTTTTTCAATCTTTATTAATGTGACAATGTTAATTTTTACTTCCTGGTGCACTTTAAAGCTACAGGATTGCTGGAAAATGTAATTTCTCATGTTTTGGGATCACAGTTCAACCAAACTAAAGAGTGTTGTCTCCAAAGTGATGCTTGAGTCTTTCCAAAAAAGACAACAAAATGTGAATTTTAACATTTAAACCCAAAACTTGGCTTTAAATTTTTTTTAGACTTCATCCCAGAATCAGCAACAGTAGAAAACGTTGCTAAGTCTTTTATGTTCTCAAAATGATTTAATCTTATTTAAAGAATCTGGCAAACAATATGCGTTTTCCACCATCTACCGTAACTGCAGTTACTGAGATGGCAAGTAAACTGTGAAGCCTAGGAAGTAGGACAGAATTAATAGTTACTCTGCTGGTTACAGAAAGAACTACTTTTGAATGAAAGTCTTTGGGAAGATAAACTTCTACTTCTGACTTGATGCCAAGTGTTAATGGTCCCAATCCATAGTTTTGGTCCTCCCTCAGTAGAATATGATGTCAGATTTGTTATTTACAAAATGTTATTATGTTCCTATTAAGAGGAAAAATAGATGAAAAACCACTTTCTTTGCACAAGTTAAATCACCAACCCTGCATCCACGCCGTGGCCAACCCACACAGTCTTTGTTGGTACTTTTCTCTTATTTGACCTCATCTTATTCTCTTATTTGACCTCACTTAAACACACTTTTTAGTTTCAGCCCCCTTTGTAATTAAGCTTGATAACTCCTGTGATATACATTCTATGAGAGCAAGATTTGGCAGTGGACCTCCTTAATGATAAGAAGAACATCATGAATGGTGATCATAACATAATTTTAAATTTTAAAGTCTAGTTAGACAACTATGGTGACAATTGAATAGACAGAAAATACAGAAAAGGAACCATTCAGTATAATTTTTTTCCCCTTCTTCAGCACCGCCAAATTTCTATAGAGCAGCATCTAACGTGTACTAACATGACTGTAACTTGGTGGCGTTCTAACAGAGTAGATACATGACTTCATTGTGGAAACACTCATACATAGGTTAAAGCTTGTGTTGGACTCCGTCCACACGGTTGTCAGACAGTACAACTGAACACAAAGACACGGGTAGAGGTAGGATAGTGTAGTTCAAGGATCCTGTGACGAGTCGTGGCAACGAGTGGGGCACCGGAGCAGACTTGAACGGCGAGGTGGGCAGGCATTCTGCTGCTCGGCCTAAAGGTCGACCTCTTCTTTCTCTCCACCCACTGCCAATCCTGAGAGTCTACAATCAAACCACGATTACAGTCCACACTCCTGCTTGTTCCTCTGATCAGGAGCTAGGTGGCAGTATTGGACCAAATACAGCACTCTGCAGAGCTCGTCTTATTTTAACTGGTACAATTTTTTTCTCTTTTTAGTCTTATTAGTCATTTTTGCACACAATTGATTTAACCACTGCATTTAACTCACCCTTATTATGCAGTTGGGTACCTTGCCCAGGGGTATCCTAACCCCTCTCATGATTTGAACCAGCAACCATCGAGTTCCTTTCCTCTTGCCCATGGGCTGTCCAGCAGCCTTCTAACTTTTGTTGCACTTGAGGACAAGGAACCTCAGATGGACATGTACTGTGAAGTGTTTTTAGTCAATAAAAAAGCACAAAAAGATTAACCTAATTTAAACTCTTTGCCTAGTTTCAATTTAGCACTTAGCTGCAGTATTGCACATTTAAAATGCACATGATCAGTGGTACAATTGTGCCACGCACAGGTGCTGATGCATTTAAATTGTCTGTGTATGGCATTTAACAATCGCTCTGTCGTTGCAGAACAATCTAGGCCAGTGTTCCTCTCAACTTGATGACTTTACTCATCAAATAAGATGAGTAAAGTCAGCTACGGACATTTCACAGGAGGCAGATTTATTCCCAATAATGCTCTCTCATCATCATCCTCTTCCTCACATATATGTCAGACATTAGATTAAGATGGAGTGAGGAATAAGGTGGCTCTAATTACTGCAATTTTTTATTATTATTATTATTATTGTGTTTTTGTTTCATTTTCTACGCACACCCATACCCCGGTATATGCAGTAGAACAGTATTTCTCATTTTCCAGCCACCGCCAGGGGAAGCTCATGTATTTGACCTCTGAATTTGAATCGATTTTCCCTGATCTAGACAGGTAAATCTTTACATACACTATGGACTTCCTGTCCTGTAAACCTTTGATGAATATAATAGAAGAGAAGACGAGGGTACTTTCAGAAAACGTGTCTATATGCACTGAGGTCATGTTCCAAATATTAGAATTTGCACTGTGTTTCTCTGAATAATGTGAAGTCCTACCTAGTGACAATGTGAGTCCTTGGGTTCTCTTGGCCCGCAGGTCCCCATGAATCAACGCTGGACTACTGGTGCATTCCATTTGGCGCTGGAACTCAGAATTTCCTAGTTCCCGGACTCTGGTTTCTAACTTGGAGATCCTGCCTCCATAAAACCACCCCTACTTATACTGTGAATAGCACTTCCGTCGTCTTTGTTTCTAAGTAAACCAGTTGTACACATAGTAATGTGCGCGTAAAAAAATATATTGTAGTTATTTACTAGTATTGCTGACAACGGTTAACGTTTACGTTAATGTGCTTTTCCAAATTCTCAACTGGAACGTCTCAACTTTTAATTCAAGAGCATTTACAGTAGACATTATTGTTGTTGTTGTACTGCAGAGCAGAAACGACAAAAACAGCCATACATACCTGTGACCTGAAACAAGAACGAGGAACAAAAAGAACTGTTGGTTTGAGTGCAAGTATTTAGGAAAATGAGCCTCTACTTTATACGTGTTTTATAATGTCAGATAACATTATCATGAGGAGTTAATGACTCAATCATTAGTTTCTGCTCCACTTCAATAGAGAACGTAAATTTTGGATATTAAGTTCGCATTTCGAGGAATTAGACGACTGACAGTTGGGATCATCCAATAGGAGTCTGTTTGCAGTGAACAGGCAATTTTTAAAACCTTTCCTCTTTCCTCTTACCTGAAATTAAGCTCTGTGGTCAGAGGATGTTGATAAATTGTATAATGTGATGTGTCCATTTGGGCAATGCAATAGGAAATGATCAGTACTCTGCCTCTTTCAGAATCAGAATTCCTTTATTTTCATTGTACAAGGACAATGAAATTCGAAGGTGCATGAGCGTAATAATTTAAAACAATAAAATACTAAAGTGGCAGGTTACTAAAGGTTAAACCTAAAATAACATTCCACACATCAAGCATTTCACATTCAATTTTTGCAATCATGGCACAAATCCCATGTTATTTGCATAGTGAGAATGTGTTCAACTTTTCTCAGAGTTGTGCCATTATGCCTCTGGCATAGAAGCTGTGTGTTCTTGCTTTTGTTGTCCTGAAACGCCTGCCTGAGGGCAGCAGTTCTGGCTGAGTGTTCTGGGTGGGATGGGTGGGAGAATAATGTGTGCCTTTCTGAAACAGCAACAACTACGCAGATCTTCCAAGGAGGGGAGACGGCAGCCGACGATGTCCTCATCTGTGGTGACGACCCTCTGGAGCGCTTTCTTGTCTGCAGCCGTGCAGCTGGAAATCAAAATTATCCTCAGTAAAGTTTTTTTGTGGCATAGCGTAACCTACTTTTGAATTTGGACAACACCAAAATTGATAACAGTGATTTCATTATTTTTTTTTTTTTCCCCACCTCTCTTGTTTTTTCCTCCTGTTCGTCCTGTTGCGTTGGTCTCATTTTAAAAATGGCGAAGATCCTGTCTTCTACTTTTACTTTAAGTTCAGGTCCATTCAATCAGTGAAATGTTTTAAAAACCATAAGCAGGCCACACTGCCAACAGCCACAGTGGACTGAAGGGAAGAGAGCCCAGTGAGAACACTGAGGCCCCTCTGATTCTTTCACTGACATGGCCTACATTCCGTGTGAACCCTCACACGCACACGCACACACACACACACTCTCTTCTTTCTCACTGGTGGCTTTTCAGGCCACTTGGCTACAGTCGAGTTGGTCTCTTGAATGAATCTTATCTGTGAGTCTCCTAGCAGCCACAAAAGATGCTGAGCCAGAGCAATGACAGCTGCTCCAGCCGCCCCCCCCCACCACCACACACTAGGGTGAGGTTCAATGAAATCGAACTCGGGTTGCTGCATGTAGGACTGTTAGAGGTCAGTGCCCAGAATAATGACTCTGGGACGTTGATCTCATCTTTGGCGGCTCCATCAGGTCCCACTGAGTCTATCTTATTACAGTTCCCATTAAGTTCACTGAAAGAGTAACTAGTTGGGCAAAGTTACTTAGGTAACTTAGTGTAATAAGTTACATACTACTCCTTTAAAAAGTGATTAAAATGACTTTATGTACTTTTAGGTTGGACCTGTAACCATGGACCACAGTATTGACTGAATTTACTGCTTCATTTTGCTGCCATCGAATACAAAGTGAGCTAATGTTCTGCATGAAATGGTAAAATGTCTCAGTTTCAACATCTGATATGTTGTTCGTGTTCTATTGGGAATAAAATATGGATTTAGGTGATTTGAAAATCATTGCATTTTGTTTTTATTTACATTTTACAGTGTCCCAACTTTTTTTTGGGCAATTTTGGCTGTAATGCAATGTTTAACTCAAATGACCTGGGGGCCACTGAGCAGTAAACAGTGTCTTCTTGAGGCAACATCATGTTTGGACTGAAATAATGTGGCCATTTAGATGATAGGGAGACTTAAAACACTGAACACAAACTGTGATCAGCCGGTAAGAGTGCATAAATGTTTTTTCTGTGGAAAAATATTCCCCCTAAATATTTTTTTTATTCACGGTATATCAAACTAAATTTGAACATGGATGCCTGACTGTGTTTTATAGGCTTACACTTTACCCTTATATAGACAAAATTCATTAGGTAATGATAAGTTAACCATTAACTACTGATTGGTTAATCATTAATTGACATCTAGCGATTGGTTAATGCGATTCGTTAACTAATCATTATCTAATGATTAGTTAACAAGTATTTTTCTCTTTAACAGCCTGTGTGGTTGGTAAATTGTACCACATTAAAGGAATAGTTCAGATTTTTTTTTTTTTTTTTGAAGTGAGATTGTAGTAGTATATTATATTATTCCCTCCTCCCCTTGAAGCCTAGACAGACTCAGACTGGCAGACAGCAGAGCAGAGTTCTCATTCCATTTATTAGATATGGTTTATAAATAGACACACTCGAACACATACGTCAAAAGTATAAAAAAATACAGGATTACAGGATTCTTCTCCACGCGTGAGGTCTGGTCTTTGTTGCCTTTTTGACACGAGGTCTTTTAAATTTTTGAACAGCTGACCAAAAAACTAACCCAAAAAAAAAAAAAAAAAGATATGGAAAATTCAGTTGCTTCTACATACACAGCATACTAGTTTTCACTTTCACAAGTCCATTCATCGAGCAAGTCACAATCACCGGTTAAATGAGATCAGAGCATAGAAAAAAACAGAATCACATGCAGCCAGTGACGTTTCCACTGGATCTGTATACAGCACAGCCAAACAGATGCTCAAATACATACTGTGTGCGCTTCAAGTTTCATGTTGTCTGGAAAACGCTTCAGGGAAATCTGACCGAACAAGAACGAGGGTTTAAAGTGGGGGAAAATAAAATGGTTGATGACGGTAGGAAAACAGCTTATTTAATGTTTGACAGACACTCTTCACACCTTGTTGAGTCTTTTTTCCAATCATTTGTATGCTCCTGTTAGTTAAAGGTCCAGTGTGTAAAATTTACTTGAAAATGTCCAATTACCACAGGGTGAGGCTTTAATATTTACAACATATCCAGGGATCGATTACAAAGTGGCCCAAGGGGCCCCGAAGCCTCAGATATTTAAATCCCGATATTATAATGGGGCCCTTAGCACTGGTTCAGTTATGTGACATATCACAAAAGGGCCCCTCAATCATATACAGGTTATGTTACTGGGGCCCCTCAGCCAAATAACACTGGTTGTTATGTGATGTCTTTAAAAGGTTCCTTAGGCTATATTATCCACTGTCTTGGTGGGGCCCTCAGTCAGTTGACAAAGGGTAAGGTATGTGATATTTCTTATCATATCATTATTATTATCATTGCCTGGTGTCACATGACAACCAAAATATTTACAACTTCAATTTTGTGTGGTTTTGTGCAATGTTTGTCCTGTCGTCTGGGTGCGCAGAGTGGGTGGGATTGGGGGCCCTTTTCCCAGGGGCCTGTTGACTTAAAATATGTTCACAGTAGCCCATAAGGGACAAAGTTAACATCTTTTGAGTTTTGATGCTAACTGGAGGCTACTCCACCACACTGTGAAGGGAAGAGCGAGGTGAGGGATATTCAGCTGCAATATGCAACTCACACACTGCACCTTTAAGTTTCAAATCATCTGTGGCATGTAGTCAAGGAAATGGTGGGATTTGAAATTCTAGCAAGATAAAACCAAAGCTGCAGTGTGTATCAAAAATAAGAACCTCCCAAAAAAAAAAAAAATGAATGAGGCAATGTGGCTGATTAATGTTTCTGTGACCACTGAGCAAGGCAGTGGTGGTGAGTTGCTAAACCCAAAAAAAGGGGGCAGTTTAAATCACACGTAATAAAATCTAGTGCAGCACAAATACACAACAAATGCCATCTTCAAGCATTTAATGTACCATATAGCTACTGTGCCAAATCTGGCTCATTTTGTTCTAAGGACAATAACTCCTGCTGCTAATTTATATCTTCTTCTTTTTTTTTTTTATTTGCAAATATATTGCAAAAAAATACAACTTCAGTGTTATAGGAAATTGCATGTTTTTTTCTGGTATTACACCAAGTTTTCTTTTCATAGTAGATAAGTCTTACTATTCACAGTGTTTAAAACTGAACAGTACATGCCAACACCTACTGTGTGGCTGGTAACTGGCACCAGTTTAAAGGGGTAATTCAACTTTTGTGAGACTGTATGAGGTATTGACACATTATCAATGCTAACGCTTAACACAGTTTTCACCTAATTATATCTAATATAGCTTAAGTCAACATAACATGCTTAAGTCAACAACAGGGGTGTCAAACTGGTGGCCACATGCGGCCCATATCATGCTATAATGAAAAAACACAACATGTGTGGCTGAGGCACAGCTGCCAGTGAGGTGATACAACATAATACTAAATATATTGGCCAGCAATATCTTTATAATAGTAACAATAAGACATTTGGCTCTAATTATCACATTATGTATTACATTCAACATTAAATTACCAATGTTGTCTGTTTTTGATATTAATAGATTTATTTATACTATCATTGTCACTATCTTTACTGCGACATCATGATGGAAAACTGTGTCATAATACCCACCTGCACCCACTTTTTTAGTCTAGACCAGCCCCCTCTTGCCAGACTAGACACTCATTGGCCCCCAGGTCATTTGAGTTTGACACTTGTGGTCTACAATATCTTAAGACAGCTTTTCTGGTTAGAAGCTAAACCCTGTTTTTAGCTCACCAGGAAAAAGGGGCTGCAGGGTCTTCTGCTGCTACTTTGAGTATGTTTGCGTCACTTACGTAAATCCAAATAAAGGATTTTAAACAGAGAAGTAGAAGAACAACGCATGACGTAAAATTGCTGTTTCTCAACAGGAAGAGTAAGCGGTTTACAAACTTCACTTTCCAGTCGCTAAAGGCTGTCTGACAGCAAGGAAAAAGCAGCTAACATATTCTTTAGGTATTGTGGACTTAATTAGGCCTAGATTTGATAAATCAGTTTTCTCTTCTGTCCCTGGATGGCAGTGTCGGGGTCTCGGACAGGTTCACGGAAACAGTCTCTGAAGGTGTTTTTAGCAAAGTCAGTTTTGACATGTGTCAATATCTCACACAACTATACTTCAAAAAACCTGAACTACCCCTTTAATATCCATTATGGAGTTTGCTTTTGAGCCCAGAAATACTCCTGGTCCTGCTCTGCAGAATTAAAGAACTACTAAGTTAGTCTCCAAAGCACATAAGACTCAGTAAGGGAACAAAAAAAAATGTTAAATGTCAATATAGTATTTCTACCTAAGCAACATTAAGACTTTATGTCTGTTTCTATACTTGTTTATAGTAGCACAACTATCTCTTTCTTTTCTGTTTTATTTATTTTCTTATGATGAGGATTTCCGTTGCCAATAAAAGTTCACATGGATCAGAATAATATAATATAATATAATATATAATATAATATAATATAATATAATATAATATAATATAATATAATATAGAGTCATAATGCAACTTTGCATAGAAAGTACTTCTTACATAATTAAGAAAATAAACAATAATCATTTTTCGAAAGGTATACCATTGAAGTATGTGTATGAAAAATAGTCATATCGTCATTTTTCACAAGCTGACTCTGTTAAAGAGGCAGAGTTCTGAAAAACATACAGACGTTTCTATTAATGATTAAAAAATCAGCTTAGGTAATCCCTACCAATGGGAATGTGTTGTAACAGTACATGACCAGTATATAGCGGAATGACTTGTGGTGGATAAAAGAAGAAAAAAAAACGGACAAATAATGTGTAATGTACTCATTCTCCACCTGACAGAAATTATTCTCATAAAGACTAATACTGACCAAGCAGACATGAATATATATCATTTGGATAACAAAATACTTATCTGCAAATGTTTCTGATTGGATTGATATATAAATATGTGTAACAATATATATGTATTTCTATACATATATATATTTACAACAAAAGGTGCACTTAAATAATGTCATCTAGGAGATGCGGGGTGCCAACCCAGTCCAAGGTCCTGGGCTCAGAGGCAGCCATAATCATGCACATGAACTGTTTACCGGTCCTTTTATCAATAGGGTAGATAGTTGTGGGTGTGAACCTTCTGTTACTTTCCACAAACTCACAGAGCTGCTGATACACTTGTGGATATTCGTGGCGTAGGAAAACCCCTCGGATTCTTAACTCTCGCTGTATATTAATGAAACAGATTTCCCTGGCCTTCCTGCCTTCCTCTCCCTCTTTGTCGATATCTGCCGTTCCAGGCGGTGGAGTGAGGATCAGCGTTTCCATGTCTGTCTCTTTCTTGTGAACCTTCCGCTCGGGGCTGAAGGAGGCCAGGGCGACCTTTGCATATTTTCTCACAGTTGGAGCTTGGTTCCTTGGCGATGGCCCATCAGGCAGTTGCTCACCAACAGCAATTGATACATTCAAGATGAAGCATTCATTTGGGTCATACTCTTTACCAGCTTGCTGCAGCTCTTTGCAGTACTCCCCCAGATTGTCCCTGAAGCTATCAAGCTCCCGAAGGGATAGATATGTGGGAGACATATGTAGACTATCCAAACCATACTGCAGAAAATTGCTGGATGAGGCAGGATTTGGAAATCCCAGGAAGAGAACTCCTCTACCCCGAGAAAGGTAGCCAACTTTTGCAATACGGGAGAAGGCTTTGTGGACTTCTACAGTCTCCCGGCAGTGCTTGATGATGTGTCGACAAGTACTGCCGATTCTTCCATACAAGCAGCTTTCTTTATGAATGTCCCAGTCCTCTCTGCGACAGTTTCGAGAACAGTAGTAGGTGTAGCAGCTGTGGCAGGATTTAAAATATAAGCAAGCATTGAAAAGGGTCTCTGTCCTTCGACATTTGTTGTTGGAGCACATCATTGTATCGTCTTCGTCTGGGCTCTGATCTGGGGAACACTCATCTGCGCTCTTCATAGCGTCACTAGCTGCATCCATATCTCGAAAAGCATCGAGATTCATTCTTATTGAGGTGGGCTGCTTGTCAAGAGGTGGTGGTTCTTCAGCACCTGCCTTTGAGCTCTTCCTGGACAGAGATGCTGCCTCCTCTTCGTCAATTAACTTCTTCAGTTGATCTAGAATGTCTTCACTAGCCCTTCTGCTAGGTGGCTTGTAGTCAGTCACAAGATCTGCAAGAAGCTCGTCAAGTTGTTCTAGGCTCTGCTGTAGTGAGGCATTGTCATGCGTCTTCTCTTTGGTTGTGCTTTCAAAGTCACACTGAGACAATTCTGGACCCTTGATATTTCTTGAGTCAAGAACATCCCAGCTGGCAGACCGCCCTTCAGCCTTATTAAGTTTCCCTGGTTGAATGTCATTATCAGTGATTGTTATTTCTGGAGTGACAAACCAGAGTTTACTGGTACTGCTCTTTACCGTCTCTGTTGGGCTTTTGTCAATTAATGAGTTATCAGACATTGATAAGGCTGCATATCGTCTTGGTGAACTGGAGAGATTGACAACCACTGGTTCTGGTTTGTCTGCTGCATCTGCTGCAGGCTTCCTGGAGTCAATAAGATCATCATAGCTCTGACGCCGCTGCACAGGAGGAGGTTGCTCCTTCTCTACATGATAGTTGAGAATATTGTCCCAGGATCTTGAGTAAGATTTGGAATCTGTGCCAATTCGTTGAGGCTCTACACACGGGTTAGTAAACCAAGATGCTAACACAGGCTCTTGTCGGACTCTGGTTGGAGTGACTTGAGATACATAAGAGGCAGGATTGGTGGAATAACCAGAGGCATCTGAGCCGTACCAGTCATCTGTTTGAGCCTGAATAACTCTGGCATGTCTTCTACCTTCTGTGTAATATGCCCTTGCTGGGATGTGATGCTCAGGTGGCATTGCATACACATCACTAGGATAATAAAACCTTGGTGGAGCAGTCTGGATTTGATAAGACCTTGGATCATCGCCATAAAACATTCTAGTTGGAGGTGTCTGAATAATGTATGGCCCTGGTTCATTTGCTGTGTAGGTTTTGGGATATCCTGTTTGCACAGAATATGGATAGGACTCCATCTCAGGATAGTAAGGTCTAGTAGCAACAGCATGCACCATTCGAGTCCTTGGATCTTGCACATATTGCACTTTGGGAGTATATGCTTGTCCTGGCGTGTAACGTTCATCATGATAGTAGGAGGTTGGTTGAACAGTTGTCACATATCTCCCTGGATTTTCTGCATAAAAGAACTTTGTTGGCACACTGGGACTGGAGTGAGCTCTTCTTTCCCTTCCGTAGTAATCACCTGATGGAGGCATTCTTTGCGAGGGAATATCCATGGATTGTAAATAAGTGTTTGGCATGCTTCGGGAATATTGATAAGCTTGCCTACTCTCTGGCCCTAATGAGTCGGTGGGGGTGGGTGTCCTTGAGTAGGAGAAATGGCGCGGTACAGTCAGACTCCTACTCCCCGCACTGTGGTGCCTCTGCCATGGTACATCCATTTGTGATGTAGACTGTTTCTGTCCGGAATGATGGAAGGCTGCATCATCCGGTTTGATGTCCATTCGGCACCTGACATGAGGGCTAGTTGCTGGTTTATCCAGCCTTCCATCCTCAGTTGTATCAGCAGCATAATGAGGTGAATATCTACTGCTGTCGCCCATTTGAGGTTGCAACTTAATGGGATGTAGTTCGTGCTTATGCGCCCTTGTTGCTGCGTATGATGACTCCCTGCGTGGTGATACTTCTTGTCTCCAGTGTGAGTCTCTTGCAGCTCTTTGGTACTCCCTTCCCTTCCTCCCTGATGATGAGCACCTTTCAAAAGACACAGGGGTGAGATTGGTCTGGACCCGAGGGGCACTTTTTGACCTGGTCCTTCTTTTTTGCTCAGGGACAACTACCTCACCGGCCATATCAGGGGCCATTGGTTGAGAAGTCAACCTGTGGCTAAAAATGTCTGGAGCAGAAAAGCGATATCTCTGTTGACGGCCCAAGGAATCCCAGGCAACATCTTGGTTGGCTGCGTGCCTTTCAGCTTTCCTGTAAGGGGACTCCATTGAATATTTGTGTGATCTTGGGAACTCCAATGACTTATAGTCAAAGGTATGGCAGTGCCTCTTATTGACTTCACTCTTACTGTCCTCCAGTGTGTTGTAATTTAGAGAATCACATTGTTTGGAGGGTTGCAGGGACTTGTAGTGTGAAGAAATGGGAATCACTTTTATATCTCGATGCACAGTTGATAGCAGTAGGTCAGGCGGGTCTGTGCGTGTCATCTTAAAGGGAATCCACTAGTTTTCTCCATCAAGTTGCTTTAATGTCGATGTTGCCTGGAAAGATAACAAAGGAATTTGGTCAGTTACATCTGTGTAGGCAATAAAGAATAAAAGAGAAGACATGTGCATATTCATCTGCTTGGTCTCTGTAGACAGAAATGTTAAAACATTATTTTTATGCTGCCCAAGCAAAACTATCAGACCTGACTGAGGGAGCGTTTTTTTAAATATTTATAAAATATATTTTATAAATTCTGAAACATTCAATCCAACCTGTTTGTGGTTGTCTCAGCTCTCCCTTACGTGACATATAACATAAAATTCATTTGAAAATGGTTTGAATTTAACAGACAATTTGTTCATATTTAAGTTACTCTTTAGCAGTTTCTCGTTTCTTTTGGCTTGACCATGGAGAGATTCAAACCAGCAACCATTCGGTTACAAGTCCAATTCCCTTCTGCTAATGTTAATGTAATCGTGATTCTTCTGGAGAAAAGTTTGTGTATTAATTTTAATATCGATGATCTATTTTTGTGACGCCAATAACATAATCTGTTCATCAATAAAACTAAATAAATTTGGTTTATGGCCAAAACAAGACATTAAAAGACATCATAATTCCAAGATTGGATCAACATTTTTTAACATTTTCTGAAAATTTATGGACCAAGAAACCGGTCCATAAATCAAGAAAATGGTCGACAGATTAATCCGTTATAAAAATAAGCCCCAGACACAAGAGTTCTGTGATCTAATTTTCATCTAAATCTCAACCACACAGGTTCAGAGGCTCTTCCGAGATGCTGAATATAGCTGTGATTACAGAGGTTTGAAAGTCATTGAAAGAATGGAACAAACTATTCTAAGATTCATCATTTCTCTTTTTTTTGAAGTTTAAAATAAATCCTCTTTTGATGGGTTCTGAATACATGCTGTCTTCTGTTATAGCAAACAGCATCAAACGTATGCCCAGTGACTACAATACATGAGTCTAAATCTGTATTAAAGCATCCCACGAGGGTTATTTTGAAAGTAGGCAACACAGTTTCCCACATTATTAGCACCATTATCTAGGGAATTCTTTCTTAAATGTAGATCTATAAATTAAATCAAACGGTCTTAGTAAAACAATTTAACCTAAACTAACACAACAAAGAGATAATAGGGAAGCACGATATTGGACTTATTGCCAATAACTGATATGTCGATATATACTGTATATGTTTTTCCCTGCTCCCAACTGCAGAGGTAATTTAAATAACATAATTTAATAAAATAGTCTCTTCTATAGTGAAATTAACACAATTTAGTATTTTTGCATACGTTGCATACTGTATGTTACAGCACATGTACATTCGTCATATGGGTGTATCAAGGCTTTTCTCCCACTTAGGGCTGGAATGATGAGTCAACGTTGTCGACAAAAAACAATGCCAGAATTGTCGATAATTGCTGGTCCCGTCATAATTTTAATACAGAGTGAGACATCTCCCTTTCTACCTATCTCTGCTGGGAGTTGAATGTGCAATGAACAGCGAGAGACAGCAGGTACCATCATCAGCGACATATCCTTAAAATATCAAAGGTATGGGAGTATTTCACTCTGGACGCACCAAAGGAAAAAAAAAATCACATGTTAAATTTGCAAAATAGTCATTAATTGCAGCCCCATTGCCAATATCAGCCATTACAAATATTGCACCAATAATAATCCCTATAATGCACCCCTAATACATATAATCAGCAAAGATTAATAGCAAAGAAAAAAAAAAAATCTGTATTATTTTTCCATTTCCTTTACATGAATCCTTTGTCATACTGCAACATTTTTATACCCTAACTACTTGGTGGGCAGAGAAATGAAAAGAAAACAAGTTTGGCAAATGCAATGAGAAACACTGAAACAACTGAATTTTAGTTATAGTGTTGACATCCAATTAAAATATAACTTCTTTGTTTATTTTTTTATTTGTTTGTCTAGAGCAGCAGACAATGTGTAGGGGGTACATTGAGTTTTTTTTTTTTCTAATCAAACCACGTTGTTCTAATGGACGTAATGCAAGAGTGACCTAAAACGCAGTAACTCATTTATTTGTTTACTTGTTGCTAGTCAGAGCTTCGTTGAAATATTCAACCACATTAGCTAGGGTTGCAACCAGCTATTATTTTCACAGTTGATTACTCTGTCGATTATTTTCTCCATTAATCCTTGTACTTAGGGTTATAGTACAAAGTTAGTACAAAATGTTGATGTTGAACTTCCCAAACCTCAAAATGATGATGTGGATTTTGTCCACAAACCAAATGATTCGGTTTTAATATGCCTGAAAAGAAGTAAACTTGATTTAATTATTAAAACAAACCCCATGCACTCAAACTGATTAATTGATTATCAAAATAGATTAATTCAGCAATTGATTAATTAAATAATCATTGCAGCCCTAATACGAGCACATCCAGACGCAGTGGTTAGAAATGATAAAACATGGCTACCGCTGTGTGTGATCACAGTGACGACGTGTTCATCCACAATGTTAACTAACCCTTGACTAACTAACGATGTAACGAAACAACACAACGTGGGCGGCTGTTATTAATTCATAAAAATGCCCACCACTATACTGTAGCTGTCACATGAATGCAAGAAGTGAAAAACAAATGCCCAATAAGAAAGACTTGTTTACATAATAAGAAAAACCCAAGCTGCTACGGCCTGTGAGAGTGAAACAGCAGGACGCAGACCGAGCATCTGCTAGCACACGCGCACCCGCGCACGTGCACGCACACACAGAGAAGAGCAGATGGAGGATGACTATGGCGGGGACATGGATGATGTTGTTCTCAAATCCTGCGTTTGTGTGTGTCCTCAGAAAAGACTGCAGCTGCAGCCACGTTCCAACTAAAAGAGCAGGAAAACTACACTTTCCGCTCTGATCCACACTCCAGCCACACTATGAAAATGGATCCAAATTCCAAAAGCAGATTTCAATCGCCAAACTTTTTCTCTAATCGAGTTTAATTGATCTGGTCAGTTGACCATGATTCCTACAACTGTGACAAATCATTTGTTTGTTTTTTACAGAGCTTTGGGCTGCTTTTTTTTATACGTTATACATATATACAGACACTACAAGAATGTACAAAATGGAGTGTCTTATATCCTTTTTTCAGCACAACCTAGGTAATCTGATGAAATTATTATTATTTTTTTTTTCATTTTCATCAAGTATAGAAACAAACCTGAGCAAAAAGTAGGAAAAAAATTTAAAAATTAGATACAAGTTGTGAAATTTGGAAACACGTCGCAGTCCTTTTAATAAACAAAAACAAAGAAGAAACTGTCTGCTTTGTGACTTCTGCACAATTTTCACTACTCCCTCGTACGCAACATACAACTAATTGTACCTTTGACTCAACAACACATAAGAACACGAAAACCGAACTTTTGAAGCCTGAAGATGTGACCTACAAACACATATCCCCAGGATGTCCATATAAGGAGTTGTGCATTATTCCCACAGCAATACGGCCTGCGGCACATATCTGTGCCGTGTGAGCACTAAAGGTTAAATACAAGACTGTTTAGTTTTGCTTATACTCAAAAGTGACTTGTACAGTGGCCCCTAAGTGCAAACCAGCATTAATAAGTGTGAAGCACTTTTACAAGTGCTGAGACATTTAAGAAAACAAACATACAAAATGCAGAATACTTCTACAAATCCCAAAACAAATCCACTAAAGTTGAGACAAATTTAGATTTTAGAAAAGCCCTTGGCTCATCTCATGTGCCAGGACAGAGCATCCCAAAGCCGAGGCCCAGCCCATTTAAACACTCGAGGAAATCTCTCAAACTCTCTGCTGATATTGTTTTGTTGTTGGACTCTCTTTTTTTTTTTTTTTTTTTGGACAATTTCCTCTCCCTTTCCTTCCTTTTAAACAACCAATAGCAATCCATCACAGGACAAATACAGTCAAGTTAGAGTGTCCAGTTACAGCATGTTTTTAGCTGTGAGGCAACAATGCTCCCCACTCCACTACCATGTGCAAAACACTAGTTTATTGTAATCCCTAATTACGCTGACTGCAAATGTTGTCCTTCTTCATCCTCATCCTCTGCATCCTGACATCTTTCATCATATAGGGCCCATGAGCTACAAAAACAAGCTTGTTCCCCTTTAAAGCTGGGACATCCTCCATAATCATTGTCATAATCATTGTCATCATTTGCTTATTTGCCCTTCATTAGCCTCATGCACACTCCAGCTGGACAGTGTGTGTATGTGTGTATGTGTGTAGCACTGTGCCTTCACCATCTGCAGGTGTAGTGACCATGTCAACTGTTTTTAGCCTTCATGCAACAAAATAATTGCTGCAGACAGGGGTTTGTTGACAGAGCAGGTACAAAGAGTGAGACGTGGTTTTCTTTTGTGTACAGAGCCAACAGCCGGAGAAAGGCCAGGCACACCAAGACCAAAAAAAAACCATTAAAAACAATGGAGTAATCAGATGACTCTATTTGAATAGTTTGTCTCTGATTTCAACAAATAATTCTACATGATAATAACAATAAAAAATAAATTGAAATTGAATTATTAAGATGGCTTTGATATCTTGAGAATACACTGGCAGCCTTTCTGGCTACAAAATGACGTTTGTCCACCACTCACTCTCCTGTGCCAAAGTTCCTGGAGAAAATCAGCTTTTTTTTTAGCTCACAGGGACACAGGAACTGCCGGTCCACTGCTGCCTCGTGTGGTCATTTTGTGTCACTGCGATCTGAAATCTGAACGGATTAACGTAATGCAAAAGTGAAGTCAAACCTAAAACGGAATTAACAACATCGAAGTCACAAAATAACACATTTGAACTTACTGATAGAGGCAGAAGTGGGTCAACGGCTCTCGTGTGCAGTGATCTAAGATCACCGATCTTTCCTGTGGACTTTGGTGTGGGGAGCGTAAGTGAAGAAAAAAAAAGCAAAAAAAAAAAAAAAAAAGTCACTTTTGTAAAAGGTTGGAAAAGGTTCTTTAAAGAAACCCTTTAAGATTGAATGACGCTACGGTTGTTTCCCTCACAAAGAGATTAGTCTAAAAAAAAAAAAAAAAAAGTCACTTTTGTAAAAGGTTGGAAAAGGTTCTTTAAAGAAACCCTTTAAGATTGAATGACGCTACGGTTGTTTCCCTCACAAAGAGATTAGTCTAAGTATTAACCAATAAAACATCTCACCCAATGAAAATACCCAGTATGCATCATGCATACAGCTGTACATGTGAATTGTTAAGTGATATAGTGACATGTGGACAGATAATGACAAAAAGAAAAGTGAATATGCCATGATATCAGTGTGTCTGTAAATGCATTGTTGTGTTTTGACAGCATTAATGATTTCACCGAATAGTGTTCGAGGCATACTAGAAAGAAATGTATACCGAAATAAAAAAAAGAAATAAAAAAAAGTAGGTTTTGTTTTTGGTACAATGAGGTTCCTGAAATAAATCACTTAATAGTAGAATATATCAATATATGTTCATTCACTCATTACATACCAATTTCTGAACATTTATCATTGACTCCACTAATAAGCCTGTTGCTAATTCATGCTGTTGCCACCCATGCGTGGCGGCGCTGCACTCAAATCACCTACATTTTAGCGTTACGCCCCGGGCCACGCTGATGGACACACAGGTGCCTGCTCGCTTGTAGACAGCAGTGAGAGGACAGGAGCGTGACGTTAATGTGTGTGTGTGTGTGTGCGTGTGTGAGAGACACACACATGTTTTCGCCACACACTTCCACGCCACTTCTCCAGTGGAAGAGTTACTTCTGGTCAGTGAGCTTTTATGGAGCACCGGGCTCGGCTCTCACTTCGCTGCAATACTGCACCGTTGGCACCGAATACCCTCGAAGATTTATTCATCCTCTCTGGACTGACACCCCCCCATCCACTCTCCACATCCACACGCTGACTCACGCCCGAGCTGTCAGACTCACTTATATTTCTTTATACTGTCAAGTTGTGCATTTTCATTTGGGGGTTGCAGCAGTTGGTTGACTGGTAATGAAGTTAAAAGTCACTTGCCAGCTAGTTTTATGACGGATTAATCTGTTTGAGTGCATATGTGAATTCAGCATCTTAAATGTAAATATTTTCTGGTTGCTCTTTGCTTCTTTATGAGACTAAACTAAATATATTTGGTTTATGTCCAAAATGACTAACAACCAGGGCTGGGCAATGGATATTATATCTAAATCTAGGCCTGGTTTTAAAGGCTGTTGCACTGATAACAGTGTATTTATTACTCTGAATACATTTGTGTAATACACTAAACATTAATTTCATCAATTTTAAGCTTTA
This sequence comes from Brachirus orientalis, assembly GCA_016785285.1. NCBI lineage: Eukaryota > Metazoa > Chordata > Actinopteri > Pleuronectiformes > Soleidae > Brachirus > Brachirus orientalis. Next base: position 729,412 of record JAFBJR010001838.1, read on the forward strand.
TTACTTGTGTCGTAGCTGAATTTCTATTTACCGTCAACTGTCGCTCAAGCACAAACATCTCAAAAATAAGACATTGCACTGATCCACAGAAACAACCCGTGTGCAGCTTTACATGAACATATATCTCATACATGGGGATAGAGATTATAAAATATCCAGATATGTATTATAAGCCATATCGCTCAGCCTTGCAGAAATACTGATTTGATTTGTATCGCGATATATACCGTATGTCATCATGATTAGGTTTTTGTTCTAAAACTAACTCATTCATCAAGAAAGTAAATGAACTTTGCTGTCAGCAGCAGCAGCAGCAGCAGCAGCCATGTTTTGGTGCTCTGTTTAGATCAGCTGAACTTAAGTGAAAGGTAACCAGGGTACATCGGTAAGAGCTGTATCCTTGAAGTATCCTTACTTTAAGAAAGTTGGGATGAGGGCTATGCAAAAAAACACTGATATGACAGAGAATAACCTTGCACAATTCCACTGTTACAGTGGCGTGCATGGGGGGGGGGGCTCTTTAATCACATGCCAGGATTTTGTATGAAAGCCAGATTAGATCATGTAAAATTATGCGGGAACCAGCTGCTTCTGCAATCAGGTAAAAACATAATCACACTGACTTACAATAGAGTTCCAATTTTGTTTTCAACGACATATTATTCCTGCTTTCTTGCATAACCTCAAGGACGCAGCTCTTTAAGAAGGTGCAAACATTGCTACAAAAGCGCAAAAAACATAATTAAACAATAAAATTTGGAGGTCCATATAGGGGTCCACATGAAATTCCGCCCCAGATCGCACTTCGGACATGCCTGCCTTAAGCGAACTAGTGGCACCTGCCACACCAGTGCACAGTAGGGCCCTTTTAATTTTTGCCCCTGCCCTTACAAATGTCTGTGCACACCTGTGAATGATGCTGAATCAGTATGCGGCAAAAAGCTGATGTAATCTTTCAACACAATCATCACCTAAACTGCAATGCAAAATAATTCCAGTCAGTGGCAGCACACCTCAACGAACCCGATGCAGCGCATACCTTACACACGTCCGTTGCGGTTGCTGTTAAGGTTACTTACAGCATAGTGCCTTACATTTGCAGAAAGAAACTTGGAGCATCTTCACCAATCCCAACCAATCTCCGTAGTTTTACCGTTAATAGCACTTTTGTCATATTTGTTTAAGAGTAAATCACTGGTAAACATAGTACTTAGTGAACTCACCACTCCTACTCTGATGTAAATGGAACATAGCATAAAGCAGCTGTTTCTGCGGGCATCAACACTTCATCGATCAGTTAACCACACATGATTAGCTCTGACTACCACTTTTAATGGTTCTTGTAAAAACTGGGAGGTAGAAATCAAGAACAGCATGTAAAAAAAAACCCTAAATATACGCACACACACATAGCCAACACTGCAATATACGTACATTTTCAGGTGTTTGCAATAAACAAATTATAAAATGACAGTATAAATAGTTAAGAAAACTGGCTTTGAGAGAATTGTCTATTAAGGTTGACTATTTTCACAATCACTCAGTTAATTGTTTGGTCCATAAAATATCAGAAAGTACTGGAAAAATTCATTAGTTTGAATGATTTCGTAGGGAGCAATGGAATATTCACATTTGAGAAGCTGAAGAATCTTAAACCTGGTTCCAATTACTGAAATAACATTCAAATTTAGTAATCAATTAATCTTTGCAGCCCTAAATACCATAAATGTAGTAAACATTTGACATGCCTCACTCACCATGATGAAAACACCCTTCCATGTTTTCCTGCTTCAATAAACATTTTAAATGCAAGTCTGAAAGAACTAAGGTTATAGTTCAATCAAAAATCACATGCGTCTAAGAGGCTAGGACCAAAGATGCAGCATTATAAACCATGCTTCTTTCAGGGATAGCGCTATATACGCTTGGAAATACATTGGGAAACTGTGTAATAAACACAATTCATCACTGCATCTACAAATGCAGGCAAAGACCCTGTCCGCCAAAGCCCACGCAATATATCAACAACACCCAGAACACTGCTGACTCCTGTAGTTTGATGAGGCCACATTTCAAACGGCTCTGGAAACCGTGGCTGTTGTGTCATCCAAGCTAAAGGAGAAAAGAACCATCCAGATACTGCAAATCACCCAAAAAGCAGACAATTACCAATTATAATTCAGTATGGCGGGGGTTTAGGTGTGGAAAAACATATGCTGCCGTCTTTTTCATGGACTTCCCTGCTTATTCCAGAAAGGTATTGCGGTGGGCAATACTGTATATGCTAAAGAATTACAGTTTATCATGATATTGCAAAGAAATCTAGAAGGTAAGAAAATGTATTTATGACCTGATCAGTAGTGAATCTATTAACACAAGGAGGCAGCATCAGGCATTTTGTTCACGCGCGTATTTGTGTTTGTGAACGCTACTATATGGTAACGCAACTCCTTTGTGTACCGTTACTATTCACACTAATAATATGTTTACTGCTTAATTTTGCTTTCAGACAATTAGGTAAATCTGTTAGACCCAATTCTGTTAGACCAAAACGTTTGGGTTAAAGCTTTTCCACACCAGATCAATCTTTTGACTGAATTTTTTTCAGGTCAAATCATGTTTATTATCATATTAAGAAAGGTCCCTTCTTTTCTGATGTGCAGTTTCTCCCCCAAGCATTTTCATAAAGAAGGTGTATAGTGTGTGCATGCACTTGAACAGCTTTGGTATTGTCGGGTTAAGTCGTTCTTATCATTATTGGTTGATATAGGCTGTAAGCGCTGTGTTGAGAGGAGTAGACAAATCAGCTGCGATGGGCTGGGGGGGGTAGGCCGAGGTGAATTGTCACGGTACCAGAGGTCACCTGCTACGGTTCAGAACCGGGAACTGGTGGAGGCAACACAAGCATCTCAGTTGCATTAATGAAATCAAGAGAATAAACAGTGATAATGAGTCGATAGCCGTTCAAAGCAGCACAGAGATGATACTATTTAGCTACACAAGCTAAGCCACCGCCACCGCTGGACTGGCCATCAGGCATACTGGGCATTTGCCTGGTGGGCCAGTATTAGTAATGATATTAGTCATGATACCTATTGGTACACAAAACTGGTAGATCGGCCCATTAGTCATGATTGATTCCGGGCTGGACCAATTACAACCAAGGGCCGATGCCCCCTCCCTCTTGGGCCAATCAATCTATCATATAGAGAGAGAGGGGAGATCAAAAAGATGGAGAATAGCAAGAAGCGGAAAGGAGAAGAGGGAAAAAGCGACAAATCCTTTGGGCAGATGCTGCGAATTGTGTTAAAATAACACAGATGCTTGCTGGTGCCTATGGCGGAGCTTCAACTTCCGCCGCAGGTAACGATGGCGGAGGTGGCCGTCAGGTGGATGAGGGGAAGGAGAGGCAGGAGGAGAAGAGACCCGCCGCTGACGCGAGTGGAGGGGAATCTAATCTAATTTATTAGAATTAGTGCATTTCAGTAGGTCCTAATGCATGTGACACTAGGTGGAATAAATCTAAGAATGAGGTATTGTATATACAAACAGCTGTTTTCCTCCAGCCTTAACCTGTCACTGTCTCTTATAGGATGCTGTCACTCATTTCCGGAAGCCTCACGTACTGTACAGAATATATATGAATATATATTCAACTATTTTTCTAGAGTAAAGATATCTGCACTGTAATCATATAAGTAAGTCCATCAAGTGTCATTCATTCTCACCTTTCGTCCTCTGTCTCCTTTCACTTTTTAAAGGTTGCCATGTTTGAGGAAATATTCTGCGTTGCTGTGCTGTTTATTGATGTGGCGAATAAATAAATAGTCTATGAAAATATCACCAAATCTGTCATTTATTCATTTTAATATTCATCAACAAACTAGACCAAGCAGCGTTTTGGTTTCCTCTAAGCACTATGGTGTAGGTTTACAAGAAAGTCTGATTTCATTCATAGGCTTCATTGTCTTTCCATCAATACCTGGGGGGCCGGTCTCAGTTCAAAATGCCCTGGCCACCACATGGGTCCACCCTTGGCAAGACCAACTTGTCCTGCTTTACTTTTGATTGGCTAAAACCCTGGCTGTGGACAGCTTCATTGGTTGAGAGCAGCATAAGTTCAAAGCCTCAAAGATGATTCACTCATTTTTTAGGACATTTGTTGCACAGCTGGATATTTATATCTTTGAAACAGTTTGAAACGTGTTGTTGTTTTAATTGTTTCTATGTTTTAATATTGTCTCTGCTGCCTGTGAATACTCCAGCTTGATAATACTTAAGATTAGAGGCCAGAGACTGAAGCAGTTACATACTGTACTGGTCCACTGAGCTGAATCAGAAGACTATTTTTTTTGCTCTGTATTTATGCAGTGCTGAAGGCCATAGAGCACAGAGAATAATAGCACACTGAGTGAAATATAATGGTCTGCTGCCCATTCTCAGCACGATGCTAAGCATTACTGCCTTTCTTTTCAACACTGTGTACAGTCATTCGTCGACTATGACCTGGAGAGTGGCATGTAACCTAATTTCTGACACAAACAACATAGTAGAGGACAAGGATATATATTTTGTACTATGCAGTTCTCTGTCATATATTGTCTCACGCTGACACTGACTTTTGGTTCTTTTGTCAGAACCAAAATCAATTTTCCTACCATGAAAAATACAATGAATTGTTGGTTTTAGGGCCGGGCGATACGGCCTATAAGCATTATCACGATATTTTTAGGATATACTGTATATCTTGATATTTTGAAATCTCCTCTACATCACTGTATAAATGTGAACTATACATCTTGGATGCCTAACACTGACTCAGCATTTTTGCAATATGTATATGCAAAAATGGGAAAATTAAATACAGCAAACTATTTAACCAGGCAGCTTAAACCATACACTCTTAAAAAATGAAAATAAATAATCACGTGGTAGGCCTTCCTAATCTGCAGAAGCTCTCAATACCATAATCAAACAAACAGCCTGAAACAACATTAAAGCGCCGTCAACAACAATCACTGAGGAATAAAATAAAAAGCTCTGTAAATTAAAGTGCACATTTTTCGGCTCGATTGAATTTTAAAATAAAACTAGTACAGTGGTAGAAGTACAGGCTGTGTCTCTGTCAGTAAGTGTGAAGCCTAAGGCTCTGGTCACAGACAGACCGTGATGTTTTTCCCCTCGTCCTTATTATTGCCTTCCTTGCATCACGCTTTATGTGGACGGGAGAGAGTGTCCCATCTGGTGCAAAGACCTTTAGAACGACAGGTGCTTTCACATCAGAGCCTCCAAAAATCTCCGGTAACACCAGAAAAAGTCACTAGATTCATTGCTAGTCGCTTTTTTTTGGAAAAAGAGTCACTAAATATAGCGACAAAGTCATTAAGCTGGCGACAAGAGTTTTAGTTTTGTTGGGCAGGGGGGGTGAACATCGAGCTGTGAGAGGAGCGTGATGAGAGAGAGATGCGAGACTTGGAGGAGAACCACATGCAAACAGCTCAAGGCTCAAGACACTGTACATAGTGAGGCAGAAACCTAGCACGAGGCAAACACTCGGCATCAGTGGAGAGAGAAAAAACTCCCTTTTAACAGGAAGAAATCTCTGGCAGAACCAGACTCAAAGATGTGGTCATCTGCCTCGACCGGTTGGAGTGAGAGGAAAATGGGGGAGCAGAAATAACTTGATCTTAAAATGTGATCATTCTTCTATTAAGGCAAAACAAACACAAAAATGATTTTTTCTGATTTTATTGTCTTGAAAATACATTTTTGCAGTGTACAAAAAAAATCTAACTTTTAAATTTTCAAGTCAGTACAATCCTGATCCCAAGTTAGGACTCATCTACACCTGCGTTGCATTAGCATTAATAACAATTTAGTCAGGAACTTGCTCGTCATAATTAAATGTTCACCTACTTTTTTGCCGTCAAATGGAAATGCAGTTAGACTTTGTGTTGATGCTCCACCGAACAAGGAGCACAAAGCAGGAGTGAGTCTAATCAAGAAAGGTGGAGGAAGTGTGATGCAGCAATGGTGCAGTAAGACGTGAATGAGGAAGGAGTGTTATTCAGAAAAGAGTAGCTGTGATCGGACTTATAGATTGCGGTCATCTGGCTGCCAGCTGTTCAATTCAATTCAATTTTATTTGTATGGCACCAAATCACAATATACTGTACATTATCTCAACTACATTATCTGTACATAGTAACGCCAAAACCTTTACAATATTACAGCTGTTCACAGCTGGGGTGCAGGACTACTGTGCCCTGCTTAAAGTATTGCAAGGGAACAGATGATACTATTTGTAGAAGATTTCAGGCCCTCTCTTGTTGTATTTTAATCTTGGTAATGTTACAAACATTTTCAATTCAATTTTAAAAACATGGGAGACCACAAACACAACAAACTTTAATCCTCAGAAAGCACAGACTAGATGATCCAGTCGAGACGCAGGACCACGCGGCGTTCAATCAAACGACCTCAGGGATGAGATTCCAGGGATTTGGGATCTCACAGAGACTGACTTCAGAATAAAAAACAGGCATGGAGGCGGACGGCCTGCGTCGTCAGTTAGTAGCTGTTGCGTGTGCAATGTTTGGATGGAATTCAACTTGTAAAAGTTACAGTTCTTCGCCACAATCGTCCCTGATCGCACCAGCTGTAGATTCTTTTACATTCCCTGAGGACATCTGACCTGTGACGGCAGACATTGGCCAATCACAGCACTGTTCAGCAAGAGAGAAGGTACTCCCATAGGCAGTTCTATGGTTGCACGGGAATGTCCCGCCAGTGAAAGGTATGGTATTCCAGCACTGGTAATAATTCAAAGAAACCTACAAAAATGTAAAAAAAAAAAAAGTTGACATCATCTGTCTTTGATTAGCTGAGTCTTGTTGTTATTTTCACCGGATTTATTTGACAAATACTTAATCTGTTCAAATCTGTAAATAATGAACCTGTCAAAGTAAATTAAAGCAAGTGCAGGTGTTATAATATATAATATATACACCATTCATTCAGTCCATCCTGACTCAGCTCTTTCTCTCTCATCCACACACACACACACACACAATGCCATGCAAATTTGGACTCTGCATTGAAGCCCGTTCAGCTAGACAGACTAAACAAAGCCTTATCCCTAACCTTAACCATAACCAGTTAATGTCCAACCCTAACCTTAACTGAACCACAATTCAAATCTTACCTCTAAACTTCCTCAGTTCCTCAGAAATGAGGTTCTGCCTCATTAGGACCAGAATAAATATGACATTTATTGATATCAGTATCTGTATTAGTATTGGTTATTGGCCCAAACACTCCCAATATATTGGATATCTGCAAAAAATCCAATATCATGTAGGCCTGGAATAAAGGTATTTTTATGATTTTAATATTTAACCCCCTTTCAACCATGTTGGAATCAAAAATAAGAATTAATAAGATGATCAAAATTGTGACAGATGAAATGCAAGTTGAACTTTCATCGGTCCCCATGACAAAGAAGTTGGATTTAAGCCTTTTTCATACTAAATATAGCTGGTGCCTGTATACCTGAGAACGTTTGAACCCTAACCCCAGTGCACGAAAAACTAGTTACTAGTTACTATTTTGGAAGTAGAGTATCTCTGACTTCAGTCCCTCTTTCAACAGGAAAAAATGAACCATAAAAAAGAAACAAGAGTCTTGCATTCACACTAATGCAAATTATGCTGAAGCGTCATACAGAAAAATGCTTTAAACCTGCTTTTAAACAGGTTTTTTGACCAGCCAGACAACAAAAAACTTGATGCACTATATAAAATTCCTGGGAGTATGAATTATATACTAGAGGAGGATATTTTTCAGCTTTCCAATTTGGGTTTGGTATATAATTATTAGGTTTTTTATGGTCTGCAAACTCTAGTCCCAGCATAATTTAGACAGTTCCTTGGTAGTGATCTGTGGCATTTTCTGTTTTATGTCATAGCCGCAATATTACCATTTATATTATTCTGGCCTGAATCCATACATCTGTTTTTCCCTCTGCAGGTCTCGGTGGAGAAGAAGACTCTGATCCCTCATTTGGCACAAATGCCAGGAGCTCCTCTGTCCCTTCTCAGTTTATCTTTGAGTAAATGATAGTCACAACTTGTTGCCCTTCACCTCACTTTGGACTAAAATGAATTCCCATCAGAGTGGAAATAATCCTCCAGTGCTGTGATAATGGCCTCAACATCCTCCTGTGCAGGTAAAAGCCCTGGATTAGACTTGTAAATGTGCCAGCACTCACTGCCCATTATAATCACAGTCACGGTAGTCGGCACTTCTGATGATTTATCTTCTCCTTGAAACCGTCTATAATGTACAGTTTGTGTAGGAAGATACTCGGCTTTACTTGAATGCTAAGATTTCATGAGTGGCAAAAATCAAACACCGACTTAAAAATGTTTCCTTGGTAAAACGTGGTAAGGAAAATCTAAGATGCTATAATTCATTCAGAATTGGCAATACTTAAAGAAACAGTGTAGCTGTTGTAGGGCTTTCTGTCCAAGATACTTGCTGAGCTTAAGGACAAGAGGAGAGCCTGATTTTTGCCTCTTAACAGAAGACTCGCCTGCTGTAATCAAAGTTTACTCCTGCTTTAGTCTATGAAAGCTACAGAATATGTGCTGCTTCTATGAATGACTTCAAATTTGCACCCGTGTGGATTCAGTCAGAGTTCTTTGTTCGCTTTTGCCTAAAGATGACCCAAACTTACCAGTGAGGCAGCAGTAGAACAGAAACTCCTGTGTGACCTGGAAAATGCCCATTTTTTCTTTGGTGTAGGAGACTGAGCAACTTACAAACTTCAGTTTCCAGATCAGATTCTAAAAATATCATAAATGACAGACTGAATATATTGTTGTCTTTATATACATACATATATATATCTATATAGAGGTCTTTAAACTGGATTATGAGTGAGAGTGTCCAATTAACAATGAGTGATGGGGATTGGCTACCTTGCTCAGGGGTACCCCAGCACTTGACCTGGTGAGGATTTGAAATGTCAACCCTCCAGATACAAGCCCAATGAATGTCATTGCCATGACAAATTGTAAAACTTTGATTGTTGAGGCTGGATCTATCTATCTATCTATCTATCTATCTATCTATCTATCTAAGAGAGGTTCAAGAGGGAACGTATCATTTATATATATATGTATACACTTGCAGAGAAGCCTCCCCAATTCCATTGTGTTTTTACTGACATAATAACAATAAAGACTATTCTATTCTATTAAAATGTAGGTGATGTGAGTGCAGCACCGTCACACATGGGCGACAACGGCAGGAACAGTATCAGGTTTATTGACAAATGACAATGACAGATGTTCCGAAATAGGTATGTAATGAGTGATTAAACACATATTGACATCTTTTACAATTGTCAGGTTATCGATCCAGCCATGCATGCACACACACATACATTAATATATTGAATCTGTACATATGAGGTGCACATCCACTATTGTGTATCATATATCATATATGGTATATGATATGGTCATTCCATATATGATTTGAACCTATATTTTAATGCACGGAGGGGGTGAACGATGGCCATGTCTCGCCACACAGAGGGCATTTATTACACGTCTCTGTGCAGAAGCCTGTGCAGCACTGCAGCCTCTCCAACAGTGCAGTGACCTGCCTCCTGCAAAATCAACGTGGGTCGCGTCAAACGCGAAAAAAACGCCGCAATGACGCGCTTAGCTAGCAAACCCTGCTGCTGCAAACCCTGCTGCTGCTGCAAACCCTGCTGCTGCTGCAAACCCTGCTGCTGCTGCTGCTGCTGCAAACCCTGATGCTGCTGCTGCTGCAAACCCTGCTGCTGCTGCTGCTGCTGCTGCTGCTGCTGGAGACACACTCCTCATCAGGATGATGTCAGTGCTCCACTATGGTAATGATGATGGGAACAGACGAGCGAGAGCGAAAGCTACAGGCAGCAGCACACAATGATGCCCCGCTGCATCCACACATGAATCCGCACCGTCCCGCTGCAGTTTCACCCGTGCACACGGTCGTGGTTCTGTTCAAATCACGAGTGCATGCATCGTCTGATCTGTGTGTGCGCGTGTGTGTGCGCGCGCGCGCGTGTGGGTCGCACGACGACGCGGTCTCGCTGCGTGGAAAGGAGAAAGGAGAAGGAGCCCTTACCGCATCGGTCCGCAGCTCGTCCATGTTCGTGAAGGCTGCGCTCTGAGCGCGTTAGTGGTTTCCCAATGACGACATGATCGGGCATGTGCGCACGCTACAACCGGAGAGTCCGCATCATTGGTCACAGTGTGTCCTCCACCTCCGTGACGATGGCGCAAGCTCTGCTGCTGCTGCTGCTGCTGATGCTGCTGATGATGATGATGATGCTGCTGCACCTTCCACTACGCCACCTCTCCCTCTCCCTCTCTCTCTCGCTCTCTCTCTTTAAAGGGATAGTTGACGTTTTTTTTTTTATGCGTATGATTTGCCGAGAACGGATTTAAACAACCCGAACCTGGAGAAAACTAAAAATAAATAAATGCATTAATAAATAAATTAAAATAAATATATATAATTGCATAGTGCATGATTTCTTTTCACATTTTTTTGAGGTGTAAGCCAGTGTGTATGGATATCTAGTGATGGTATTTACTGATACAGATGAAACATCTTCACAGTTTATTGTGAAGTAATATTAATTATACATTCTATGATTTTTAAAAACAAAAAAAAGCACATCTCCCCGGTGAAACACCAGCTACTGTTAGCTTCATTCAAGCTTTCTGATCAGTGCAAGGCTTGTTGTCCATGTGGGCCCCATTGGCTGGCAATATGTGTCCCAAGCGAGTTTGTCTCTGGTTTCCATGGTGACCCCACGCATGTTGTCCCCACATCAAGCCCATTTCATACCCTTTCAAGGCTACCTGGGTACTAAGTAGGTAGTAAGTGGGCATGGGCTTGAAATAGGCAAGTTATGGGCCTGCAAACACAGGTGGGGCCGACATGGAAACCACAGACCAACACACTTGAGACCCACATTGTCAGCCCAGATATAACCGGTACGGGGCTCATATGGACACGCTGGCTGGCTCTGCCACCTTTCTCTCACCATCATATGAAGCAGCGCCTCATCAAAGTTACACTTTAAGGTCACATAGAATGGTCTTTGTGCTTCTTCTTCTTCTTCTTCAGGTTGAATGTTCACGCCCATGACCGCGAGTAGCTGTTGGGGGAGGGTTCGTTGCACGGCAAATGTGCTAGTTACGTAACTAAACTGGACTTTTCAAAACCGCTTGCTCGAGCTCAGGTAAACAGAGAAGCCCTTCTTTCTCAGAAGTGTTTTTATTGTGACACTTTAGTGATGTTTAGATACAGGAAGGACACGGGGACACACCGAAAAACATCAGAAATGTGATTTTCCAGTGAACGTCCTCTTTAAAGTTGCAGTGTATAATGTTAGGCTGAGCAATTTTAACTCGGTCAAGAGCATTTATTCCGTCAAACTGCCGAAGGAGCAGGTTTTTTGAGCAGTAGATATCACTGCTGGAACTTTTTGTTGGGGCTTCTTTTGATAAAAAATGAACTTTTTGGGAAATTGTGACATTTTATTTATTATTGATTGCACTTTATGCATTTACAGAGTATTATCATGATCCCTCCAATGGATAAATCTGGAGACTTTTCACAGAACCCAGTGGACTATATTCATGTCACTTACAACTTCCCCTAAAATGTAAGGCACCTCCTTAACTTTCCATACGTTGCTGTAAAGGAGAAACCTAAGCAGGCTTGTTTGTGGTTTCCATGCTGTCCCCACCTGTGTTTTCCAACTTCAGACACGCTTATCACCCTTTCCAGGCTACAGTTAGAAATTCTATATTTCGGCACAAAAGACCGGCTTATTGAAAACCGGGAAGTGACCGTGCATATTGTTAATTTAAGAAACACTGCTGTAAATGTCCAACAATAGGCCTCATTTTTCCATCAGTCTCTCTGTGACCAACACATTTCCAGCAGGAAGTAAAGCCCACCGTGCACTTTCACATACACAGAGTGTAAAACATCACATTGGATTAGATTTTCCAGGAGGCAAAGACAGATGAAGTGCAAGTTCAGGATCAGGTCAGAGCTGATAGTGTTGTCAAGGACATTGTAAGGGCATACACAGATTTCCCCAGAGTGGTGGAATATACTGTAGCAGCAACATGGGAGGACACTCTAGGTCTGATTCATCAGAATGACTTTTGCCCATTTTTTACTGATGCTGTTTATTATTATTATTCCACAAATGGTCAAATACAGTATATACCAAACCATAAGTTAAAAATGTTTTTACGGACAAACTACATGTTTTCCGACTTAGAAAACCAAACCATTTGTCTATAGCTACAATTAAACTCAGAGTATAACTAATTTATTCAACATTGCACAATATCACCTGCTACTGTCATAATTTGGACATTATTAAGCTTTTTGCAACAGGTTCAATGCATGGGGTCTGGTTGGGTCATTTCCAGTCCAGTTTCTCTTATCTGTATCTAGTCACTCACAACATTTAAGGGCCTTTTCACAATTTTTTGCTGTTAATTAATGTAATCGGGTGTTTTAGGAGCTCAGCGAGCCAGAAAATGACCATCTTTGTCCACCCTGGTGCCCTGTGATACAAGTCTGTATTGCACTACAAGTCTCCTGTAGTGATTGGCCGTGGATCCAACACATGTGAATGACCTTGAAGCTATAATCCGGTACAGTGCATCACATGGTGACATTTTAAGTGAAATATTCATTCATTCATTGTGTACTGCTTTATCCTCCACATAAGGGTCACGGGGGGGTCACTGCCGTCAATCCCGGCTGACACAAGGGGAAAGTGAAAGGCGAGGCCACACCCTGGACAGGTCGTTTCCGATTAACCTCTGGAAGAGAAATCACACAAGCACACACACGGGGAGAACGTTTCAAACCTGAGCAACATTGCTAGCCTAACAAAATCAGGTTTTAGTCAGTGGTAATGTTTTGACCTGATGGCGGTACCAAAGGAAAAGGAACATCCCTGAAGGTCTACAGCATCATACATAATATGGCCATTATTTTTCAGTACATTTATCATTCTGCAGTTTCTCATGAGCCAAACACTCAAGAGACAGTGAACTGATCATAAATAAATAGCCCACAATCACAAACATTTGCCCCAAAGGGCTTTACAGTCTGTACAGCAAGTGACACCCTCTATCCTTAGACCCTCACACAGTGAGGGAAAACCTCCACTAAAAACCCTTGTACAGGGAAAAAAATGGGAGAAACCTCAGGCAGAGCCACAGAGGAGGGAACCCTATTCCAGGACGGACAGACGTGCAGTAGGTGTCACATGTACAGAAACCAGATTCGAATTTGCAAAGAGAGGAAAGAGAGGAAGATAGAGACCAGGAGCATTTCAAAAATCAATAACACTCACGACAATCATCAGCATCATCTAATTCAGGGTGTGACATGTACTGTCACCATCAGAGGTTGGTTCCAGCTCCTCGTGTAGCCCTAAGAAAAGGAGAAGCAATTGATAAAGGGTGGATTAGGATAATATTAACATTAACAGTATTGAGTAGCTACATAATATATCATAATGGTTATAGCTGTGTTTGAGCTGGCATGGTTATGCTCAACATGGTAATGTGATATATGACAGACATGATATTGTCATGTATGTCACCTATATCTTGATGTATTATATCATCACATGTGAAGGTGCTTTAAAATGGTCTTGGCCCCACCCAGGAAATGTCACAGTACATTATGTGGTAATGGATGTTGTGATTTGGCACGATACAAATAAAAGTGAATTGAATTGAATTATTGTTTACCCACAGTCCCCCTCACTGTTAATGCATTTGGTCCACTCGTCTTCAAGCTTTGCTATCCCTTTTGGGAAGAAGGCTTCCATACTTTAATCTAAAGCACGAATGACATCATCATCATCACCATCATCACTCCGAAAAGGGTGGATACACAAGTAGGATATGTTGTGGTAGAATACAACCAGAAAATACAAGAATGCATGTAGTATTAAAATAAATTCTATTTTTCAGAAACAGAATCAGCTTCTGCAGGCTAACGTTTTGAGTGTTTAGTGTGACCTCCATCTTACATTTGAACAATACTCGGGATCATTGCTGTTTTAATCCTGAATGGAGTGGAACTCTAATTAACGTCACTGGTAAGAGCAGTATTTGTCCTATTCTTTAATGGTAAAAATGGCTAATGGCAGTGCCTGAGCGTCATGAGTTTATCTCATAGGAAGCTTATTATTATGTAAGACCATTCAATGTCTGCCTCTTTATCCTCCACATGAGGGTCATGGGGCGGCTGGAGTCGATTCCAGCCGACACAGGTCGAAAGGTGAGGTCACACCCCGGACAGGTTGCCAGTCCATCACAGGGCAAATATACAGAGTTGGAAAACCGCTCGTTCTCACGCCTGTGGTCAATTTACAGTGTCCAATTGAATGGTCTTACATAATAATAGTGTTTTTTTGTTTGTTTTTTTATTTGTAGGAGGCTGCCAGGCGTCCATGGAGCTAAGTTAGCTTTTGTAGCTAATAGGTGTGGATCATGTCAGAACCTGGGGCTGACCAGCTCTTTGTTCTGGACACTCTTTCTTGGATGTCTACCCTTGTGATCTTCACATAGTCTTGTTCTGGGATGTTGCTGTCATCTGCTTTCAGGTCCAGGTCTACATAAAACCAATGCCCAGCCACTGAGCATTGGTTTTATGTACTCTTCCGGTATTGGTCAGTCTCGTCCCTGGGTGGGTCTGTTGTCATGTTATTACCCTGCCATTGGGAGGATCTTGGATGGTTTAATGAGAGCATCCTTTTTATTCTCCTGTACCTCTTCAGGCAGCCAGGGCTGTGAGCCTTTGTTTGGCACTCTGTTGTGCCTCAGGTATGTTGTATATTCTTAGGCAGTTCCCCCACTTACCTTAACATCTTTGTACTATGGATGAAGCGCGCTGTACCTCATCAATCCTCTTGCATACATTAGAACACTTAGCTAGCAGTTGTTTTTGGTTCATCTAGATTATTATGGGCTTTGAAGCACCCATAGGTCACACATCCTCTGCATACAGTATATCACTGTATTTCACTGGGATTCCAGAGTTCCAGGCCTCTACTCTTGTCCATGGACGTTGTGCTTCAGTGGCCCACTTGTCATCAGGTCACCCTGGTTCCCTGATGTGGACCTTGTTCCAACAACGGAGCTGGTATTGGTGTCAGCATACAGCATGAAAGGACCAAACGGATAATCTCATCCTGAGCAGGAAGATGACTTAAGAAATCAGAGATCATAATCTGTGTCCCAGAACAGACATCACACAGAGAAGTGAAACAGCAAGAGGTTTTATTTACGTAACATGGTACGCAGATGACTTTAGTGTGTTGCTGGGCCTACACCACTCTCTCTCTCTCTCTCTAGCCTCGGGCTCTAAATGGCCAGATTGAGTTGCACACACCTGTAAGTGATACAGGCTCATAAATACCCTGCTCTTCATGAATTATTAGTGAGCTTTTCAAGTTGTAGAGAGCTTGTCCACGCTGCCAGACGACAGACGACAGACGACAGGCTGCAGCAGGCGAAAGAGTCAGTGAGGAGCCCCGGTGATCAGGATGGACATCTCTGCTCTGCCCAACAACAACCATCCAGAGAAGTTCCTCCAACTGGACGTACGGATACTGCCCGCCACACATGGCATGTTTCAGGTTGGGGCAGCCATTTCCAGTCAAAGACACTGGCAGAACAGGGTCTACTCTGAGGTATGGACTGTTTCTCCGTAACTATTACAGCAATGGAAGGATTTGAGAATTTACACTCACTGCTGTAAGAAATGGTTTGCCTTCGTGTGTAAGTGTACATTTTTGTTGCGTTTTTACTAATCAGCACCCAGCGGTCACGTCAAGTGTCGCATATCAAACGCACCTGCCTCGTTATGTGGCCAACAGGTGAACTGCTGGGTCTGGTTACATGTAAAAGCACTGATGGTGGATTTAAGATTTTAGTTCACTTCAACCATCAGCCTGCTGTGACTGCAGAGCTCATTCAGTTCAGAAAGAGGAATGAAAAAGATATGAATGAGATTATCAAAACATGGAACTGTGAACATAACGACTTGTAAAGGAGAATCGCCACCAAAGTCTATGCTGTATGTGCAGCTAAACAGCTAATTTGTGTCATGCTGACACAGTCTATGCTGGCTTAATCCAACCGGAGACATGGACACTGGCCCACTGAAAACATGGCCTCCAGCCGGGACACAAGGAAAACCAGGTTTCAGCCACGTAACAAAAGACTCACCCAATGCAATCTACATTTGTTTAACACTAAATTTTCTGCAGTGTTAAGTCAGAGTAGATTTAAAAACAGGATCAGATTTTGGGTTAGTGTCAAAGTAAACTCTTGTAAGTGTTAACATAACACTGAAAGTGTTAAATAAACTGTGAAATCTTCAAAAATGAACAAAAACACCAAAAGACTTAAATTTAACACTATTCCATAGCGCATTTGCTCCTTTGTTGGCACAGTCACTTTACTGTAAAATTTATTGTGCAGTGCCCCAGTTATATGTTTGCTGCTTTATCCCACAGTTGGACAGACTCTGTGATGGGAAACTAAAGTTTCACTCAAAGAAAACCACTGACTCTAAAACCAAAGTCCATGTAGAAAATCAACAACTTTAGGTGAAGTTGACACGGGAGCTGCTGGTCTACTGTCGCCTCATACATGAATTCAAACAAAGGTTTTCAAACGCTGAAATAAAACAAAAACATATGGACTTACTGATGGAGGCAGCAGATGATCAGCAAGGACAGCAAGTGTTTTACAAAGTGATACAAACCTCCGTTTTGTGGAAAAGGCTGCCTAGCTCTGAAAAAAAACGCAACCTGTGAAGATACTGAAGACTTTTGTGCAGTGGCTAAAATGTTTTTTTCTTCTTGCATCCCTCATTGACAGCCATGGTTTCAGTGAGGGACAGTATGTATGTCTCAAGCTCTGAAGGCTCGCTGATGGAATGCACTAGGAGGTTTGCAATGAATGTGTCATTACCTCATATAAATGCATTGAAAAAAAACAAACACCTGAGCTTTAAGGTCACAAACCCCTGTGACACTGAGGTGTAAGTGTAAACATACGTCACTGTTAGAGAAACTGTTGAAATCATAGAAACAGAGCAAATGATTTGCAGCTGGAATCATTGTGCGTTTGATGCAAACCCCAATTCCAGTGAAGTCGGATGCAATGGTTTGCAAATCCCTTTTGACATATATTCAATACACTACAAAGACAATATATTTAATGTTCAAACTGATAAACTTAATTGTTGGCACAACATTGTACGTCACCTTTCCTTTTAACAACACTTTTAACAAGCGTTTGGAAACTGAGGACACCAATTGTTGAAGCTTTGCAGGTGGAATTCTTCCTCATTCATGCTTGATGTATGGCATCAGACAGCTCAATAATCTGGGGCCTCCCTCCGTTGCCTTATTATGCACTTCACACACAGGCAGGTCAGTCTAGCAGACCTGCACTCTGAGATGTCCCTGAACCCATGTTACCCAAAGTTACCCATGCCATGGGCACTAACACACCTCCATACCATCACAGATACTGGCTTTAGACCTTTGAGCTGATAACAATCTGGATGGTCCCTTTTCATCTTTAGCATGGAGGACACGACATCCATAAATTCCAAAAACAACTTGAAATGTGGACTCATCAGGCCACAGCACACTTTTTCCGCTTGCGTCCATCTCAGGTGAGCTTTGGCCCAGAGAAGCCGTCGGTGTTTCTGGATGTTGTTGATCATTTTGCATGGTAGAGTTTTAACTTGCACTTGTAGATGTAGTAACAAACTGTGTTGTCTGACAATGGTTTTCCAAAGTGTTCCTGAGCCCACGTGGTAATATCCTTTACAGAATGGTGTCTGTTTTTAAAGCAGTGCTGCCTGAGGGATCAAAGGTCATTCAACGTTGGTTTTTTTTTTTGGTCTTGCCACTTATCTGCAGAGACTTCTCTGGATTCTCAGAATCTTTTAATGGTGTTATGGACTGCGGATGATTTCTTGCACTTGTTCACTGAGAAATGTTGTTCTTAAACTGTGAGACTGTTTGCTCATGCAGTTGTTCACAAAGTGATGAACCTCACCCCATCATTGCTTGTGAACGACTGATGCTCCTTTTATACCCAATCATGGCACTCGCCTGTGGAATGCTCATCAAATTCAAAATGAGTGAATATTTAAATAAAAATAAATACATAAGTTCATCAGTTTGAACATTAATTATCTTATTAATGTTCAAACATTAAAAAGATATTGAAGTTGGGGTTTGTAGGTTTCCTGTGCAGAGACCTGAAATCCCTGTTATGTCCGCAGAGGGACCGCAGGGTAAATACAGAGAGCAGGTCTCCTCCGTCTCCAGAGGGCGTGGTGTTTGTCGACAGATACCTGGAGAAGCACATCACTCCACTTACCCTGAAATCCAACATTAAAAGGAACCCCCTGTACGCAGACCTAAGGTCCACGGACACAGCGGACAACGACAAATTCAAGCCCTCGTGGACTGTCAAGGAATATGACACGCAAACCATCCATGGCAACCTGGGTAGTTATTTAAAGGTATGGATTTAAAGGAATGATTGGAAGAGTTTTGTGGTGAAGGACTGGTGTGAACAGCTGGACACATGAAAGGAGACATAAAAGCACACTGTGCAGTCTAATCTGCTAATCTGAATTTATTAAACACACAAAAAAAGCACAACTATTTGTGCTCTGCTTTCACAAATAGTTACAGTCAGGAATAATTGTTACAATAATAATAATAATAAGTTCATAGTTCAGGTTTGTTAAAGTGTGGTTGTATGTAAAAAAAAAAAGGCCTACTTCTGTACATTTTGTATACATACATACGTATATATATATACGTATGTATGTATGTATGTATGTGTATATATATGTATATATGTGTATATACATATATATACACATATATACCTACATGTATGTAGGTATATATATATATTTGTTGCACATCCGAAACTTGTATTTGAGTAATGACAATCTCATCTCATCTCATCTCATGACAGATGAGTCAGCACTTGACTTTGCTGCACACATTGTTATGAATATTACTTACAACAACTTTCAGAACTGATCCAGTAGATTTGTTTTGCCAGCTGCCATGACACAAGACTACAAGACTGCCTCTCTTTCTGCTCACTTCCTCCCTCTGCTGTTTTACTAAGGTGTAGTCAGGAACGTTACATCTCCCATTTTAATTTCCTCCATAGGGAGAACGGGGAGAACATGCAAACTCCATGCAGAAAGGCCCTTGTTCTGAGTCTTCTTGCTGCAAGGGCAAGAGTGCTAACACCCATGCTGACTTTAGATATTCTGCTCCATGTATTTTATGTATATTGAATCAATATTATGATATAAAGATGCAAAAATAAGTGATTTATAAGGAATAATGTGCATATTTCCAAGAATGAATGTGACAAACCTGGTGATAACACACATGGTTAGTGGCATCAGTCATCAGATACACCCATGTCATTGTTATAATAACGTGAGAAAATGTATTGTTTTTTTTTTTACTTTTTTACTTTTGTGGACAGTTATGTGGCTTTTTTGATTATATTTCATTTTACAACTAACTCCTAAACATTATTCTTGGTTATAAGATGACAAACGTAAAGGAATAAATTGGGGGTGGATTATTTGGGGGCCAATAGTAGGCATTTTGCAAATTATCAGAATCAGTGTTTTATTTTAACATTCACCAATATTTTTAAATTTGCTTAAATCTATCTATCTATCTATCTATCTATCTATCTATCTATCTATCTATCTATCTATCTATCTATTGTAATGTTTATTTATCTTTACAGGAGGAAGAGAAGACTCCTAAAGACATGGACTTTTGGCTGGAGGAACTCTACACACCAGGATTTGACTCATTACTGAAGAAGAAAGAAGCTGAAGAGAAAAGAAAGCAACTGTGTAAAATTCTTTTTGTTGTCGTCCTGTGCGTTTGTGTGGCTCTGGTCATTATTGTTGTGCCTGTTGTGCTTCTGGGAAAGAAAAGCTGACGAGAACACTGCCGTCGTCTTCACATCTGTCTCCAGAGTCACATGCTGTGTTTGCCATCATACTTTTCTGTAAACCAGTGGTTCCCAAAGAATGGGTTGGGACCCATAGATGGACTGTGGGAATGTTTTTTTGGGTCCCAAAACAAATTAGCGGAATTTTTCCAAATGTTCAATTAATGTCGTTAATGATTTTTCAACTCAGCCATTTAAAATGATATTAGACGTAACTGATATGGCTGTAAATGGCCATATTTGCTCGTCATGATTGAGTTTGTGATTTGGGTTTGATGTCATTAAAAATTGGGTCACCATAAAGAAAGCGTGGGTAACACACACTTATTTGTACATCTGTGACGTGTGCATTAACGCTGAAAACCTAATTGTTTTCAAATGGAATGCACCATTTCACAAATTAACAAATCACAACACATGCACTTTTATTATTTTTTTTTATTATTGTTTTGCTCGCGGTTCTATTTCAATTCCAAATAATTTAAAACAAACATGTTATTAATAGTTTGGTTTTTAAAATGCTTTAAAACAACGGGAAGCCGTTCTGAAGATCCCACGCTGCAATAACTTTCTCTGCATCCAAACTCACCGTGATGTAAAAATCTAAGTGATCAACTCCTGTAAATACCTGGACATTTGGTTCGGATTCCAAGTTCTCCTTCCAGACCCATGTAGAACCTTACAAAAGCTTGCAGAAAGCTTATACAGGAACAGATACTTCTTTCTCTTTCCTCAATAGAACGTCCTTTGTACAATCCCCTTTTTCTACCACTCTTTGATTTTGGTGACATTACCAAATGCATGTTTCATTTACACTCAAGCCACTTGATGCTGTGTTTCATAGTGCTCTGCGTCTTATAACTGGTGATGGAAAACTTTGTTTCCATTAAAAGAAAGTTACACTGTCTCTCATTTATCTACAAAGCAGTTTGTGATGAATTCCATGTACAAAAACCTACTGAATGAATGAATGAAGGGTTTATTTTGAACATGTTAACATAATACTCTTAAAAAAAACACACACTCAAAATTGTCAAACAATCAAACCCAAAAAAAGAAAGTGAAGAAGGCAAAAAAAACAATAAATGAATGAATGAGGCATGTCTGAAAAACAGTAGGAAGAAGCCTACGTTTATTTAATTCTACCCATTCTTGACGATTTAACAACTAATGACCACAAGTTGACTTCCTGGTTACAAACTGCTCCTTATATACAAAAATGTTCAACACCCCACCACCCAAAAAACAATTAAACACACCACTTTACATGCACAAAAACAATGTAAATAATTTCAATTTACCAATTCAAAAAAGACATTAGGTGTGACGCAATGTCATGTCCAGGTTTTCATCAAAGTCCATAGAGAAAATCAGTGTTTTTGTTTCAAGGGAACCTCGTGTGGTCAGTTTGTGTCACTGAGGTACAAAACATTTCAAACACCAGTCACAAATTAAGACATTTGAACTTACTGACGGCGGCAGCCGTGGATCAACAACAAACCTCAGGAAGAGCCACAGAGGAGGGATCCCTCTGTCAGGACGGACAGTAGGTGTCACGCGTACAGCAGATTAGAAACAAAACATCAAATATTACAGAGAGAGAGAGAAGATAAGAAGAATCCGTCACATTAATAACAATTATCATCATGTGCTGTCACCATCTGGGGTTGGTTCCTGCCCCTCATGTGACCCTCAGAAGAGGACAAGCCGTTGGTGAAGGGTGGACGAGGATAATTAACCTTAGCAGTAATGAGCAGCTATATAATATATGGTAATGGTTATAGTTATAATATTTTCCTGCGTGCTGTGATGTAAAATCACTGATTTTCTCTATGGACTTTGGCGCAGGACAGTGGTTTCCAGTGAGATTAGACTCCCAAAGTGCAAAATAAAAAGCTGCAAACAGATGCTCATGGAAAAAAAAAAACTCGGCTTTCCCTTTAAAGCTGGGGTAGTCACTAAAAATTCAGGTAGAGCAGTGCGGTAGTTATTAATTGTTCTTGGAAATAGGTGCAGCTCCAGATACCGTCCCCATTATCCCCCTCCTGCTGTAACAAATAATCCAGAGCAGAAACGTCGCTGATGTCATTTGATTTGTTTATTGCAATAAAGATGTACAAAGTATTGGTAATCATAAATGTTCAAAATGTTAGAAAAAAGCATATCTGTAACTGTTAACAGTATCCAAACGTGACTGCCACCCTAACAACCAGCTGGGTCCATCATTCCATCCACGCGTGAGAGACGGCGAGAGAAAACAGCTTCAGTCTGCCTCTCCTCGTCACGTCTGTTCTTCCAAAGGGAAAATATATATACACGCACACGCACACCGAAAAAAAAAGGACAACAGAGAGGAGACTAAAAGAGAATCTGTCAGATCAAAAAATGAGAGAGGGAGAAAAAAAATAATCTACATGCAAATTAACTTAACCGCTAAACCCAAAAGTATTAGAGAAAGAAGTAGATGTGGAGAAACGTCTAATCTAAAATAAATATCTTTCTCCACGACTGAAATGCGACATAAATGTTCTACTGCCCTTCATTTATGCCGGTAGACTAGAACGTTTATTTACAGCTTAGTTTGCAGTGAAGACAGAATCCAGCACTGTGAAATATTAAGACCAGTTCTGAATTTTCATTACATCATCATCATCATCATCATCATCACTATCACAGCTTCACTAACCCATGAGCGATGGGACTACAGACAGAGGGAGGGGGAGGGGCTTTGGCAACAGCAACAAAAAACTAAATAAAATAAAATAAACCAAAGACACTGATTGGATGTGAAACGGTAACATGTGGTTACAGGTAACATTTGGTTTCAAAGAGCAGAGCAGACTCAAATCTCTCAGGACAGAAACGAAGAGAAGTGACACAAACACACAAACACTAGTATTTGGTTGTAAAATGTTGACATTTCATTTCAATGTGACACATCAAAGACAAAGATCCTCGCCAGGTCCCACTGATACATTAGTGTATAGAATATACCGTGAATATATATATATATATATATATGGAGAGAAAGGCATACTGTATGTATAGATTTTTCAATAATATACAAATATAGAGTAACCCGTGTTGTTGTTTGTAACGTTGCGCTCAAAACAATTAACGATACGCCGCTTGATTTAGGTTATAGCTCACAACAGTGCCCCCTGCTGTCGCCGTCTCCCACCTAGTGACAAATGTCACATTTTGGTTCTAGCGCCCACGCTGCGTTCCATTTACATCCGAAGTCGGAAGTGGGCAGTGACGTCACGGTTCACCGCGTTCCCGTTGAGAAGTTGAAAAATACGTGTGGCTATAACCGTGTCGCGGTCGGGCCACTGTTAGCAACACCCGTCGATGGCGACGCGCGCAGTGGTGCTTTGCGGTAAAATGGTAAAAGTGGCTAACTTGTGGGTAACATGAGGTTTGCTCCAAATGTCCGAATTCTGGCCTCAGATGAGACACGGTGTAATTTTAATAATAATAAAAAAAACAAATCAATCACAAAAAGTTGATTGTGGCGAATTTGCAATGTCGCCACAGTCAGTTGTGAATAAAGACATCTTTCATTAATGCCTGGCTTGCTAAAACACAGTCCTGATCAGTAACTTCAAAGTGCCACAAGGGGGAGCCTGCGTGTTTCCTGTCAGACAAGAACCCCACGATTTCTTCTGACCCGAGCTGCCTGCTACTGTTCACACCATTCACCCATCCTCTCCTAAAAGAAGATCGTGTTTGTCCTGGCTTGAACAAAAGGGCATGGCAAAAGTGTTTGACGGCGCCACCTACTGCTCACCTCAGGCACGTGCTTTATCGCACCAGTTTTAAAATCAAGACATCGGTGATTAAAATGTTTTAGTAACGCTCTGTAACATAGTGAGACATGTGGGTGGGGTTGAATTTCCCAAGTTCTTATCATTCAGAGTTTCAGTGTCTGATTCTGCACAAAACCAAAAGGCTTTTTTAAGAACGTAAAAATAATATCCCAGTAATACTGTGGATTGAAATTATTTCGCCGGAGATCATTTTTGACATTAGAGATACAAGCCGGGATGATGTTTCATCTCTTGGGGGCGCTTTTGTGGGCTACAACTTTAACAAGACTGAACCTTGACCTTTTCTTTTTTTTAACAGCGGTTTATAGTTCCTCGCGTACTCAGAAAGTTCTTGGAGTGTATGCAACACACTGGCGAGCATGAGTACGTCAACAGCAACATTATTCCAGCTTTTACTCGAGTTTACATGGCTCGTGTGCTGCACATGACATGAATGGTCGTTGTCAGAGGTCACGTGACACCTGTCCTGCAGGAGAGGAAGGAAGTGTAGCCTCGCAGGTAAAAACTAGGGACGAGCCGATCCAATGCAAGTCAAAATCACTGGATCAGATATTGGGCAGATACAAATGTAAAATCTAATGTAATCTAAAAATCCTTTACTGTATATTGTGTGTGTGTGTGTATATATATATATGTAGATATACATATATATATATATATATACACATGCTTCACTATGCACAGACTGTAAAAATGTACATAAAATCAGCCACAACATTTTAGCTGACCAATCAGTCAATCAGTTGGAGAATTGTGTCTTTGAAATAGGTTGAAATGGCACAAATGTGTGGTTAACAGCTTCATAGTTAAAAAGGTCTAAAACCACTCTCGGGCTGATATCTTGTCATCCCTGGTAAAAAGCACGCGTCTGTGCAAATACAGCGTTAGAACCATCTGAAAGATTTTACTTCACTGAAAATACCTTATTCTGGGATTCAATTTTGCATTTAAAAGACACCAAATATCGGTAAGAGCTGGAAAAATGGAGGCGCCCGCTGTGTACGCACTGAATGTATACAAATATACTGTTTATATATGCACTCATACAAGACTGACGGGTTGCAGCCAAGAGCAGAGTTGAAGCTGCATTGTGCCGACTACAATCTGAGCAGGAAAGCAGTTTGGACGCGGGAGAACATCCCACTTCCTTGCAGTAGCGTTCGTCCATATAAAGTACATTCAACCAACTGAGAAGAGACGGAACAAGAAACGACTGGTTTCCTTTTTCTGGGTGGAAATGGAGGGAAAAGGATGCAGAGTAGAAATAGAGAGAAAACCCTGTTTGCCTCCAGTTAAGTGCAGTGGCAGTTTCCGACCCAAACAATGATCCACATCAGTTAGTGACAGCTGTGGGTCTGAGCTGTTTTGGTGTTTTGACCTCTTCTCTTTGATGCAGTTGTTCGTTTATTGGCCTCAAGCGGCCGACAGATGTGACAGATGTGTCGGGACTGAACAGAAACCATCCGAAACAATCCGTGTGAACACACGTTTAACAACAACGCAACTTGGACACCGTCTCTATATCACGTGGCTTCTCTTTAGCGGAGCTGTTGTGCCCTCGTTTAACTGGCTGGACTGGTTCCAGGCCCGTGTTAAAGCTGCAGTAGGCAGGATCCCTGGAGGGATCGTTGATCGTCGAGTCCTAATCTGCATTTTACTAAAATATATTAACAGCTTGGGATAACAGCTCTCTGTCCCGAGCTCTGTTTTATTACCTCCACCAAGGTCAGGGTTCATTTGTTTACGAGTAGCAGAAATCCAAAAATGAAGGATTTTTGACATTTTTAAAACTTTTGGCTTTGCCACGGATCCAGATTCAGGATCTTTTTTTTAAAAACATCTGCAGACATCTGCGCTCTGTGTGTGCTTTCAATAGACGTGTTAATTGTGCGGGTCTATTTTTGAGGTTTCTTTGTGGGGCGACGGGGGGGGGGGGGGGGTTTAGCGGTCGAGCGTGTCCTCTCTGGAAGTGGAAGGTTGTGGATTTGAATCCCAGCTCCGATAGCCTGAATGCTGATGTGTCCTTGGGGACAATGGCTGTGCCAGCACTGCGAGTATGAAAGATGTGTGACAGACAATGTGTGGCACATAGATGCCCTGCATGAAAGTGTGAGTGAATGGGTGTGAATGGATGAATGGATAAACTGTAGTGGCCATCAAGACCAGAAAAGTGATATATAAATAATGTCCATTTACCATTTGCAACGTCCAAGGTTTTGTTGGCGCTGTGGCAATGCAGACTAGGGTTGTGGAACGGACAGTAGGAGGCGCCCTAACTCTCTGAACTGCCCTGTGATTGGTCAAAACTTCTTATCAGGCTTCAGATTTAGTTGTAAGATTCAGGAGGAGCTCAAAGAAGGTTATTATGAAATTATTGAACAATAATGCTGAAAAATCCTGCCTACTGTATCTTTAAAGAGGAGTGTTTCCACTCTAATGATCTGAGGCCGAGTGGACTTTTACTACAAGTGCTTACGCGACACAGACTTGTATGCATAGAAGTATATCTTAACTAAATCTAAACGTCACATTCGTCCTGTCAAGCAAGTCATTCAGCGCGATTCGTTCTGGGAGTGTGCACTTGCCTCAGCTCAGCCGTAGTGACCGCACACATGCAAAACTCAGGCCTACTGTGGCACTGACCGAGTGGAACATGTTCAACTGTCTGTCCACAGCAGCAGCAGCTCACCGCCAGTGTACAGTAAGCAATGTAACAGGCTAATGCTGTTGGAGAAAAATTGTTTTTCGAATTCACCCACAAAGCGTCCAGTCAGTATGGCTTATATAAGAGGAAAACGAAAATGATGACAGCCGCTAGTTAGTAGAATTAAGGCAGGGTTTGAACAGAAAGAAAGAAACACGTGTGGACAAAGGGATTTAGTCAAATCAGCAGCTAAAACAACCTTTCTACCTGACAGGGTGGTTAAAAGGTTCATTCACATCTTTTCACAAACAAAAGAAAAAAATTGTGTTTGGAAATATTCAACAGATTTGTAAAGGAAGCCCCAAAGAAATTAGCAAAAAAAAAAAAAAAAAAAATTAAAATGCAATGGCTTGTTATAAATGTTGATTAAAACAGAAAGATAAATGACAGTCATGCAAACCATGTGCATAAATACAAAGCTCACATTTAAAGGCGCTAATACAATTCATGAACTAGAATTATTGTCAATCTGGAAAGAGATTAGAATTATTTTCATCTCATTCAGCTGGAAGGTGGAAATATTCAACAGATTTGTAAAGGAAGCCCCAAAGAAATTAGCAAAAAAAAAAAAAAAAAAATTAAAATGCAATGGCTTGTTATAAATGTTGATTAAAACAGAAAGATAAATGACAGTCATGCAAACCATGTGCATAAATACAAAGCTCACATTTAAAGGCGCTAATACAATTCATGAACTAGAATTATTGTCAATCTGGAAAGAGATTAGAATTATTTTCATCTCATTCAGCTGGAAGGCACGACCGTAAGGCTTGAGGAGGTGTCGCTAAGCATTCTGCCTGGTTCTCTTCCCATCATCGGAAGCAATCAACGGGCCGGGGGGGGGGGCATTTATTGCTGCGACACAACTCGTCCAAATTCACTCCGGCAGGTACAGTATGACATCAACATAATTCCATGTGATGAGAACAGTGCGGTCATTGTGCGCGTGACTGGATCGTAGGTCTGAGAGAAATCAGCTTAAACAAAGATGAAGAAGTAAGAAGAGACTAGAGTGGCGAGAGAGAGAAAGAGATACATGGGGATGAATCCAGAATCCGGTTTAGAATAAGAGAGAGAGAAGGAGCAGAGTGGGCAACTTTACAAACTCCACAACCCTGACATTCCTCCAGCACTGAGCATTTTCACATCTTAACCAGTTTCTTTCCTTCCTTCACTTCATGTTACCAGCTACGTTTTCATCAGTTTGTTTTTTCGTGTTTGTTTACCATCTCAGACGTGTGGTGTGGTTCACCTTCAGGTGTGGACTGGAACATGGATGTGTTAGTGTGTCTGCTCCCAGATGTGGAAACGTGATGTTGTTCACGGTGTGATTGTGTGCGCCTGTGTGTTTAAGAGTAGAAGGTGAGGACGCTCTGGTGGTTGCCGCGCACCAGCAGGATGGGCGGCAGGTCCTTGGACAGCACCTCCAGCCAGGCCATGTACAGGGCACTGGACACTGCTCCCTTCCTGGCCAACGGCAGGCTCCTGTGCAAACAAGGAAGAGGGAAGCACAGATGTGTCATGGAAAACCTGGTTTCTTCGGTTAAAGGTGCAGTGTGTACGATTTAGGTGAAATTATATCAAACATATAATTAGACTAAGTGTACAGTCTGTGTGAATTGTTTTTATTTTGACAGAATGAGTCCTGTTTTCAATGGAAAAACTAAACACCTTCTTTGTTTTAACGATAACTGAAAGCTACCATAGGTTTTCCTATATACTATGAAGAGTGAGGTGTAACATGCAACTTTAACTAAATAAATTATATGCAGGTGAGTGAATGGCACCATTGCGGCAGATGCATACATCATAGAGGTTTTCACTCTAGATAGCGCAAAATTATTCTAACAAGTTACTTTTCTCTGATGATAACGTGGAACCACCAATGACCTCGTCCCTCACTTTGTGCGTGCAACTGCATGAGTGAGCATTTTGTTTCCATTTAGACACTCATGTCATCAGATTAGTTAGAGCAGCCACACTGCGCACATCTCAGGTAACACAAGACAGTAAACTGTTACACTAACACCACATGGTATTAAAAAAAAGCGCGCACAAAAGCAGCTTACATGACAATGAGGGCGGCTGTGCTCGAGTGCTCCTTCAGTAGCTCGTTGAGTCTGATCTGACGATTAGTCTGATAAGGCAAAAACAAAGAAATATTCAGGTTAGAAATGTGGCAGATAATCATCAGTGCTCACACTGTTTACAGAACATGATCAGCAGGAGTAAAAAAAAAAAATATTCACTTCACTTATTATTTTCTTGTGCAGACTTTGGGGGATATGAGCATCATTAAAATGAGTGGTGTCAATGACGAATTTAAAAAAAAAATGATTATACATCTGAAACAACATAACCGGACCACTCGAATAACAAGATTGCACATTATGTCCACAAGGGGGCAGACGTGTAAAATGACAGACATGGTAGTAAGCCTGGATCATGTGGTCACAGCTAATGTAAATTTTAATGCCAGGCGTGAACGGCTGTACTGAGCTTGATCTGGCCATGATCTGACCACTGAGGATGGAGGATGGTGCCTAACTCCAGCTGACATAGGGCGAGAGGCAGGGTACACCCTGGACAGGTCGCCAGTCCATCACAGGGCAGACAACCATTCACTCTCACATTCACACCTAGGGGAAATTTAGAGTGTCCAATTAACCTGATCCCCAAATCTGCATGTTTTTGGACTAAGAATGCATTATATATATGTAAAAAAAAAAAACCAAAACACAAAACTCAGTTGTTAGTCCAGTGAAGAAAACATCAGCAAAGTAAAATGGTCACCATAATGGTGATGTCTAGCCATTCCAGTCAACATATCCACCTTTGTAAAGAATTATACAGCTTTTATAAAGTGTACAGCTATTATAGTGTGTGAAGCTATTATAAAGTGTACGATGTGAGTGGAGATGTGCTCAGGCCTGGGTGAATATTTAGCATATTATTAGCAGCAGCCACTTGGCCACATACAGCACCATAGATGTCACTGATTATCATCCAAATTGAAATTTTTATCGTCAGCCCCATTGAACAGTGACAAAGAGAGAGAGAGAGACACACAGTGTGATACAGCGGATGCAGAGTGAGCAGGCGTGGGTGCACTAACCTTAGTGCGGTAAAGCTCCAGCTCGTTGTCCGTGATCCTCCAAGGTTCGCTGTTCTTTAGCTGCTCAGCTGCCTCCTGCTCCATGTCGTCTTCCTTCAGCCGATACGGCTCGATCATCTCCTCAAAGGCTGCCACGCTGCGCAACAACAACAGGCAATGTGTTTTATACTTCTCTATACTTCGTTAGAGTCACAAATTGCAACAAAAACAAACAGTTTTCGCTGTAATACCATGAAGTAATCTTCCAAGCGGGTTAAGAAAATGGCACCTAATGTAACATAAAGTGATATAATGACAAAAAGAAAACTGAGGGAAAAATTGAAGCAGTAATGTTGGTCAGTCCATTATCCAGCACTTTTCTCTGCTTTATTCAAACCAAACTGTGACATTAACTATGATATTGCCACAGACTCCACTAATGGCCACACAGAATCCCCACAAGTCTAAGGGACTGAGACACAGGGATACGAACACCCAGGCTTGTGGTACATGGTGGTGTTTTCTCTCGGAAATCTGAGTAAAGTGTGTGAGCAGTGTAGACGACTCTTCTGACTACAAACTCAAATTTAGCTCAAATCACTCACTCCAAGAGAAAAATCTGTATTTTTACAGTACAGGTGACTTTTTTTTTTTGATCCACTGTTACTGTTGCTTCCACCACTAAGTTTAGATGTGTTATTTTGTGACTTCAGACTTATGGTAAGTCAAAAAACTAACACACCAAGCAGCAGTGGACCAGCAACTCCTGTGGACTTAAAAACCCAGATTTTCTCTACGGATTTTGGTGCAGATATCACCGATTTAAGCAAGCAGTAATTTTATTCGATTTTCTTGTGCCCCTGGTGGAGGCCATGTTTTGAATACAAGCACACACTTCTGACTGGTACCAGTTTAAGGTGCAGGCATCTACAGTTGTGCTCATAAGTTTACACACCCTGGCAGAATTTGTGATTTTTTTTTTTTGGCCATTTGTCAGAGAACATGAATGATAATACAAAAACTTTTCTTTTCTGTCACTCGTGGTGTCGGGTGAAGCCGTTTATCATCAAACAATTGCGTTTGTTCTTTTAAAATCATTATGACAGTTAACATGCAGGTTTAAATGGCGACTAAAGGAGGCTGGTTGCTTGTAATCAGTGTGACAGACCCCTGCGTGTTTCACCCAGCGCTGCACTGACGTTGCTGAATTTCCGTGCCTTTGTAGCTCACACATCCCCAAAACATCAGTGATCCACCTCCCTGTTTTTTTTTTTTTTTTTTTACCCGTGTGTTAACTGTTATCAGGCCAAAACCTCCATGGTATGTAAAATTTTTGATCAGGGTCATTTAGGTAGTTTCTGTTGTCATTATGATTTAAAACGAGCAAACACAATTGTTGATAATAAATAGCTTCTCCCCAACCACTAACCATGAGTGATAGAAAAGTTTGGGTCTCAATTCTGTCAGGGTATATAAACTTATGAGAACAACTCTATGTGTCAGTACCTTATGTAAACATTCTTCATAAAAAAAATTGTTTATTCCACACACTCCTCAAAGATAAAGTGCAGAGAATGTCACACCTCGTTGAGCCTTATACAAAGAAAAGGTGACTGATTTATTTAAGAGTATACATGAAGTCTGGTGTGTACAGTGTTGAACATGACTCAGACGGGAGAAGAGCTTTTGTCTTTGAAGTTTATTGAAGGAGACTTACTGCTCCTTCTTGGGCTTGGTGTTTATGTCTCCCAGCACGGTGATATCTGAGAAGTCTATCCTGAACTTGCTCAGCAGAGTGGCCATCCTGTGAAAGAAAAGCAGAAACAAAGGGCTTTAGGATTCATTCTTTAAACCAGCTGCAAGACATTTTCAATCCACGCAGCTATGTACTGTGCTATGGTCAAAGCCATGGAATGTCTGCGTCTGAACAGGGGAGTTTCTGGGAGGACAGACGCAGGTGGGAAAGGTATTCTGTGTATGAGAGTCATTTCCTTTATCTTCAGCTTCAAAGCCCAGTTCCAGAAAACATTATCAGTCACATATGAAGGGACTTAATCTGCTCTGCTGTTTATCTTGTATTGTTTTTGTGAGTCATGTTCCTGGTACTAAACTGATTTTAATACACTGTGTCTCCTAAGTATCATGACTGAGGCACTCGGACTTCAAAAGTCATCTATCGTATCTACAAAATGGAGCACATGCCTTTAATCTAAAATAAATAAAAAGAAAGATGATTTTAATATTTTTTTTTTTTACATTTTCACACAACTGAACTGTATTCTTGAATTATGCCTTATGAAACACAGATTTTCTCTCAGATTACTTTCATTTTTGACATATCATAATTGTGACGTACTACAGTTCACTGATACAGTATTTGAGGTGAAATTTGTACCGCGAATATGAAGGTGGGTTGTAAACCTTAAAAGGATATTTTGGGAGTTTTTAAGTGAGGGTGTGTGAAGTATGACACACAGTCACTGCGTATACGCACATTTAAACAGCAGGAAAAATATGAAGAGTGAAAAAAAATACGCACTGAATCATATTTACAGAGGCAAAATAAAAAGTCTTGCTTCTGAAAACTTGTTTCCTGTGTTGAAATGCGATTGTCCCAAGTGACACCTTTTTACATTATTAAACCTTTTGACCCAGTACAGTACAAAGAATCAGAATGCTGTCACCATGTTGATTTTACAACCAGCCATTTAAATGAATAGTTGAGGTCATTGAAAATGTGTTTGTATGAGGTTCTGTTACATAGCGCTGTCTTCACCCGTGCGCCTCCTTCATTGAGAACCAGCATGATACACTGAAAACATGGCTGCCAGTGGGAACACAAAGACAAATAGTATCATTGAGCGCGTGACTACCTGTCTTATGATGGTTGTCAGTGATGGGGTTGTACGTGGAGCATGCACAACACAGTCACACAACCACACTTCGAAATAGATGCAAACTGATTTATCTGGCCAATATTTGTCATTTTTTAAGAATAAGAACCAGATGATTAATATTCATTAATCAGCCAATTATTAAACATTATACATTTTTGTTCTCTGAAATTGTAAAATGTTATAAATGCTTTTTAAGTCATCTGAAAATGTACTATTTTTATTCAAAATTTTTATTCAAAATGTTAAGTAATTTTTGGATAATTTGTTAGATAACTGATGTATTTTATTAGATGGAGGAAAAAAAAAACTGAAAATAAAAATCAGCATCAGCCAGAGAAAGTATGATACTGGCCGACTTCTGCTTAAAAACCCTTAAAATATCCATTTATTTTCAGTGTCAGATCTTTAATTTAAAGAGCAGCAGCTAAAAAGACAGATATGTTAAGCTAAAAACAAAAATAAATATTTACCAAGTAAATATCCAGTAGTACATTATTGTAAGATGCTGTTTAAGTGTGTAAGGTTTAATTAATCTCTTCGACTGAAGTTAAATCCGCAGAGAAACAAAGGTGAAAGGTTCAGTTTAGAGCTTTGCAGTAAACACAAAGGGGATTTCAAAGTGCACCAAGCAGCAGAGAGAAAGAAAGGCAACCGCTGCTAGCACCAAAGCTAATTTTATCCGACAAAGGAGGTGGGAGGCAGCTGCAGAGGACAATGAGAGACAGATACTGGAGCGAGGGACACACAGAAAGAGGGAGAGGGAGAGTAAGTGCAAGTTGAGTCTATACAGCGCAGGAGAACGCAGCAGAGGATGACAGATGCCCTTTGCTGAAAACTGTGCCGGGGAGGTTGATGTTCATATGAAGTTAATGTTGAAAGATGTTTGAAAAAGCTGTGTTAAAAATTCTTGGGGACGATACTTACACAACACTTCAATTTTAATTGTTTTATAAGGCTAATAATTTTGTCCTCAAGTGTATGTCATGTCATGCTGCTGAACTCAGTGACAGTGGCTTCAGTGGGGCTTTTTTCTAAGCTAACGGCGGATTCAAAATGCTAAAAAAAAGAAGAGATTTGAAAGTTGACTCACAAATACGCATTGTGTCGACAGTTAGTGGTGGGAAGGTAGTTATCAGAGGTTAGCAGAGCGGAGTCTCTCTTGGCTAACTACGCGGCAAGAGCCGCTAATGTTGCTAACACGATTGTGCTGTGACATTAGCCATGTCGGCCATTTTTTTTTTTCATTATTATAGTTCCTCCTCAATGTGGGCGGGGTTGTCATGGCATGGCATGGCAAGGCTGGCTGCACAAAACTGCCGGTATAAAACGTTGTTTTATACGTGACACAAGCACACAAAATGGTGACGTGAAAAGCAGTTATTTTCGGTGGACTGAATCACTAGATTCAGTTCATTAAAAAGATAAGGTCAGTACTTCCTGCATGGCCACTGACCTTAAATACGGAGGAAGGCATTGTGATGGGGCTCATGATGGCTGGCTTTCGGCAGTGCTGTTGCTAAATAAACCAGACTGTTATTGAGATTTTAGAAACTTACTTGCTAAATGTTGGAGATTAAGGTATGTTTTTCAGGATTTTTAGGTCTTTTTAACTGATCCACAGTGCGGCATTGTTTGGCTTGACTCCTGTGTCTCTTGCGTGACTCTTCCAGTCTTTTGAAGTCACATTTAGTATCGGCTCAGTTCGCTTGGAACCTCGCCAGAGAAGGTAATAAAAAAATACCAGGTACTATTCCTAATGGAAAAACGCAATGAGTTACTGCTGCTAGTTAAGTGCCTACCCAGTTGTTAGAATTCAACAATTATCATGGAGCTGCTGTACAGCAGTGCTAGGTAATGCTAATGTAACTTGGGTCTTTGAAAACAGTTATATTATATATATATATATATTTTGCCTAATGTGAATAAAGGGGTGCCAAATAATTCACCTCCATGCTTTTCACATTTTGGTGCCATTTATCTGCAATGCCGTTGATATGAAAAGGCTTAAATGCTTGCTGATATTTTAAGAACCTCACAGTTGCATGGAATTTTTTTTATTTTACTTTTTTTTTACCTTCCATGAAGCAGAATACGATAAACAGTAAACATTGCTGTAAAACGCTTTAATCAAAAGATAAGTTTTTTTTTTTTTTAATCAGGCAGAGAGAGAGAATACTCAGAAGTGCCCGTGATAATGCTTCAAGAGAAAGTTATTTCTGGTTTCAAAGAAATTAAGTTAATGGGAAAATGAATGACCGTCTGCTTCACAGAAGCTGGCTGGGACCTTGGAGAGTGACTATCAGCATTGAGTGGTGCTTGATAATATCCACCATGAAGGCCAAATCATGTTTCCAACTGTAAATATGATGACATTGTAGCTGCTCACTGTCTTATACTTCAGAATTGTTTGTCCACAATTGTTCGTCCATTTCTGCTGGAAAGTTCAACATATTCCACAAATAGAGCTCAGTGCCTGTTTACAACAGATTTTAAATCCACAGAGACTGACCGACATATTGCAAAACTTCACAGACTGAATATATCGAATCCTTTTAATGCCCCTGACGTGCTTTTGACAAGTTTAGAAACAGCTGGAAAGGACATTATTCCAGAGCTGCAGTATTGTGTTCATCTTCAGCTTCCTGATTAACTTCCCTTCACTGGAAGTTTACAAGAGCCTGGAGGGAAACAAATGGATGCAATCTGGTTTTGTGACAAACATTCAACTCTGAATAGCGGCTAAAGATAGCGGAGGGGATGCTAAGTGTTACATTAGCATGGCATTTAGCATTAGCAATGGGCAGTGTCATGTGAATAATTGCTGCGTTAACGTTGCTGTGCAGACGAGCTCTTGGTAAACCTAGTCGGAATCCATCATATGCCAAGAGTTACCCACAAAACCCTGACGTGTGAAGCCAACATTGAACATTTCTGTGCACTATTTTATTGTGAAAAATGGCGACTGCTGCCTTTTTGTATTTACACAGAAAAAGAGTTGAATCAGAAACATGTGAGTGTGCAGCAGCTCTCCTGAGCGATCCTTATTAGTGTTGTTAAAACGCACTGATCAGGAGTAGCACCGCTTATCTCACTGCATTTTACACAAAGGCAGCAAAGCTTTCTATTCTATTTCCATTCAATTGAAAATTAATACACACACGCAAACGCACGCACATTAATAAAACCTATTGTTTACTGTACCAAACAAGCGTCACAGTGTCATGTTGTCAGCAGCAGCTGGGCAGAGGAGTGTAATACTGAAGGGAAAGCAGATGGTTTAGTGTTCCTAACTTTTGCGTGACAAGGCTTTCTAATGCCTGCTCCACCATCATTTGTAAACAAAGTGGGTGAGATGATAATAGTAGAAATAGTAAGTAAATGATGGTAGTCATCCAGTCACATCAAAAAAAAAAAAAAAAAGTTTCTCTTTATTATTATTATAATTACAATTAGGGCTGGGCAATAAATCAATTTTATTTTAATTGTAGTTGTAAAATCCAGTTTTTCTTTTACTTGGTATGCTCCACTTGGGTTCCCATAGTTAAGATGCCTGGAAGAAGGACATTTGTTTGGAGCCAGCAGTAAGCTTGCTAAAAAAGCAATATTTTTGCTGTTGTTTACAGTGGCCTTCCATCTTGTTTATATGCTCGAGGCTCGTATTATGAATATTTTCTTAGTCATTTGTATTTAAAAGGAAAAAAAATAAATATTAAATTGTAAAATTTTAATTTATTTTTGTGAATGGCAGCATAAATAATACAAAACTTGGGCCACTGAGACGCCTCCAACACCTCCTTCACTTGTCACAGACCATGATCTCATTTCCAGCAAGCCATAAATGAAGTCTGTGATGACTCAAGCCACCCAAGCCAGAGCAGGACTGAATGGCCACAGCTGGAAAAAGACAGCACTGCTAAGTTTGGCTTTACATTAAGGCTGAACAATCAATTGCAAAATAATAAAAAATAGTGCAATAACCAAACTGAAAGATATTGTAATCATTTGATAAAGATGAAATTCAACAGCCAAATAATCTTGCTTAAGATGAGTCGCAGTGACTGATCATCTCTTTATAGTTGAACTGAATTTGATTTAATACTGTTAATACTGATGCCCATCCCTGAGTCCCTGTTTGTTAGAAAAAAAGGTTAATTTAGATTTTTATCAATTTGTTTATGAAAATGAAAGCTGTTGCAAAAAATACTAATTATAAGTCATATTGCAAGATAGTCAAAATCTCTATTGTACACATCATTCTGTGTCATTTTTTTACGTGTTTTTGTGTCCACATATGTAGCTGGCGGTTCCTACTGGTGAAAGATTATGTAGTTTGAGACCCACCTGACGTGTGACCTCCAACACTCATGTTGTGTTTTCATTTGTACTCCATTTTCAAATGTTACAACACAAACTAAACAAAAATGAAAAGACTCTAGCAGGTGTGGTAGAGTTAGAGAAAGTCATTATACACTTCCTTTCAAATGAAGACGGGGAGGATGTTGAGTACTCACGCTCGGCGATCGTGGTCAATCCTGTTGATTTTGCCTCCGATGAAGACTCGGATCTTGCAGTCCTTCCACCTCTTCTTGTTAGTCAGCAGGTAGGGGATGAGCAGGGTCAGACCTGGAGAACAAACAGGTCAAACAGGCGCTCAACATTCCAAATGAGCTGTGCCTCCGCAGCTCAAGGGAGTCAAACCAGCGAGGGAACAGCTGGTGGGAGATGTACTGAGTGGCCAGCTGACTATCAAGTAGGACAGCTGCCCTAACAGCCAAGGCCTGTGGATTTTTATATATTTATATCTCCCAAAAATGCCACAAGCATAATACTTTCTGTACCAGTTTAAGAATAAAAGCACAATAGTTTTTTTTTTTTTTTAAATTTTAGGACTAGTGGATGCGCAGCTCACACTAGGATTAACTAAAATGGTATTTTGATAATTAATTAATTGCTTTGAGGGTCAACATTTTCTGATGTTTTATGAAACCAAACGATTATTATGATTAATCAAGAAAATAATCTATAGCTGCTTGCAGCCATAGTTCACACTGAGAGTCTTGGCATTACATTAAGTACAAGGCACATTAAAAATGATACAGCAGTTTTGTAGCAAAAATGCAAATACTCACTTAATGGCCTTTTTCCACACTCACACACTACAGAATAAGAACATTTTATCTCAATTAGTGGGTAGTGGGTCCCAAAGCCTGGGTCGGGCCCCGGAGATGGGTCATGGGTGATTGTTTTTGGGTCCCCAAATAAATTTGCTGAACTTTCCCACCCTTTTTATTCACTATTAATGTGCATATATTTGAAATGACATAAACACAAAGAAAATGGAAATCCTTTACAATGGATCTCATAGAAATGATTTGTATACCAATTTAAATTCTCATGATCTGCTGTGGCAACCCCTAAAGGTAGGAGCCGAAAGAAGAACTTAAATTCTGACATTAGTTGTCACAGATAATGCTGTACGTAAGTCACTGCGTTATGCACAAACTTGCTCTTGTCAAGATTTATGTTGTGATTGGGTCTTTTGGCACCCCCATACAGAAAGTTTGGACAACAATGCTATGTAATAAAACAATAGTTCCCCCTAAACTAGGAGATTTTGTTTTCGCCCACCTTCCCACCACCACCACCACAAAAATGACTGAATTTGTGATTTATGTGTGTATGTTTTAAATGCAGTTGTACTGAATTGACCAAACATTTTGTTTACCAATTCAATGATATTGAGTGTCACATAAGAATGTAAAATCTGCTCCGGTCATGATTGTTATTTATGACTATTTTATTATTGTGTTTTGGGTCACAATTTTTCACCATTTTAAAAAAAGTGGGTCTCCATATAGAAAGTTTGGGAAACCTGACAAAAGGTGCTCATATTCGATTCCGTTCAGTCTGAGGACCCTTTTTACAGAGATTTTTACAGAGATTTCAATAGTTGTTAGAGACTTCAAATAAATATCAGGACATGTGACTGTCCTCAGAGAACAAGTAAACAGTCATCCAAAGGTCGGCTATGAGCAGCCGCCCCGACACGAGCCATATATGACATCACTGAATTGCGAAGAACAGTTTTACCCGCACCAAAGCGTGTCAGCGTATCTGCTGTTCACAGCCAAGAGGCTGACATGATGACAGCATGAAGACAACAGGTGGCACACGCCACATGAGTCATTTGTTCCTTTCTGGACTGACAAGAGGCCAGAAATCATTCTGCTCAAGAAAGCATGACTCGCATTACAACATTAAATCAGGAATATACTGTACTTCTATGGCCATTTCGATGAGTTTGGTAAGAGGTGTATGTGCAAAATTATCACATTATTCCTCAAAATGGCATTTTTTTTTTCTTTTTTGTGATTAAAAAAATAAACAAAAACAAAAAAGAAGGCAATTTTAGTTTATATTTGATAGTCAGCTGAGGGATTTGGTTATATTTTGATATATTTTGTGTATTATTTGATTTGTGATACGTGTTTATAAAGTCAAGCTTCATTTGAATGTTTACTGTGGTGTAGATTCAAAACAAGGTGAAGCATTGCACTAACAGATGTGTGGCTGCAGCTAACGACTAATTTCGTTAGCGATGAATCGATTATTTTCCATAAAAAATGTTTACCAGTGTGAACTCCTTTTCTCACAGTTTATTGCATTTTTATTGGCGCACAATAAATTGCAGCCTATGCAATTTGCAAATTTTGTTGTCGCTTCAAATTGCATTTTTCGAAGGCCATTTTGTGTCTACAAACTGAGGCGGGGAACATCAAACATGTGCACAACATGCCAACATAATTCTCCACCATTAAGTAAGCCCCTGGTTTCAGTTTGGGAAATGTGTGTGTGTGTATAGTATGTATTACACTGTTGACAACACAAAGATATTTCCTTCCTCCACACTCACCTCCATCATCAAACAGCCACCACACATCCACTGTTCCCTTCCCTTGTTTCCTCTGGAACTGCTGACTAGCCTCCAGCAGCCTCTGGTCCGACACGTTCAGTGGTACTGTTGGACTTCTCTTGTCTACAGCATAGCGCGCACGCACACACACACACACACACACACACACACAAACAACACCAACAGAGGAAAACTCATTTAGATTAAAACATTAATCTGATCATCTTTTGGTCCGTTTTGGAGCCTTGAGACTGTAACATGTTTGTCAGTTATGGACAGAGAAATATGTTACACTTAAAGTGTGATGTGAGGAACGAAAACACATTTAACAATTCTACACAAACACCAAAGAAACAATCAAACTTCAGCAGTGAAGATCCATGATAAGTGTTTCCCTTGTAGATCCTTTTTTGTTTGTTCATTTAACTAATTCCATTTTAAAGTCCCACATATGCAAATAATCAGAGAAAAAAGAGAAAAATCAAAATGGATAAACAAACACCACAGTACGGTTGTCTACATAATGATAGTCTTGAGCTTTACTAACTGCTACAGATTGGTGACCTATTAAAGGGATAGTTCGGAGATTTCAATATAGTTCTGTGTCATCCCAAACTAAAAATGCTTATTTTCTCTATGGACTTTGGTACTGGAGAGCGAGCGCATTACAAACAGCGCTTACAAACAAAAGTTTTCTGTCGAAAAAGGCCAATTAAGTGACAATAATACTCTTAAGAAGCTACAACGGGGCTAAGAAGCACTTCTGTATCAATACCAACACTCCCACAGTCTGTAATATAGACAGTGTTATTTAACAGGATAACAGCAAAAGTGTCAAGAAAACTTGACCTTTGAAAACTTGAAAATCAAACATTAGCAGCTGACCTTACCAACTCAATGAAAATATGCTGTCAGGTCACCAGAAGGACAACTTACAGGTAAAGTATAAGGTATTCTTTTAACTACATCAGACTGCACTATAATACTACTACTGTAATGCTCTACATTATTAGGACAGGAAACTAAAGTTTGTATCATTTTGTAAACAACTTTCTCCTTGCACCAGAGTCCATTTAGAAAACCAGTGATATTAGCTTCCAAAATGAGAGAGTTGGTTAATCAAGGAAGAGAGTTTTATTGCGCATAAGTGGAACTATTTATTTGTAATAGCAAAGGGCAAAAGCTCAAGAAAGTTTCTTTCACTTTACTTTTAACCAAACCACAGGGGAGACACCATCAGTACTGAAGAGCAAAGACAAGAGAGAGAGAGAGAAGATGTGAGAGGCTCAGGAGTTTTTAGCTGCACAGAACTGAGGGCATGAAAACAGGAGAGAGGTTTTCATCCTGGAAGAGAAAGCTACAGGCAAACTGTCATCTTCAGAGAGAGAGAGAAGAAGCAACAGCAGCAGCAGCAGCAGCAGCAGCAGCAGCAGATGAGAGGCTGCAGACACTGCGTGTGCCCAGTTGAAATGTTGGCGCACACAACAAAAAAAAAAAAAGATACTCAAGACTCGGATTGAGGTAAAGGCACTTTCACGATACAGTTTAGCCTCAGACACTTAGACTTGACCTACAAAGCTGGAGACTTTATTACAGCAGAGCAGGAGAAAGAGAGGGGAAAAGACAAAATGTTATTCCCTAAGCAGGCCGGAAACATGGGGGGGAGAGTGAGACATGAGACAGACAGCAGGGTGCAGGAAGGTATGTTAATATAAGAGGAATTCAAAATACACTGTGAAGGGAAGATGAAAAAAGATGAAAGTAGGAGGATGTGACAATGTGAGAAAAGGAAAATGAGACTCAAGAGGAAAGAAGAGCAGAAAGGATAGATGAAAAGACTGAGAGATAAACAAAATGGAGGGGGAAAGAGAGAATTTTGAGCAACTCAAAAAAAAAGGGGATGTCCTGCCTTTTTTCAACAGGGGCTGAGTTGGAGCTTTGCCATCATCATCGTCATCTGGGAAATTTGAGACAAAAGGAGAGAACAGCAATCATAATTGAGATAAAATGTTCTTCTGATGCAGGCTTTCATGAATTAAGATGCAGGTGCGTGTAACGGAAAATGTACAAAAACAATCGGACGTACGCATGGATTATGGTCCTAATTAGTTTTACGCTAACAGACTACAATGCTGTAGCTTTTCAACTAACATGTGGAAAAGAACATGAAACCTTTTCTCTCTCTGACTTCTGCAAACGTCACAGACCAGAGCTGAGCATCACAGTTGAGTGAAACCCACTCTCTTCCATTTAAAACAATACATGGAAAACCCCGTTCTAATTCACATAACTGACAATGATCAATCGATAATTAATCAATTATTAGATTAATTGCCAACTATTTTGATGATCGATTGATTTCCAATTTTCCAGCTTGTTATTGTTACTTGAATATTTTATGGTTTATTTCTCTATGTACCATATAAAACACTGGAACTGATTAATCGATCATGAAAATAGTTGTCAGCTGCAGCCCTATAACTGGCACACTTCTTGACTTTGGATTAAAATTGTGGATGAACTGCTGCAATACTCTGTATCTTTATTAGTCCATAACTGGATAAAATCACTGAATCACATACTACTAGTGTTACCGGAGATTTTTGGAGGCTCTGATGTGAAAGCACCTGTCGTTCTAAAGGTCTTTGCACCAGATGGGACGCTCTCTCCCGTCCACATAAAGCGTGATGCAAGGAAAGCAATAATAAGGACGAGGGGAAAAACATCACGGTCTGTCTGTGACCAGAGCCTTAGGCTTCACACTTACTGACAGAGACACAGCCTGTACTTCTACCACTGTACTAGTTTTATTTTAAAATTCAATCGAGCCGAAAAATGTGCACTTTAATTTACAGAGCTTTTTATTTTATTCCTCAGTGATTGTTGTTGACGGCGCTTTAATGTTGTTTCAGGCTGTTTGTTTGATTATGGTATTGAGAGCTTCTGCAGATTAGGAAGGCCTACCACGTGATTATTTATTTTCATTTTTTAAGAGTGTATGGTTTAAGCTGCCTGGTTAAATAGTTTGCTGTATTTAATTTCATTGTGATTTTACTTTTTCTGTATGTAAATATTGAAAAGAAACACTAATACAAGAGTCAGTGTTAGGCATCCAAGATGTATAGTTAACATTTACACAGTGATGTAGAGGAGATTTCAAAATATAGAGATAGACATCATGTATCGTGAAAATGTAGGTCACATGACCATTCACGTACACTGTGGTTGTATGTGCCGGTGTGAATAAGAAGCTGATTCAAAAATGACAGTGGCTGTGGCCTGGTGGTCAGGCTGTTGTTGGGAATTTTTGGAACAATAGTTCCCATAATCTGGGATCTGTTTGCTCCGTTCAAAGTTCTGACTCTCTGTCACAGACACACACGCAAACCCAGGACATCTGTGGACTAACAAACTGGGCCCAGTGGGACAACTGGGGTCAATGGACAGAGAGGCAACTTCCTGTCAGGAAAGCACAGATGTGTGTGTTTGTGTGTTCTTGCATCTGTTACCTCTTTACTGGCATAAACACGGACCCTGTCGAGACCAGGACCAAAACCTGGTAGAATCTCATTTCTGAGGGACTAGTTAAAGTTTAGGGCTTGGATTTGAACTGTGGTTTGGAGTGGTTAAGGTTAGGCTTAGTTTAGTCTGTCCACATTAATGGAAGTCAATGCATTGTCCTGAGAGAAGTAGCTGTGCAAACCTGTGTATGTTGTATGCGTGTCTTTGTGGGGACCAAAACAGTTTACAACATTACAGGGACCTGGTTTTAGGGTTAGAATTTAGTTTAGGTTAAGATTAGATTAAGGGTTTGACTCTGATGAGTGCTCCGAGGGCACAGACACAAGGGGACTTCTGGATGATTCAACTATTATTTTTTTTTTTAATTATTATTATTTTAACTGGGATGAATTTCCTTTTGAAATATTAGTTTGATTTAAAATCCAATAAAAAAAAAATAAAATGAATGAATGAAGCATGGAATAAATTTAATAAAAAAAATATTTTTTTTAAAAAAAGTCACATAGGGCCACTTGAGTTAGAAATGTTATTAACCAAGTTGCATGACAATACTTTAAAAACACATAAAATTATACGTAAATTAATAATAATAGAAAGATAACATTTAACAAGTATAAATAAATAAGATTAACTTATATTAAAATCATATATTGTCCTATGAAGGTTAATACAAAGGATTAAGATAAGTGCTTTAAAAATTAGGGGAAAGGGAAGAATGCCATTATTTGCCAATATTTTTTGTTATTAGCAACATCATGTAGTATTTCAACCTTCAAATAGTGTCTCCAAATACATTTTAAACTTATTGTCTACTTATAACAGGTCCATCACGTGTACTGGCACTATGTAACTTTGTCTCAGGTCGCTCCAAGAACCAATGTGAAACCAACTTGTACTGCTTCGACTGCTTACTGCATACATCACAGTGCTTGGAGCGAGTGAAGCTGCTGTAAGTTTTGGGATGGGAAGTTATATGGGAGTTGTTCTTTAATTGGAAATGGAAGAGACAGCAGAGATACTAAAGAGTGCAACGTCGGAGGAGTCAAAGAAAAAGTGGGATGATGAGATGAGATGCCAGACACGGGTGAATATTGGTCCTGCATTCGCTCGGTGGTGAGGGACTGTTACTGTTGGACTGTAAGCAAACAGTAG
The DNA here is from genome assembly GCA_016785285.1 of Brachirus orientalis. Lineage (NCBI taxonomy): Eukaryota > Metazoa > Chordata > Actinopteri > Pleuronectiformes > Soleidae > Brachirus > Brachirus orientalis. Next base: position 773,674 of record JAFBJR010001838.1, read on the forward strand.
ACATTGTTTGCTTACAAAGTAAATATAGTGCGTTGGAGCTTGCTGTGCGTCATTATGGATATAATGTTACACTCAACTCAAAATTCACAACTTTTTTTTTGTTCACGATACAATTTTTCCACAATTATTTTTTAACAAAATGCGCATCAGACAAATAATTCATGACTAAATAAAATGATCCTTTATCTGAATTGTCATCTTAAATAACAAAACAAGACAAATATGATAAATAAGAATGCTGCGTGAGAATGTGTGTGTGTTCTTGTAAATTTGTATAATTTCTACAAAGTGAGGACATTTTGGCTGGTCCTCACTTTTTTAAATGGCTTTTTCAGCGTTAAGACTTGGTTTTAGGGTTAGGGTTAGAATTGGGTTTAGGTTAGGGTTAGGCATCTAGTTGTGATGGTTAAGGTAAAGGTAAGGGGCTAGAGAATGCATGATGTCTATGAGGGTCCTCACTCTGATAGAAGCGCAAACGTGTGTGTGTGTAGACAGAATAAGGCAGGTTATTGTTGGATTACAAGGGATTTGTGAGACCGGCGTTAAACAGGTTTCCTGGATGAAAAAGCCTCTCCTTCATGAAGAGGAACGGTGTTTGAGCAAATCAGTGCTTTAGTGAGACAAATATATAAATATATATATTCATGTTACTTCATAAATTATCCTTCTTTTTTTTTTTTACATCAATAGTGAAGAAACACCTTCCTTTGAAAGTCTGGATAAATTCGGACGTAGGGACAGATGGAGCAGAGTCCTTCAACACTGAGGCCTGCAACTAACCTTTCTGTATGGCAGGACTGTTCTGGAGGCTCGTGGCCTTAGAGGATTGTTTGGACGAATCGGCGTCAGAGTCTTTGCTGGTGTCTATAGAGACGATGACATCTTTCATCCCCGAGGACTTCTCCTGGGAGGACAGCAGCTCGTCTGTGGAGAACGGAAAGAGAAAACAGATGGAAACAGAGGCAACAGAGGAGGATGCAAGCCAGTGACGGAGAAACACAAGATGGCAGTTAATAAAAATGTGTGGTAAACTAAATAACAAGGTTTCTGCTGAGACCTTAGATAATCCTGATAAAAAACAAAGGAGGCTTTCATGTGGCATTATGGGGAAATGCATAATCCAGCATTTTTAAGCTTTTATTATTAGTTTCAATGGAACTAATGATTAGAAATTCTCAAATGTTTTTTTTAATAACCATCATAGGTCCTCCAGGTTATTTTGTTGTTTTTTTTATCACTGATAAAACATTTGTTTTGTGTCTTTTTAATATATTAAAATAATGACAGTAAATGTAAGCATATGACTTTTTTTATAATCAGTGATTACTCATCTCAATCCTTTACCGCAAAGCACAGTAAAATAATATATCCTTCCTTCCTTAAAAGCATGTGACTGGAACAAATTTCATTGTATTGATGATCACTTTCCTTGTTTTTTCTGTTTTATTTATGTTCAAATACCAGTTAAGGCTGCAGCATCTAATTGACCAATCAATTACTTAATGAATCTGCAACTATTTTGATCACTGAATAACCGCTTGTGTGTTACTTTAATAATTAAAACTGATTTTTCAGTTTCTCAAATGTGAACATTTTCGGGTTTCTTTGCTTCATATAAAAAATAAATCATTTAAAACTGATTCACCCTGGGATGAGGACCAAACAAAACATTTGAGAACATCAAAATTTTATGGTTTGGGAAACACTGATCAACATTTTTCAACATATTTTGACATTAACTAATCGATTAATCCAGAAAATAATCAACAGATAAATCGATCATGAAAATGATTGTAAGTTTCAGCCTTGATACAATAATTTTTTCAACAGTAGTTGTAAAAAACCTTTAAAGAGTTTTGATTGCGATACCTTGTCCTTGGATGTGGGACACATCTAGACCCTCCTTTAGTCGCAGAATGACGGCACCAAACTGGAAGTCAAAGGCATCGCTGAGAGGCGGACAAAAAAAACATAACACAGACTTTAGTCACAACACATGGACTATTGAAAGACAAGATAACAACAACACGGTGGAGAGACGTGCACACAGCCAGTGACAGTTCACAGCCATGACAATGTGGAAAATTAAAGCAGTGGAGCTCATTTCACTATCTTTGACCCTTAACGCTAATGTGATAATAAGCGATGCTACTGATCCTACTTTCTCACACTACTCAGACTTTTGATAGCAGCTAAAGAAATATCAGGCATAAAAATTTTTAAATATGTTTTTGGAACCACCTTCCAAAAAATTTCTAATTCCAATTTTTTTAATTTCATAAAATGAATACACGTTTTGATCCTAACATGAACCAGTTACCAGGTCAGAGTTTTTTTTTCCTCACTCAGCCAATCTTATTTGGCACCACTTCAACCTGCCTTTCAAAATAAGACCCACAGACTTTGGCCATAATGCTTAAAAATAAAATACCATCACTAACTTTTAAAATGAAATGAACATTTAAATGATATTTTTTATTCTACTAGTTAACTGTATTCAATAAAATAATTTTTTTTTAATGTTATTTTTAGTGTTGGTAGTTATTCCACAACTGTCATTAGTGGTAATAGGAAGCAGTCACACTTGCAAATGTGCAGAATAAATTGGGTTTCCAGTACAAATCGGGTAATGACAGTCTGAATAACTAGATATGATATAAATAGATATGCGCAGAGCCAAGTCGACATCCGCATGCAACCCAAAAAAAAAAAAAACATACAGTACATGGCATGTCAAATGCATACAAAATATAGGAATGAATCAAATTTGGGGTCAGGTACTTATGCATGGTATGCGAAACTAAGGCAAACACTCATATTTTAGTATCATTGAAGCATGGGCATGTCTGCATGAGGGGAATGTGTGGAGAGAAAGTAAGAAGAGGTGCTTTAGCAGAAACTAGTAACTGGTAACTTCATCCACTTCTCCACAGCAAGTCAACTCACTGGATCATGCTAATGTAGGTCTCCACATTCATCATGTCACCATCTCTCCAGTCATTCTTGAAGCCCAGCACCAGGGTGTTTGGTTTGAGGCGACCCAGGCCAGCAGCCTTCAGAAAAAAAGAACAGGAACGGCATTGAAATAAAATCATTCTTTATTTTAACAAAATGCTTTCTGACTTTTCAAGAAATGAATTATCAACACTGTTATTCTGGAGCATGAAGCTTAAAACACTCACTGCAAACTCTGCTGGTTTTTGGCACTTGCCGTCCAAGTCTACACGAATAATGAACAATGATTCCTGGAAAATAATCTGTGCATGCAGAGGACTAACTTATCTCAGAGGCGTCATTGCTTTGAATTCCTGTTACAATTGTGGAGAGAAAAACTCTTTGCTCATTCCTGGAAGACCTTGACCTTACTATTTAAAGTGCCTTGAGATAATGCATGTATAGATATACAAATAAAGCTCAATTGTTTATCTTCTAGGGGCCACACGGTTGGCGTAGTGGTTAGCACTCTTGCCTTTGCAGCAAGATGACCTGGATTCACGACCCGATTGGAAAAAAGGTAGTAGTTGCCTGTAGTGTGAATGTGAGAGTTGATGGTTGACTGTCTCTATGTGGCCCTGAGATGGACCTGTCCAGGGTGTACCATACATGTCACCCCGCTTTTCGCCCTGTGCTCATCTGTGCTTAGGCACCAGCAACCCCCCCACCCCCCACCGAGGAGGATAAAACGGTAGAAGATGAGTGAGTGAGTGTTTAGCTTCTACAGCATTTAAAATCTCATGTCTAACATAATTAGAGCAGAGGGTTTTGTTTCTTTCCCACCTGGAGCAGATACTGTGTGCCTTGTCTCATGTCCTCTGCAAACACGGGTGTGTAGAAGCCTTTGGTCTGATTTTTCAGCAGCCAGCGCTGGTACCTGGACTGGTCTGTGGCCAGATCTTTGAAGTTTGGTCTTCTGTAGCCCTGTAAGGACAAACACATAATGAAACCAGTGACGTCATAACCTGTATGTGACCATTTCCAAGTTCAGATGTCACGGGATGCTTAATTTAATCCCATATTAAATCAGTGAACTGTAGAACAAAGCCCTCCATTCTATCTCCTCATCAGGGAGTTTTGTTTATTTCTGCAGAAAGAGTTTTTTTTCTTCAGCCAGGAAACTGTAATGCCATTAGCTGGGAATGTTTACACCGTTGGATTGCTGAGTTTTCTCCTCAGTCCTAATGGAAGCAACTGAAGCACACACAAGGGACCAGGAGCAGCAGTTACGCCTGGACTGGATTAGAAAGAGGCTGTGCAGGACTGGTGGGAAAAAAACAACCCATCAGCTGTAACAATACTGTGCCTCCACGATGCTGTGCTCATTACTGAACTGAAACAACAAAGAATTGTAGTGTGCGCATAGTGTGGAGAAGGCATACACAAGGCCTGCTTCCACACTCTCCTTATTTAAAGATCTAGTGTGTAACATTTGTTGGGGGGGGGGGGGGGTTAAACTGGGGGGGGTGTTAAACTGAATATATTACACATAGGTATTGTGTAAGTGTATAATTGCTTTAAAATAACATTTTTAGGCTTTTGTTGATTTGAAATAATATGCTGATGTACTTTCCAAGAAAGGCAACATGGCTAAAGCATAATCTGACCCGTTAAATTAGCTGCATGGCATCTGGCATGATCTAACTTTTGATTATATAATAAATTTATTGGTTCTAAATTATACAAACACACCTAATGAAGTCATAACCACAGAGGGTTTGATATTCGTGTAGTCTCTGAAAACCTTTGATCCAAAAACATGTACAGTATACAGTATAATGACAGATATTGAACAATAATGTATGAAAAGTGTAATGAAGCAATTTTGAAATATATCAGATTTTTTCCAAAAGCTTCTTTTTTACGAACTGTAAAAGAACAAATAACAAAAAACTAGTTTGTTTACTGTGCGAATATGACCGCAGATCATTAGGCCGACATTCTTGGTAAAGCTGTGGACCAGGTCCAGAAGAGCAGGTCGAGAGTTAGGGTAACCAGTCATCACCAAACACTGGGGTCTGAGAAAAGATAACAACATGTCAGCATTGACTTACTCTAAGAAAAAATATCATAACTTTTATTCACTATGGCAGGGCAATATATTGATATTATATGTACATCGTTAACTGAGAATGCATTGATAATGATGACACTTCTTATATTGAGTAATTATATTTATAATGCATTCAATTACACTTTAATTTTAAGCCTAATTATTTGTGTTAAAGCACACATCAAAGCAAATATGTTGATATGTTGAGCCTCATGGGATTTAACGGAGGCAGTGAGAGGAGAAAAGGAAGATGTGAGAGGAACACCTGAGAGACTCTGAGGACACCATTAGATGCCTTTTAATCTTCTGCTTGGCTTCGCTGCCATGGGAACAGTCAGCAAGAATGTTCAATAATACGGCCTCAAAAAAATAGCACTGCACTGTGTGCTACATGTGAAAGCACTCCACACAAGATCAACACATGGGATTACACAAATAATCATCAACATGAGTTATATCAAAAAGCAACAATACGTGACACTTTTGCTGTATTCTTATTGTTATTATCTAATCTACACTCTCTTTAATTGTTACCTTTCCCAAAGTTCATATTTGATTAATTCAGCCTTCATAAAACAGAACTGTTTAAACATGTAAAAAACTAAACAAAATTTACAAAACCCCAATTCCAAAAGGTTGGGAAGTTGTGTAAATTGTAAATAAAAACATAATGCAATGAAATGCAAATCTTATAAACCCATATTTTATTCCCAAGAGTACATAAGAAAAATATTAGATCTTCAATTTTACCACTCTCACTCACTCATTTTCTACCGCTTTATAAACTAAGGGTCGCGGGGGGCGCTGGTGCCTATCTCCAGCTAACATAGGGCGAGAGGCAGGGTACACCCTGGACAGGTCGCCAGTCCATCACAGGGCCACATAGAGACAGACAACCATCCACTCTCACATTCATACCTACGGACAATTTTGAGTGTCCAATTAACCTAATCCCCAAATCTGCATGTTTTTGGACTGTGGGAGGAAGCCGGAGTACCCGGTGAGAACCCGCGCACCACGGGGAGAACATGCAAACTCCTTGCAGAAGGCCCCTTGTTCCAACCGGGTTGTGAACCCGGGACCTTTTGCTGCAAAGGCTCAATTTTCTTGAAATATATTAGCTCATTTTGAATTCGATGGCAGCAACACATATCCAAGAAGTTGGAACAGTGGCAAAAAAAGGCTGGAAAAGTAAATGATTTCAATGAATGAAAACAACTGGTGGAGCACTTGACAACTAGTTAGGTTAATTGGCAACTGGTCAGTAACATGACTGGGTGTAAAAGGAGCATTTCGGAGCCTCTCTGATATAAAGATGGACAAGCTATGTCTAAAAAATTGTGGAAATTTCAGAAAAAATGTTCCTCAACAGAAAATTGCAAAGAAGATCCCACCATCTACAGTGTATAATACCATCAAATGATTCAGAGAATCAGGAGGAATCTGTGTGCAAGGGACAAGGTCGAAGGTCAAACCTTGATGCTGGTGATTGTCAGGCCCTGAGGCAGCACTGCATTAGAAACAGACATGATTCTCTACTGGAAATCACTGCATGGGCTCAGGAACACTTCCAGAAATCACTGTCTGTGAACACAGTTCACTGTGCAATCCACAAATGCAAATTAAAGCTGTATCATGCAAAGAGGAAGCCATATGTGAACATGACCCAGAAACACCAACGTCTTCTCTGGACCAAAGCTCATTTAAAATGGTCTGAGGCAAAATGGAAAACTGTTCTGTGGTCAGATGAGTTAAAAAAATTGACATTCCTTTTAGAAACTATGGACACTATGTCCTGCAGAGTTAATAGGAGAGGGACCATCCAGCTTGTTATCAGTGGACAGTTCAAAAGCCTGCATCTCTGATAGTATGGGGTTACATTAGTGCCTATGGTGTGGGCAGCTTACACACCTGGAAAGACTCCATCAATGCTGAAAAGTACACAGAGGTTTTAGAGCAACATGTGCTCCATCTAGACAACGTCTCTTTCAGGGAAGGCCTTGCATATTTCAGCAACACAAGGCTAAACCACATACTGCATCATCACAACAGCATGGCTGAAGAGCCCAGGTGCTGAACTGACCTGTCTGCAGTCCAGACCTTTCACCAATAGAAAACATTTGGTGCAACATAGACCCAGAATTGTTGAGCAGCTAGAATCCTTCATCAGACAAGAATGAGACAAGTTTCCTTTCCTAAAACTCCAGCAACTGGTCTCACTTTACAGATGTTTACAGATGGTTTATTAGAGGAAGAGGAGAGGTTGCTGCAATCAAATTCAAAATAAGGGAATATTTTTTCTGAAATGGTAAAATGTATAGGTTTCAACATCTGGTGTGCTGATTATGATCTATTGGAAATAAAATATGGGTTTATGAGATTTGCAAATCATTACATTCCATTTTTATTTACATTTTACACATTTACTTTTCAATAAAAGGGGTAGAAATGATGCAAACACCATCTAACAGCAAGATAAAGTGGCAAACCTATCTTTAAAATATTGCAGCTTTTAGTACGTGTAGAGTTTAAAAGGTGAGCCTTGTGTTAAGTGGATACAAATCTATTTGCCCTTGAGCATGCATCTCATGCTGGTTCCAAGCAACAGAATTGCCCTGGAGGCACACAAGTCAAAGTCAGGTTTGACTATTTGTCAGTATACAACCATCCTTCAAAGACCTGAAATAAAAAGCCTGAATATAAAATGTAAGCATGCATACAAACAACCATTACTCAGTGTATATTTGCATTTCCAAGTGCTAACAACAAAGTATCTACAGATGTGCATACCTGAAGTTCTTGATGTGATCCTCCACTCCACTGAGGTGCAGAGTGTGGGTCAGGGCCTGGTGGTAGGTCAGAGCCTGGGTCGACGAGCCCCAGTTCACATCTGGAGCGGAGGACGCATGCAGGCAGAGACACAGTGCAATTTAGAGAAGTGTGTTTACAGGCCGTCCTGCTGGGCCACAGGGCCATGACTCATGTGGTGCTGCAGGCAGTGAAAAGGCTTCCCCATGTGTGTGTAGCTGCATGTCAAACTGAGTGTTCACACACACGTGCCAGAGGACAAGCTTTGTGTTGGACGAGGTGCAGAGATGCATGTTGGGAGGGTTGTCTTTGTTTCTCTTTGTTGAATTGTTTTTTTTTTTTTTTTTACTGTGTTTTTAAAAATTTTAGTATCACATGAGGACTAGATCCACTACGAAATAATGTTAAATTTTACTATTTTCCTGTTCAAGTAACTCCAAATGTAACTCAGTTCCAGAGCATGTTTGGTCCCAATTAGAATTAGAAATATAATGACTATTTCAGTGTTATTTAATTTGTTAATTTTTTTTTCCCTTTCTCTTATTTCAATCTTACATGTTTAATTGTTCCATTTATCCTTTGCTTATTTGCTTTAATGTATTGGTTTGTCAATTAGTTTTCTCCATTTTCTAATTTATACCTGGTCACTCTTCTTTGTCTCTAGCCTGTCGCCCCCAAATGTTTATTTATCGTCATCATTATTATTATTATAATATTCTAGTTTCTTTGCTTCTCTTTGACAGTAATCTGAATATCTTTGAATTGTGGACAAAACAACACATTTGAGGATTTCGTCATTGTGAGGGTTAACCAGTTATTAATATTTTCCACAAATTCCAAACATTTTATGATTCAAATTCATAAAGAAAGCAACTAATCAAATACACGTCTTCTGACATTAATTATACTTAATGGAGGTGAACTCAAACTCACCTGGTTTCTTGTAGCTGACATAGATGTAGAGACCCAAAACGATGACGTTGGTGAGGAGAGCCGCCCACCAGTTGATGACAAACATCACCACACAACACAAGATGGCTCCGGCCAGAGACACCCACATGTTGTAGTATTTGAAGCTGGGACGCCAACCTGCAGCAGCAGCAGCAGTGAACACAAGTCAATACAGAACAAAGGCAAAGCCATTTACACACAAAGTCAACACACTGTGTTGTTGTTGTTATAGTGTTTGCCAAATTAATGATAATTATAAATCGGGGAGTAGGGTTGGACAATAATATGACAATACTGTATGCCCTACCAACAAAAAAGAAATCCTGTGTAATACTGTATACAGGGGCTTACATGATGTTAAATATATTTTAATATCTAAATAATGTTCAACGCATCTGGTTGAGTGGGTGAGTTTTCATTTTCACTTATGGTTGGGAATTTTTTTTTTCCACAATAAAGATCAAATCAATATTTCTATAAAGCTGGATGATATTGGCTTATAAATAGTATCTGGATATGTTATAGGTTATACAATATGCAAGACATATGGGCATTTCCTCACTGGGGTTGGGTGGTTAAAACTTCAGGAGTCCAGAGAAACAACCTGTGTATAGCTCCGATATATGGGGATATAGCCTAAAAACATCTGATATTATTTATAAGCCATATCACCCAGCCTTAATAAAAATTATTCAAACATGCCCACAACCGCCCAACCCCAGTGAGGAAATGCTCTTCATGTTAAGGTTAAGATGCCTTTATTGACCAAGTTAAGGCAGAAGAAAGCTCAGTTTTCCTGCACATGATGTAAACTTTTTTCCACGTATTTTCTTTATTAACAATGTAGTAAAATGTTGCTGTTACAGAGTATGACTTAAAGTTAACGCTGAATATGTGATTGGGTTAAACATGGGAGTTAGGAGCCTGTTAGACTGGACACCTGAAGATTATACCAGCTAGTAGGAATCGGTACAACACTGAAATTTAAAGTTATTAGGTTCCACAGAAAACTAGACTAGAGGGAGTTTTAGTGATGGAATACAGTTGGACTGTGTTTGGTTACTTGATGACAAAGGGTAGTACAATCCACAGGACATAGAGGGTACACTGAAGTGTTTTTTTTTTCCCAAGAAAGGGCAGAAACTGGTCTTGAAGAGGCCAGAAAACTCAAATTGGGTGGATGGCGGTGGCTGTATTACTCCACACCACTTTCATTCACTCATGTGCCATTTAAGTCCTGGTAATTGAAATAACCCTGCTTGGAGGAATTAGTATCAGATAAAGAATCTGTACCTGAAGTTCTGCTAGAGCTTTGGTATTGAGAGGGAGAAAAGTACAGAGCTTAATATGTCATTCAGAGTCAGTTCAACCAAATCACAATTATCCTGGTAGTTTGGTTTAATTTCTCCAGGTTTGGCGATCTTTGAGATTTTTCCTTCCAAGAGAATACAACACAGGAGAACGGAATATCATCGTGTTCCAGAAATAATAGCTACGTTTACATGTGCAACAATTCTTCATTCAAATTTGAATTTACAAGTCCATCATTTGCATGTATGCAAAAATGAAATAAGAATAATTATTGCGGTGTGCGTACATATGCATCAAGCATTTAGTTGGAATGGTCTATTTTGACATGCACAATGTTGTCTAACTCTCCAGAAGTAGAAGCAAGACCTTTATTGTGAAATATTTGCAGGACCAGCATATGCACGGCTTTACACTGGCATTTAGCTGAGCACAGAGAAAGTACTAAAAATACTGTATTATACAGTATGTGGCCATTTATAAAGACGAACACCATGTAAAACAGAACAACAGATAAGTAACGCAGCTGTCACACACTGGCACTGCACATAAACCCAGTGTGGCCAAGGCTTAAATGCATCTGTCACATACTATAATAGTAATATCTCATTATTTCATAATAATTGTTTTCTTAATCTTATTACTTGTGTTATTTTAATTCTGAAGGAGCAAAACCACTGTTACTGTGGCCATGAATAAAGTATTCTGATTCTAATTCTAATTTACTGCATTACTTTTTTCTACATCAGATGTTCTCTAAGCTTTAATGTCAGTCTGAGCTGTCCTTTCTTGTGAGGTGTCAAGAAAAGGCTCTAAGCTCTTTGAAGCACTCTGTAACTTTAAGTGCTTCAGGTAATTCCCTTTGAAACCCCATCAGTTTCCATCACATTCAAAGTTAAAAGCACGGGACTCATTACTTCTGTGTCTGATGATTTGCGAGTTTTAAAAGTAAGACATAAGGAAGTCCTCGCACCTTTGCCAATTTTTTTTTTCCTTGGTTCTGAGTCTTGATCTTACCTGGTGAGTTAGCCAGTGAGGCGTGGAACACAGAAAAGTTGATGAGGGCATAGGAGGCCAAGAAGAAGTTGGAAATGATGGGGGCGATTGCATTTAACTTAGCTGCAACAAGAAAAGCAAAGAGTTAGCAACACAGATTATAGGGCTGAAGTAGCCCGGGGGAAACCAGCCGAGTCTGCCAGGAATTTGATTTCGCTCTGCAGACACGCCTGGAATGGAGGCCATTTTAGAAATGGCTTTTTTCCCCTGGCACACTAGAGGGGGGCTCTGGCCTCCTCATTTTTGTGGGAAGGTGTTTGTTTTATTTACATTTTAAAGTCCTTTGTTAGTAATAAATATTGTTTGTTAATTGTTCAGTCGCTTCCTCCTTCCCTTTTTGACCCAGACAAATACAGATTTTGTAGCCCCAAATCCTCGAGACTTTAAACCAGGTTGTTACACTCCACTACTAGATAGACATCACTCCTAGAAAACTACAATGAGCACATTTGTTGACATGTTCAACGTCGCTCTGCATATGTCATCCAGATTATTGATCCGATTTGTTGTAGGTCTATCCAGTTGTGTACAAAATGTGCAATTGCATCTACGTCAGTTGGTCATGCCTCTCGGAAGGGAGAGGTGACTACATACTCATATTCAATCTTGTGGTCTCAGACACGGTGGCCAGCCAGATTCAGTTGCTTCACGACGGAGGCAAAACGTATCCCTGCGTGTTCACACCCAGAGCTCTACGACACTAGAAGTTTTATCTCCAGAGACCATTTCATTTTAAAAAAGAAATGGTTCGAACTAAAGTCATGGAGGCTGTCTACAGTGGGGATCGAAAGTTTGGGCACCCAAGGTAAAAATTTGCATTAATGTGCATAAAGAAGCCAAGGAAAGATAAAAAAAAATCTCTAAAAGGCATCAAATTACAGATGAGACATGCCCACAGTTTGGGGTGCCCAAACTTTCGATCCTCACTGTATTGTGATAGACATGAATGCACAAGAAAATAGCACAAAAAATGATCTTGCACAAGATCATCCATTTCTATATTGTGGGGTACAACAAAACCTCTAGGCCAGTGAACAGCGACTGGCAACCAGTGGCCCAAAATGGCCCGCCAGCATGAATATCCGATGTGGTAGACAACTTCAAAAATAGATTTAGAATAAATAGTTTTAACTGTTTTCTAAATTATTTGCTTTTTTTCCAGAAAACTTATAAAGTCATGCAGAATTCAGGGTCTTTTATTCTAAAAAATTGATTTGATAACCATTTGTACAAGATGGAATTTTTAGATTACAAGGAAAAAAGGTATTGTCAAATGAAAATATACTGTTTTGGCCAGGTATTCAATTTACTTGTCGACCCCCGATCTAGACAATAACCTGAAGGGGTATAAATGTGCAGTGTGTGTGCAACCGTACCAATGAGGATGAAGGCCAGAGCAATGCAAAAGGTCAGGATGTAGCCTCGCAGGGGCTCGTTGTTCTTGCCGTAGCCTTTGGCAAAGATTCCGATGCCGGGGTATATATTGTCCTTGCACAAAGCCTGTGGAAATGTCACATCGTGAACAGTTTTTTATGAACTAAAAATACAATATAAATACAAAAATAAACTGTCCATATGTTACCCTGACATAGTTTACCTGGAAAACTTTAGGTGCACTGACTAAAGAAGCCAGAGCTGAGGAGAGCGTGGCAGAGAAGATTCCAGCAGTGATGATGGGCCCGAAAGCTGAGGCCATGCTCATCGCCTAAATGGAGGATTCAGTGAAAATATTATAATTTGGACTTTACTCTGAAATATTCTCCAAATCTTACATAGAGCTACTTCATACCTGGAAGTCATTCTGGAGTCCGTAGCGGCAGCCGTATTTGTCATTTATACAGCTGGAGAAGTCATAGCCAAATTTGCAGGCGGCTTCTGTGCAATTTGCTTGAAACTGGGAAGAGAGTGTGTCGTTCCCGTTCCCACTGGCGTCTCTCACAATACAGGAGCCTGTTGTTGGTATAAAAGCATTACATTATTATATTTTAACAAACTTCAAACAAACTAAAGAGAATATGATAGTTAGTCGCTACGCCTTTACCTGTTGAAACAGCTACACCCAGGTATACTACCCCTGTGATCAAAATAGCCAGAAGGGTTCCTCTGGGAATGGCTAATTGTGGGTCCTGAAAAAGAAAACACTACAAGTGAGATTTCGGAAAGAAAGCAATCAACAGAAGACCTGTCAGAATATTCCATTCATTATGAATAGACATGTCTGACCACTCTCACAATTTTTCACTTGATGATGATGATTACACACAAAGTAGGGCTGAAAAATTGGTAAAAAAATATCTATTGTTCAAACCGAATTTGTCCAATACAAGCTTTAGTTCAATATTCACTGTGATTTTTAACTGATTTTAAAGGGGAACTAAACCCCCCCTCTCCTGAAGCTAACTCCACCCAATGCTGGATTTTGAAAAATGCCAAGAAGTGGGCAGAGAGAGGGACAGTGGGGAGCGGTGGGGGTGGGGGGGGGGGTCTGGCGACCAGTGAACCGCGTCAGGTGTGTGGAGTGCTCAGCGAGACAAGCCTCTTAATCACTCACATCGCACCTTAGTCGGTGGAAAGAGAAAGGCGATTAAGTGACGGCTCTTGCGTTTCCCAAAGGGGGAGCCGCACACTTGTTGGAAAAGGTGGTTTGAATGCAGTAGCTGGTGTTTGACCACAGTACAGGCAGTAGAAATGAACATTTTTACTAGCATGTTTAATTTCAGTATTTCACACTACAATGTTTTAGGGGTTTAGTTACATTTTAAAAAGTTAGGAAGCATCAAAGAATGAGACCTACGAAGATATTGTTTCCACCGTTAATGTATTAAGTATATATATATAGTAATTGAAAAAAGAAATTGCAGCCTTTGCGATTTGCAAATTGTATTGCTTTAACCTGTGATGTTAAAATGAAAGCAAGTAATCTTTCTGCACTAAGGTCATTGCGAAAACACTAGCTGAATATGAATAATGAATTTCGCTTCAGTTGCATGTGCAAAGTGCTCAAATTCCTGAGATGTGGACTGCACTAAGACGCACATTTTTGGATGGTTTGCTTTACTCGCTAGAGTTTAAATATTTCATAAATATTCCTGTGATGCGACTTCACAAAAACCAATCAGATATGAGATTCTTCCAATGTCTCAATGTTGTATCATCCATGTGCGCACCCAAGCTAGCAACTGAGGAAGCTGGACTGTGTGTCTGGGTGGGTAACTGCAGTTATGTAGTTGCTGGTTATGTTATTTGTATTACTTGTTTGAGTAAATATAAATGGTCCAAAATAGGTGCAGGTAACTTGACACAAAAAAAATCATTCATCTAAGTGTAAATACATCATTTTTCTATTCCTAACTTGCAGAAAAATCTACAAATGACATTTTTGCAGGTTTGACAGCTTTTTTTTATTATACTCTATCAGAACAGCTTATCTTACTAATAAGTACAAGTGACTTACAGCAAGGTCTCCTGAAATGTTGGCTCCGGCCAAAATACCAGTTGCTGCAGGGAAGAAGATCGCAAAGACGGAGAAGAAGGTCTCACCCCGGAAGTCTGGACCCATATTCTCCCACATGATTGAAGCTGACAGGAAAAGAGTTTCAAAGCTTTTAGCTTTAAGTGCCGTCGCTGCATTAGCTAATGTCAGGGTTATTATATTGTATAAATGTAAATTCCTCCTCATGACAAGTTTCACTTCTGGGCATGGCCTACCATCATAGGCATAGAAGCCATAAGATTCCTTTGACTTCATAGAGATGAAGCTTCCAATGAAGTAGTTGAAGATGGCTATCACAAGGACAAAAAGCAAGAAGATCTGGGCCTAAAGAGAAGCAAACAAATCAAAGCATTATTCATCACTGACCGATGAATCATTTACACTGTTTGTCCTGAATCGCTAAGCATTCTCTTTTTTTGGGATTTTAAAAAAAATAAAATGAGGTGAAAAAATCTGGCACCATTTTAAACAGCTGGTACAATAAACTGTATAACAATACTAGATACCACAGAATTAAAATACAAATAACAAAAAAATCACAGTATACTGTATATAGAGGATTCTAACATCTGTATGCTACTAAGGGTGTGTTCAATTTTTAGTTGAAACTTGACATTTCTGCAAACATGGGGTGTTCCTTAGACAGGAATGTCCCCAAACTCTGTTTTCTACCTCAGGCCAATTTTACCACCACAAACACAGGATACCATTTTGTAGTGAGCTCTGGCTCACTTTTTGAAAAAGGAAAAGTGTTGCATCTGTGTGAAACCAACATACTTTTAAGATGTGCTAACATAATCATTTTGGTAGATATAGATATATCAGAACACGTCTGTCTCAGAAGTGAAAACTGTTCAAACCTTTGCCTCCCATTCCATTCCAGCTACAGAGATTCCCAAGAGGAGAATAATTGTGATGGTGCCGATGATTCGGATATCATTGACATTATCCGTCATGACGGCGTCAGCGTTCTGCAGAGAAAATGCAAGGTGAAGTAGTAAAGCAACATTAAAAACCCGTCAGTGCTACATGTCAAGTTATCTACTTGCACACTTTGAACGACTTTCTTATGGAATGCATGGTAGAGACGGCATGTCTTCTTTGTCCAGAGAGCAAAAAGACATTTGAAAGCATAAGCAAAACCGTGACTTGCTGATTTTAACTAACTGCTTTGCTAATTGCTTTACTAAGACTTGGCTAGTGAACAAGAGTCCTTATAGTTCTGTTCATCAGCACTAGACAACACCAGTAACATAAAAGACAGTGCAGCTCCTAATTCTTGTCAAAGACAAAGTGACAATTTGGAGTTCACCAATGAGTTTTTGGTCATGGAGTCCTTCAGGGGCACAACGAGAAGAGAGCTCGCCCACTGTTCCTTGCTTTAGGACGGTTCCTAGCAGACAGGGATTATTAATTAAATTTCTACTACTTTGTCCTCAGAATGAGGGTCGCGGGGCAGCTGGAGCCAATCCCATCTGGCAAAAGCCAAGGACATGACTTCCTGGACATGACGTCCTGGACATGACGCCAGACTATATCTCAGTGTGGCCCTTCAGGGCAAAAGTATGCCCACCCCTGGTGTAGACAGTATGGTGATCACTTGCAACTACAAGACTCCAAATCACAAGACAAAAGCTAATGGATGGATTTTTTTTTTTAATGAAGGGCTACTATATTGCTATTAGTTAGCTTTCTGAAGGACCTGATGTGTATATGTGTTATGGGCATAATCACAGGATTCATTCCAAACTGTCCAGAAGTGCCCGAAGACTTACAACAAGAAGCTCCACAACAGTTTCTGCAAAGCCCACCACATACATGGCTACAGCCACTGCATTGGCAAAGGCAAATATCAGGCCAATAGAGCCTCCAAACTCTGGCCCAAGACTCCGTGATATCAGGTAATATGCTCCACCTGGAAATAAAAGTAAATAGACAGGATTTTAGTAAAAATTAACTGTTGTGAAAATACATTTATACTATGTTTATACTTATTATATTATACTGTACAATGTATTTACATAAGAAATAGGTAATATGTGCACGTAGTGTCATAGTGAGAATTTGCAATCTCACAATAATAACCATTAAGTGTGAAATGCACTCGAAGCCTGCAGCTCACGCAAGACAAGATGGCTGAATTAATACCAAGAAGGAGCTCATTGCTATGATCTAAGTCAATTATCTTGAAGTGGTTTGCCTTGAGTAACTAACGTAAATAACTCTAATATGCAAAGTTTGCATATGTTGCTAAAGTGTAATTGCGTTTTTGGACTTGTCCCTGTCTCCACGAGTTTGTCCACTTGCTGGATCGGTCCACGAACTCTCTCCATCCACCTTCCCTTACCACATACACACAGGCGACAGCAAAGACAGCAGCTCAGAGCGAACGTGCTGTTATAACTACTATGAAGCTCAATTTGCACACACCATCGGACCGAAGCTCCACTGTAACCCCCCTCCACACATCTTGTTTTGGGAAACAACCATGCACTCTACCAGCGTGTTAAACCTTTGGACTGTACGTCATCAACAACACTCGCTCTGATTGGGAGTCTATGAATCTGTGGGGAAGCTCGATCATGAGCCTAAAAAATAACATGATTG